>CM052336.1:31067120-31436576 GCA_028455595.1 Lasioglossum vierecki | reverse complement strand
ACAAAGCCGCTGGCGTCATTTTTGTAAAGGAAAATGTCGCTTCAAATGACCCAAAGAACCTCCCATTTCCGGGAAGTACACGAATTTTGGGACACCCTGTATCGGTAAACAGTAAAAACATTCTAGTATTCACACGTACTGTATTGATGTATTGCACGTGACAACAAATTGTTTGATCACGTTATATGTTTACTTTATTTCAATCGGAGTTGTGCAGAATTGCAATTAAATTACTCCAGAATTATAATTATATTGTAATTTATAATTTAGATCTTCATTCAATTAAATTACAATGTAATTCGTAATTGCAATGGAGTACAATTATAAAATACATTGTAATTGAATTATGAAAAATGAAGTAATAGGGGCAAGAAGAGGTTGAAAAATCCATGTGAAGCTTTCAAACAGAAGGAATTTATTATTTATAAATTTACTGGCTGCACGTGGCGTGCTTACAGCACACTGATTAAACTACTTAGTAGAAATTAATGATATCGGCGCACAGTCTCGATCAAAAAATCAAAACAAAGCAATTTCGGAATTTATAAAATTTTCCTCAACGTTTCGATCCGATTGAAAAATTATTTTATAGTTATTATTAATCTTGTGAAACACTTAGTACAACGTTCAGTATTTTTCAGACGCAAAACATCTCTTGAAGATGATCCAGAATCGAAAATTTTATAAATTGCAATATTTAAAAATACTTACAGGAATATTTAAAATACTTAGTAATTGAATTACAATGTAATTGAATTAGCACAACTCTGATTTGAATTGAGTTTCGCGCTCGGTAGTTCCAATGTAAATTCAGTTGATTATTGTTTCGTGACGACACGAATGGCAATTCTTCCGTGCGATGTCATCAACAGTCAAGGTTGCCGTTTAAAACGCGCAGCTGGGTTGACCAGTCGGTAAAAGGAGTGAATCATCAACAGAGATATAATTCGGGCTGCGTGCATCTTTCTGCATCGCAGAAACCCGCGTCGGAAGAGTCAGTTTTATCGTGGGACAGACCTTTCCCCTCTTCCCGATAAACTTCGCCGGTTCAAGGCTGATTTATACTTTTGCGTTCAACATTTAATGAACACTCTTTGTTAACAGTTAGTTTACAACTGATCGTTCATCATGCAAGAACGGCTGAGCGTCGGCAATGGTAAGCAGACATTCCTTCCTCCACGTGTCACAATACTCGAGAATTCGCATATCTTCGTAACTATTCCGAATATATTCTTTTGTAAATTCTCTTGTTACTAACTTTCTTCTTTCTTCGCCAACATTATTTTTAACTATGCTATTTTTCCATTGGCAATAATATATGTCGTTAATACAACTTTATTTGCAATTCATGAGCTAACCTATTTGCAAATTGAATTAATGCTTTCTTTCGCACAGTAACGTAATTGTTTGGTAAAAGACAATTCTAATCAGCGTCGTGAATGTTTCCAATATTTTTAAAACAGCTCCGAATCGATTCTGTTCCAATTGATGTTTTGTTTTCGATGGTTGTGCTCGGATTCGAATGATTTTTGGCTCGTCTTATCCCAGAACTACAACAAATTCAAACTAATTATGCAGTGCTTTAATGATTAATCTGTAAAATAGTTAAATGCTTGATGGATATTTGAGGATTAATCTATTGTAAAATAGTTAAATGCTTGAAAGACTGTAAAAATTCAATTTTTAATTTACCCGCTAAATATTGGTTGAAAGTCGTGGAAAATTTGAACATATGTTACGACGCAACTAAATGCGCGTCACTATTTAAAGCCATAATGCACATCGCAGTATTCGCAGAATCACCATTTTCTTATTGTCATTGGAAAGTTTAAAAGCAAACGCGACGCAGTTGATAAAATGTCATCACTCCAAATACTGTTATCAAGAGAAAAATATGGTATAGAATGCAATGACATAATCGACGAACATAGACGCAGTTGTATCTCCGAATTGTATAGGACATACTAATTTGTTTCTTTGTTTATCACACTTGATACTATTCAACATACTTTTTTATTTGTTTATTTATGCAGTGAAGCTTCTACACGCGGGTGGTGGATTGCCACACGTACACTATTTCCCTACAAAGGAAAATGAGCAGCAAAACCTAGTCAAGGATGACAATGATCACGCAAAGAACAGTAGTTATATGAGAAGCGTGGTGTGCTCGAAAACTTCCTTAGTAGTGATAATGCTACTTACTGTGGCATTCACCTCTTATTTCTTATTATTACCGATTCGGGGACAAGAGGACGACGACAATAACGAAGAAATTTCTATGACGGAAAGGCTACTGATAAATCACGGAGATTCGATTAAATACCAATCAATTGCTCATGTGAGTATGGTAAATCGACAATCTATAAATCAACTATAATCAGAGCTGTGCAGAATTATAATTGAATTACTCCAGAATTATACTTACAAAGTAATTGAATTACATTGCAATACAATTAAAATGTAATTTATAATTTCGATCCTCATTCAATTAAATTGCTATTTTGACCACAATAAACATACGTGTGCAATTTTATGACTAACCTTTTAACTGTGCAACGCGCATTTTTATTAGTGCGGACTTGGCGTCAGAGTTGTGCAGAATAACAATTGAATTGCATCAGACTTATAATTATAATGTAATTAAATTACATCGTAACTCAGTTATATTGTAAGTTATAATTCAGATCTTCATTCAATTAATTTACAATGTAATTCGTAATTGCAATAGAGTACAATTATAAAATTCATTGTAATTGAATTATGGAAAATGAAGTAATAAGCAAGAAGAGGTTGAAAAATCCATGTGAAGGTTTCAAACATAAGAAATTTATTATTTATTTACTAGCTTCTCGTGACGTGCCTACGGCACACCTTCAATTATATTGTATTTAAATTATACATTGTACTTCAATTATATTGTATTTCAATTACACATCTGATTAACTTAGTAATTGCATTAGCACAACTCTGCTCATACCACGATACTTTGGAAACACCGTATGGCGACTGTCCTCCCATGTGTATAATACGTCTTTCAAACAGCATGATTTACTAATCTTTAAGTACTCTGATTAACGCGAATGTTTTTCATGAGAATGTTTCATTGACATGAACTCAGAGTTCACCTTATATATGACACAAATACTTTCGTCACACGTTGACATAAACACGAACTCCCCTTCGTACACATAATACCTAATCAGAGGTGGTCATTATTTGGCGAAACAAATATTTCGAATATTATTTAATCCTAATAGGATTATAATTATAGTCTATAAATAGACTTTATTTTGCTTAAAGAAAATAGTATTTTAAATAAGATATACAATTTCGAAGATAAAATATTTCTATTTTCACACTGGGAACCACAAGATAAAATATTTCTATTTCATCAATCGGATTTGTACTTTTTTTATTCTTTAATTCGTAGCCTCTTTCTTCGCGAGTTTGTTGGCTATTTCCGAACAAGTAAAATCTATCACATTTTATGTGTCTACTTCATCTTATGAATAAGTAATGAATCTTCAATTTGATAGTTCGAAATTTCGACTGAAAATAAAGTTGCAACTGATGAATTGTGTGAGCCACGAATGAATTAGTACTTATATTTTTGATTTGAAGCGTGAACATTTAAAATGACAAAAGTATATAAAAATTCTTTGGCTTTATTGTTTTCGAAGATTCTTGTGGCGCAAGATTCTGACATAACAATGCATTTCGCAAACAGAGTTTCGACGTAACACGGAACACGGAATACATTCCTATAATTTGCATTGTTTTTGTTTTGTTCAACGCTAAGTTCGGTTTCGAATGTTGCTATAACTTGTATAAAACTTTCCCTTTCCTTCTTCCATCTGCTTTACAGTTACGAAAGGTACATACACTTTTTTTCTCGAAATGTCCGTATTTGTTTATTAAAAATGGTAAACTTTATTTTACGAAGGAATAAATTGCACAACCTAATGGTTTAATGTTTTTTAAGAACTTTAAGTTAAAAGAGATGATCCCAGCCAATGCAATGCCGACTGAAGAAGAACTCTCAGAAAGTGTGACGAACGTGGTGAACGAAAAACAAGAAGATGATTCAATTAACGATTCAATTAGCCAAGACCACGGTAGAGTTCCTACAGAAGATGAGGCTGAGGAAGTTGCAAACGAAATACATTCGGCTACTCATCAATTAGAAGCACTTCTGAATGAATGGACGAAGGAATCAAACTCGAATTCGAATTCGAGCGAAGGAGAAACAGCTATGGCGTTGCTTGTTTTTTTAATCCAAGCCATCAAAGAAGCACAATCCATAACGACACAGAAAGACGAACTTATCCCGGAACAAGTATTCTACCCAGACCTAGAAGAAGTGAATCACTCAATAGACACTAACGACTCCTATGAAATGGAGGATGATGGGTATCCAGCGTATGATGATGATTACGATGATGATTCTAAACAGGATAATATTGACCGTAGGTTTTCAGAAGTGGCGGAGGTAACGCTCGCCTTCTTCAGATTTTCATTTCGTTAAAATTTTCTGCTAATTATTCAGATTTACTTGCATAGAATAAACATTATCATAAATATTTATAATGTTGCTCTAATTTTATATTATTAGTAAGATTATATTAGAGTTTATTCTTTTAATTTGTTTGCAGTGTTGGTAGTTTAAAGTGTATAAATATAATACAGTGTCTGTTTTAATCGAATGTTCCTCTTTTGCAGAAATTTTTACGTAAATTCTCAATACGTGAAAATAAGTAAATACGCCACCGGAGAAACTACAGAGAGTAAGAAATTACCATTCTCTATCTGCTACCTTTTAGTTTTACTTAAAGTATGTAATTTCAATAATGGTGATTATTGAACGTTTTAGGTAATCACATTGAAGGATTGTAAAATTCGGTGACTTCATTGTTTAACGAGGGATGATTTGGAAACGAAGCTGTGATCTAGACCATCTTTAAATACACAACACTACTGCAATGTTTATGGAGCTACTTAACGCGATTTCTCGTGCAAATTATACAACTTCTAATTTAGTCAAATATAACTATTAAAGTATAGACTGTAAATATCCGAATTTGCATAAAGATCCACAGTCTGTATATGATAACACTGTACATACCAAAGTGATAAAAAGACGTTTTGTTGAAAGCTTTCTAACTACTCATTCACACTCAGCTGTTGCGAATGTTCCTAACAGGACTCGTTGTTACTTGACAAAATCATGTCACAGAATAATTAATGCATCGTTTGCGTAGCTGCGCATAGGCCTTGAACTTATTTATGCTAATATGTAACGATTTACACCAGAGTTAGTCTGATAACGTCCCCATACGTAGGCTAATAGGCAATTACAATTGGTTGCTCGACGATTACGAAGTGGTGAAGTAGGTCGGTCTTACTATATGTTTCTGAACGAGATCCTTATCAAATAACGCACATAACCCTTACAACTTTTTATGATGGGTCATAATTTGATTACCTGTAGCATGGTGCTCGCACTTCGCGCGACAGTGCCACCGACTGAGTAATTCCATCATCTCTATGGCCTTTACTGACTGTCAACATTCATGTTACTTCCGTAGATCTCTATGTAAGGAAATAAGCATAAAATTTTCAAAGCACAATTGCATTTTGCAGAGTACATGCAATTAGTTATTAGCTGCAGTCAAACAAAGAATGAAAATTGAAATGTTCCTTACAGATTTCATTGTACCAATATATCACTTGTCTATAATTTATTTAATTGTAATTCCTGCTTGTTTAAAAGTGAATAATTCAGAGTGTTGCCATAACAAAGCAAATAAACACCAATATGAATCACGATTGTCGATTTGGTGGATTTAACAATTCCGATTAGATCGATATTTCCATTTGTTTGTTGAATTTTTTTGGTAAACGTGCCAGACTCGCAATACTGAAAATTCTCGCTGCTAATGTACTTCTGCTATTTTTGCATGCCCCAAAGGTTAACATATTCTGCTTCAGGCCGGTTAGAACGCGATATGTGATACTCCGGCAATTTGAATTCTCACTCGATTTCCATTTATTTTAAGCAGTCTCGAATCTGGTTGGAAATGCTGACAATTTTCTTGGCGAGTAAAATTTATTTAATAAGCGGAGCAGCAGGGATGATGAAGTGTTGCTATTCTCAGGTATCTAACTTCTTATTCAATTTTCATTAGTCGCGCGTTGAAACGACCCACGTGTACATAGATAAGTATGATCGATAAGAAAGTCCTGCCTGTTTTCTAACAAGATACCTATATGTACGGAAAAACATAAACGAATGATCATTATCGTCTATATAAATTGGTAAAATGTCACATCAACCGTACTGGACACTTTAAACTTCTTGTAGCACGCACAAAACGCGATACGATCTGTAAATTTGATATCTGTGTCCCTCGTTGCTAACTCGTGCTGTATATTTATCATTAAGTCCTGCCGACGTGTAATAATACCAATGAATATAATGAGTTACGTGACCTGTACGTATTCAACAATTCTCATTATTATATGTGTCTACCACTTAAGATTGACATTTATAATATATTATACGTATAATATAATATACATTTATATATTAAGATTCATTTTTAAGCAAAGAATAGTCCTCGATATTCGTCACGGTAATTGATATTATTAATATGAATGACCAAGTTCTACTGGAACTCGTTTACAACAGTCGAACACGAAATAAACATTTTGAACTGTTTGCTCTTTCGGCACCTCTTCCATCGCGTGTAATGTAAATTAGCTATAGTCGCAGATCGTTATTTCTGAGAGACAGGTGAGATTACACGGCGATGTTTCGATTAGGATACATAAGTTATAGGGAAATCAATTGATCACGTAAGGGTAATTGCATTTCAACAACATAGGTATGTCGAGCGATGAACATGCACGAGTGCGGAGTGAATATTCATGATCCACTCTTGTTGACTTCCGTTTCTTAGAGAAGCACGGGAGAAGGAGAGAGAGAGAGAGACAGAGAGAGCTGCTATAATTACGAAATCCGCGTGATATGTCGACAGTATCGTTTCTGATAGGATATACCTCGGCTAGTTCCATCCATAAACTGCTGGGAATGAACGTTCCTCTATTTCTGTATTTTCTGTAATTGAAAAGACGACCTTATATGATCATACGTGGATAATTGTCTACAGTATGTACATTTTTATTACGAATGTTTGGATTATTTGGGATCTAGAGGCGGTAGACAATTCTGTCTGATCAAGATCGTTCATTTTGTTCGATTGGGTCTTCCTAGCCAAAACCTGGCCACGATGTAGATTGACACTTATGCGCTTATACAGGGTGCGGCACCACATTTTGCCATCTAGATTTACATCATTATTATTATGCATAGCAAACAATGTTTCAGATGAACTTGAATAATTTTAAGAGGGGCACATTCTGATGGTCATTAATGTGTTTATAAATGGAATCATATATTTTTTATTGCATCAGCTGATGCTTCTTCATATTCTTTACAAAAAGAGTATTAATCTATTTGTGTAAAAAAATCGTTAGTTTAGGAGATATTTTAATTATAATTTATAGTGCTTTCCTACTACATTATCACATTGAATTCATATTATTGACCAGAGAGTCGAGATTTGCTAATAAATTATAATTAAAATATCTCCTAAAATAATGATTTTTTTACACAAATAGATTAATACTTTTTTTGTAAAGAAAATGAAGGAGCATCAGCTGATGCAATAAAAAATATATGATTCCATTTTAAAAAAAAACATTAATAACCTTCATATGTCCTTTACGCGTCCACCTACAAAAAAAAATGTACCATCAGAATGTGCCCCTCTCAAAACCATTCAACTTCATCTGAAACATTGTTCGCTATGCGTACTAATAATGACGTAAATCTAGATTGCAAAATGTAGCGCCCCACCCTGTAGAATTGTCTGAATTCGTTCGGACCTGCTTCGAGAAGCGTAATCTCCGATGAATGAATTGCTGATAATTAGATGAATAACCCTAGATGGCAAACTTAGCTTTAAATGAAACCTGATTGTCCAATGGATAAGGGGGTTGTATGACCGTTAAAGCTTCCGTGACTCGTGTAAAACGGAACGCAAGATTTCGTGCACCCTTCCTTCCGCGCGTTGATCAAATTTTGTGATTTTTCGACTATCTTGAACCCAACACGAAAGCGAATATGTTAATAATTAATAAATATTAATATTAATGCTGTGTGATCGAATGCCGACTCTGAGGTGCCAAGAATGCCGTACTGTAATTATTAGCTCGTGATTGTTAGGTTGCTAAACGTCAGTCAGCGTGGAATGAAAACTTTGAAAAATGGCAGGATTCTGGTGATAAAATATCATTCGAAGCTGAACGCAGATCAGCGACTGCTTTGATAAATCGATTGAATTATAATTGACAACCAGAATGTTGGAAATCAATAAACGAATACGTAATCTGTCGATTACCGAGTTCCTGCATATGCAACGGTAACGTGAAACCAACCAGAATCGATATATTCGATCATTTCAATTGTTTGTAATTCGTGAGGATAATGACATTCTCCGAATCTCTCTGATAAATCAGAAGCGATGTCTAAAGAGTTCAGGACCTCTATTATTTTTAAAATTTACTGCAGTTTCGTATAAAAAAAGTTTTTTTTTAATTAACCTTCATCCGTCCCTCATTTCACGAACTCAATCTGTCCCTCTGAGTCAAATTGTCACAGCGATAAAGAAAATTGATAAAATAACAAGTCAAACAGTTACTTATCGATGTTTTACTCATTCAAATTGATAAGTTAACATTTGCGTCTTAGGTTCTTGCGGTTAAATGTTTCGCATTAAAAAAATGAAGGTTACCAAGTTTCGGACAAATTTACTTACACACAACAGAACAGTATAACTTATTTCGGGAGAACTGTGTCAAATTGACACGAGGAACGTATAAGGGTTAATTGTACATGTATACTTTAAGTTATTTTATGATATAATAAAGTTTTACAGTAATTCCATAATAGTATTGAAATTTTAGTTCTTGACAGCCTGAGGGAGAAGGAACAATGTTCACGTGTTTCTAGTTTTACATGTATATATGTAGCACCGGTTAAAATAATTGCTGCAGTTACTTCGGAAGAAGAGCCTTATCCTTCTCCGATTATCTACAATAGAAACACTATGCAGCGATCGCGTCATGAAGCGTAATTACAAAGTTGCTTATTTTCGCGAGATAAAACCTTCGTTTCGTGTTCGGCGAAAGTTTTTACTGTTCGCCGAGAAACATACTGGCGAACATAAAAGTTACAGGCTGGTTCGTGGCGCATTTATTGCTTCTTGAGAACGAACTTGTGTACTTTGTTCAAAATTATACTTTTTTCTTGTAGTGCCGCGGACAAAATGAATGGCAGCGACAATTTATGTTTCTGAAACGTTGAAATGTACATTGCTCGACATGCAACAGATTTTCACGAAAATGTTCTGATTTTATTTGGGACGTTCACGATTTCATACAGAGGATGGTCATACAGTGGTTTGTACCAGTGTTTGTTGTGGTTTGTGTCATTATTGTGTCACTAACGGCCGATAAACGAGCCGGCTTTGTGATTATTCTTGAATGTTACAAGTGAAATTAACCCGGGATGCTTTATTTCAGTGCGATACCGCTATGTTTCCCTTGACCACGAGCGACGATCGAAGGAACCAAAGCATACTCCGATTCTTCAGCGACGTGGTAGGCGAACTACGTTTTCGTATAGGGTACATTCTGCTGGAGTAGGTATAGTAGGTGGTGGCAGCACATGGGGTGAGAGGTGGGGGTGACTCAAAGGCTTAAAAGGCCTTCCAACGTCCTTGTAACACGCAGTTCTCAAATAGCACGTAGGAGTATTACGTATGAAAAATAAGTTGCTTTGAAGTGCGGCGAAAAACCGGTTCGATAAATGTAAATCTTCAGTAATTATCATAAATTCAAACAAAACAGGGCGGAACTTATACAAGCCTCTTGGTGCACGTTTGAAACAGTTCGAGGAAGATCCTTGTGCTGAATACGATCGATTTGGATCAAGGGGGTTTTTCAGTGGAGAATAGCCTAGTGTTTCCAGTTCGCTCACTTGGAGTTTCGCGATTTATTAACTCGCTAATCAGTGACCAGTGAAACAGATTCAGTGACGATTCCCTCGCGAAGCCTCAACGATAAGCATTGAGACATGAAGAAGGGAAGAGTCTGCATCATATTTGCGCCGTTCTTTTTATTGTTGTTCTTTGTATCACCATCCGCCACTTATGCTTTGACGACTTTTGGCAAAACCAACCCTCAGAACACAAATCCACCCCCGCCGCCGACGCCAGGTTTGTTTTCATAGCCCTTCTTCGTTTTATTAATTGTTAACACGTTACCCGTTCGAGATTGTTGAACAACTCTTCAAAATGGAGGACAGGTTACCCCCGAGAACTTAATTTAATCGATTCGCTTGGCATTATTATTTAAAGACGATGTTTTAGATTTCTTCTAATGCAACACAATATTATTGACCGAATACTATTCAATCTTATGAATCACTTATTTCCATGAATAATTTTAGCGAAATCTAAAAGGTGACATTCCCTGACCCAACTACAAGATTTCTCGAGATAAACATAAAACAAGAGCAATTAATTTTGATCAATCAAATTATGCTTCTTACGTTTTACCAACCCTTAAATGCATAAACGCTACATTCATAATTAATATCACAGAGTAGATAACAAAAAATATGAAAAAATCAACATAAAATAAGAGCAATTAATTTATATCAATCAAAGTATACTTTCTTACGTTTTACCAACCCTTAAATGCATAAAGGCTACATTCATAATTAATATCACAGAGTAGATAACAAAAAATATGAAAAAATTAACATAAAATAAGAGCAATTAATTTATATCAATCAAAGTATACTTTCTTACGTTTTACCAACCCTTAAATGCATAAAGGCTACATTCATCATTGATATCACAGAGTAGATAACAAAAAATATGAAAAAATCAACATAAAATACGAGTAATTAATTTATATCAATCAAAGTACGCTTTCTTGCGTTTTATCAACCCTTAAATGCATAAAGGCTACATTCATAATAGATATCACAGAGTAGATGAAAAAATCAACATAAAACAAGAGCAATTAAATTATATCAATCAAAGTATGCTTTCTTGCGTTTCATCAACCCTTAAATGCATAAAAGCTACATTAATATTACAGAGTAGATAAAAAAAATATGAAAAATCGCACATCAATTTTCAAAGGTCATTGTGAAAAGCATATTTCCATGTATGACTCACAGCAAAACCAATCTGAAAAGAAATTTTTCATGTTGGAATATATTCAGCATTGGTATCGGTAAACGTCTCAAAGTATGAAAGCAACTTCAGTTTATCACTTTATTAAATCACAAAAACGTGCTTTGACAAAAATGAGTTCAAGATAGTGAATGTAGAGATTTCGCTCTTTCAAGTGAGTCTAGAATCAATGTTCTAAAATTTGTTTACACGAAATTACAAGAGTTTAGAGACCGACGATGCTTCGGTTATGATTCAGTGATGTTTCAATTTTGTGCAATAGTATAAGTTGAAAATGCTGTTTATCATTATGAGTAAAAATTGATGACTGCAGTTGGTAAGGCTCGTGAATGCAAGCTAGAGTCCGAGTGTGCTGGTATACAGAATACAACGTGCATGGCGGATCCACGGGATGGGAGAACGCGCTGTCTGTGCGGGGACTACTCTGCACCCCTAAACGGAGCTTGCAACAACAAATTTAAAGGTAATAAAGAAAAACTATTGCGTACAAAAATTGTTAGACCCCTCAGTTGCCACATTAAAATCTCTATTAACCCTTTGAACTCGAATTGTGATTTCAAACAGCCCATAAAAATCACCACACTACCATACGAATTAACACAGGGCAGATCGATAGAACAATAGAAAAAGTACAATAAATTAGCGTGGAGCTCGATGCGAGGTCGCTTGAAGTTTAAAGGAGACCAAAGGCAAACTTTTTCGAGAAGAATTTCTGAGCGCGCGGCCGACTACTGTCATTTGCATACACTCACGTGTTCTCTTGCAATATGTGAACACGTGACGATGTTGGTACCCGGTCTATGGTTATCTATGCAAATTGGAAAGCTTTAAGAATATCGTTGCGGCCCGCCGCGTCGCGTCGCACACTGTAACTCGCTACTTTTCTCAACTTTTTTTCGGAGAATATTCGACATTTGGTGAAGCGGGTTCAGAAGACGAAATTACGACTAGAGTTATTGCCTACTAACAGACATATAATAACTCGGCTGTTATTTATTCTGCACAGTTACATTTTTATCCCAATCCCCTAAACCAACCTTCTCGAATAATGTTATAGGCGTTTTGCTATTTTCAGCACAATAAACATACGTGTGCAATTTTATGACTAACCTTTTAACTGTGCAACGCGCATTTTTATAAGTACGGACTTGGCGTCAGAGTTGTGCAGAATAACAATTGAATTGCATCAGACTTATAATTATAATGCAATTAAATTACATCGTAACTCAGTTATATTGTAAGTTATAATTCAGATCTTCATTCAATTAATTTACAATGTAATTCGTAATTGCAATAAAGTACAATTATAAAATGCATTGTAATTGAATTATGAAGAATGAAGTAATGGGCAAGAAGTGGTTGAAAAATCCATGTAAAGGTTTTAAACAGAAGGAATTTATTATTTATAAATTTACTTACTTCAATTATATTGTATTTCAATTAAATTGTATTTCATTTATATTGTACATCAATTATATTGTATGTCAATTACACATCTGATTAAAATACTTAGTGATTGAACTACAATGTAATTGTATTACGCAACTACGTAATTGTATACGTAAATGTATACATTTTATCGACATCGTGTGCAGATTATAATGCTGTTGAATTCGTCCTCGTTTTAAAACATTCGAAAAAGTCTTAACTTTATAATTTCATTTTAGTCTTCAGAAGTATAATAATTATGAATGTTTTACCGTGGAATATACAGAACATTATGCTGAAACGAGCTTTAAAGTAGCGCATCATTCTCCACGATTTTTTTTTACTAAGAACGTAGCATTTAGATCGTTTAACCAATTCCACGCGCGAGTATACGCGTTCTCGTGCGGCCTAAAGGTTGATCGAATGTTAAGAGGCATGTCAGGAGCGCATTTGCGTAACGTTGCGTGTTAACGTGAAATTACAACGCACCGAGCGAATTTTGTGCAAATCGGGGATTTCCTCGATGGACAGCAGTATATTTTATTCCCATTTTAATAGAATTGAGTATTTCGAATAAAAAGAGAAACCACTGTTTCAATGACGGTCCCTAAAGACTCAAATAATAGTCTTTGAAGGTGTATATAAATTCGTATTTTGGTATTCCCCGTTTTTTAATTATTTAAATGGAGAAAGTGCAGTTTAGAATACCTCACAATTTAATTAACCAATTTTTCTGTTGAGTCACAAACTGTTGGATATTTATTGAATGATCTCGAAATTTTCCACCCATATAATATCCGGTTTGTTGTTTATTCACCTTCGTGTCTGCGCCTTACTTAATGCGTTGAAACGCATTCGTTATCATTCTAGTGTGAAGAAAATGACTACTTCATTATGCTGTCTATCATTGGAATAAATAATTATTGCCTATAGAAGTTCATGATTTATCAGGGAGAGATAATCAAACATTAATATTCACATGACTGCTATAACTCCTTAAGAACTGGAATACATTAATCAAATTTCTTGGGTAAATGGCAGCCCATTACGTATTTACTCGATAATGTGTCCAATCTCCTCCATTCGCGATTATATCTCGACATCGTTTGGGCAAGTTGTTGACCAATTTGTCAGCGTAAAAAAGAGGTAACGAAGTTTACACAGAATGTCCCACCGGCGCACAGTGGTCAGAAAAAGGAAAAAACCCAAAATTATGAAAGTCGTTATTTCAAATATCGACCACTATTTGCTGATAGGCCATGAACCAATGTATCTTGTTATGAAAATGGATTTATGTTTTTCTCTTTAATAACGGAGAAAAATAGATCTAAAGTAGACCTCTCAGGTTGTAGTTCGATTCTTACAGAATTCTGACCACACGTTCGACGTTATTATTTCATTGTTGGGGACATTTATAACGATATATGCTATATATTATAAATGTATACATATAGTCTCAGCTTATGCCCGATGCAAATAATTTTCGAAAACTCAACAAATGTGGCGCCCCACCCTGTATGTGACTCAAAGATACGCGAAATTGAACATTTATTTTGCTTTTAGCACTGCGTACATCATGCAACGAAGATTCCGATTGCATTGATGGCGCACACTGTGTGCAACGGAACAATTCGATGTCTGGGAGGCGTTGTTACTGTCAAGATGGCTACTATGAAGAAAGTCCTCTAGTGTGTAACGGTATGTAGGTTTTATTTTAAAAAATGAACTTCAACATTTCAGCAAAATTGCATAAATTGTACGTCTCTTTCACAGGTAGTCCATCCATCCCCGCATTTCACATGTCGATTTTCCTAGCTTTTCTAAGTCTGCTAAAAACAACTGTTATTTAAACGGATTCTCGCGAAACATAAAATATAAATTCCTCAAAAATACAATCCTATACGATATAAAAGAAACTCTTAATTTTAAATTCGACATATGTCATATACCTAGTTGTAATAATAATAATAGAATATTATGCTTATTCATTGAAAGTCATCGTAATATTATATCCATAGATTATATCTAAAAAAGCATCAATTGATTTATAACTAAGTAAGTACGACTATGTAAGTACGTATCTGAAATTGTATAATTATAAAACTGTATTTTTGGATGCCTTGTTTGAAACCGGAACATATGTAACACGAATGCTTGTACCTTGATGATATATGTATGTATATATACATACATGTGTGCTTTAATTCTTAATTGCCTTGAGAATGTATGTTTATAATATCAAATTCTATTATTATAGATTTCATTTGTTTTTTATTCAATATTTTATTATTCGAATGTATCATCTTATTGCAATATGAAAGATATTTAAATTAGAGATTATTCATCATAAATTATGATTATCATGTAAAAATGAGTTCAAGATTTTAATTTAATTGTACCTAACAGACCTCTAAGATTTGCTAAAATATTCTATTTGGGCAGTTAAGAGTTAAAACGATAGTATGCTGATTCCCTACATTAATAGTATAACATAAGAATGTATAATCTATTAGCATTTTGCGAACGAGAATTTTTCGGGTGTTGAGAATGTTTTACACGTGAATGGAGATTAGATACCGAAGACTTCGACAATAGGAATAGAGAAAATATGTATCATTTTATAGCAGTTACGTTTTGTCGAAATATCAGAAAATTTCAAATCTATAGTAAAAAATAAGTAAATATAACTTTCAAGTGTTAAAAAATACAAAAAAATCATTTTAATTTTCCATTGGGATACTATTGAGATCTTTTTAAATTTTTTAAACTATCGAAACTAAATATTGAGTAACGTATATCGTCAAACATATTAATTTTAATTTTCACATTTCATAGAAGCTACAAAATAATCTTAAAATTGAATAGCTATGTAAAAAGAAAACATTTTATTCCATAACTATGTGTATAAGAGAAGAAACAGTAGAAATGTTTTCTTACAGGTACACACTATAATCATGGCGAATAAAATAAATATGGTGAAACTCTGACTGAAGAAATATCTGTATAAGCATAATGGATTTTTGAATAATCTTTATTATTAATAATACACTCACTGACAAAACTTAAGAAACAAAGTAAATAGGAATAGTGCAATATAATATTTTTCTTTTAATTGTTCCTGTAGAAAATTATTCGAACGAAATTTAGAAAATCTAAACACGAATGACACAATTGAAATGACACATATGTTAAAATTATTTTGTTTCTTAACTTTTCTCAGCAAATGTATAGAGTAACATAATATTGCACAGTGTAAGTAGTGCAACCAATCAAATGTAACAATATTAGACGTATATAGACGGCCAAAGATTTCGAATCACTTGACAATTGTCATTTGAATTGCATTAATAAAAATTAGTCTGATTTAACATTAATATATTCGATGAAATGTACGTTACGTGAATTTCTATAAATTGTAATACCTGATCACGTATTTACAATTTAATTAAATTGGTTTTGTATGTTCGGAACTGTATCGTTTATTGATTAAAAATTGGGTGATTCGATGCTTTTGAGCAACAAAGCACACATAATCATTTTGTATGCCAACAATACCCTACTTATCAATGTGACTGTATACAATCAGATACATAACAATTATGTAAGAGTAATTTACACTGATACGAAGTATTTGAACACAGAAACTTATGTCAGCGCTTATTTTAGCTATTATGCATTTTATAACGTTTGTAACTTAGTGATAGTACTATAGCAATATGCGTTACTTATTACTTTTACCATAAAAATATATTACCAGCACAATTAATTTCAGCACAAATAAACATATTTCGGCTGTCTAAGAATTTAATTCACTCCCTGCCAATTTCATTACATTAATCATTAAACAAAATCGAATTTTGTTGAAAAAGTTAGTTAGATAAAAATTGATTTCTGTTCTTAAGAATTTCATTACATTAAAAATAATCTAACAGTGTTCTGAAATTCTTCTAATATATTTTCTACTTCATGTTTTTCACAAATATAAAATATCCAGTCTTTCAACGGTATGATAAAGGTGCATAGAAAACATCGCGTAAATTTTTTATATACTTTATTTACTCTTTTGCAAAACTAATTGTGTTACAGTGTTTCCTTTTTGCCCCCCAAAGGAGAATGAATCTGATGGAAGAACATCCAAAATGGTAAAATCTGAAACATAGCACAATTTCATTATCATAGTTACCACTATTATTTAAACTAGAAATAGTACTATATTTTTTCATAGGACTCGTCTGACGCGTCTGACTATGGTTAACCAATTCTACTTCCTGTATATATAATACTAAGAACACGGACCTGGTGGAACTTTAAACTCGATTTTCTCGAAAACGAGGGGTCAAACGAAAAAATGTTATTCCTTTTTTCAAGTTAATTTACATTTGGAATCACCCCCTGCCGGTTATACCGTATATTCGTATTCGAAATAATCGATAAATGACTAACCATTTTGAAAATGAGTCTCCAATTCTTCCTTGGTCCAATTACAAGATGTTAGAACTAAATAACCATCTGGTAGTATAATCTTTTTAATGGTTTCTATGTACAGTTTTCTTTTTGTGGCAGGATCTTCTGGATGCAAGCTTATCGCATCGTATGTTCCTTTATCATGCGCCACTTTAAAATCTATTGGTAACTCGCACGATCCTGGATCTAATATATCACAAACTTTCAGCTCAATGCTCGACAAATTATTTTCTTGCAATACCTCACAAGCAAGATCAATTGCTTTCTGTGAATAATCTACGCCCATCAATTTTGCAAAACCTTTATTTGCAAGCTCCACTAACGTCATTCCATTTCCACATCCTATATCGATTATTTTATCATTCTCCTTATCAAGCTTCAGCTTTGTAGTTATCCAACTGGAATATGTTTTAATGATTTTATTAGTAAATGTGGAGTGTGTACAGGAGAAAATTGAATTGATTTTTAAAATTGTCGAGCGGGAAACCTGAACTTCCAGAGTTAATTATTTTCAATTATTCGAAAAAAATAACCACCGATGGTAAGTAAGGTATCATTTAAGTATATACGGTTTCCGAAAGATAGCGCCACAAGTCCTGAATCAGGACATCTCATCCTTATTGCGTATGACAGGACTTTTGTGGCGAATACGCGTTTTACGGTATTCATCGTGTATTATTTGAGTAACTCACCGTACAACTTTCTGTGAATTATTTCTGCCGAACCATATCTCGCCGACGTCCCCGTGATCCTTGAAATTGTCGAGTTCTTCCGCGTAAACCCTTTCCCAACTGTAAGACAGATCGCGACTTGTAAAGTAATGCAAATAGAGAGTTTCATATTTCTATACACGGTATGTAATATGTACTTACTAATCAAGAGTACCCAAATCTGACGGGCCCAATTCCTCGATGGTACTGTCTGTCATAATTTGATGTGTAAAAGCTTAATCCTATATATTTGAAAGCGTTCGATAATCTTATCTATTCATAGGTTTCAAGCTTGTTTACTTTTATATTCTGATCAGAAACACCGATAGCTGCTACGATATTTAAAAAAATGTTAATAATCTCTTGCCGCGTAATCACGTTGTACGGTACTTTTTTCCCGGAGCAACCATAACCTTCTCGTTGCACCTAACCTGTAAGTAACACTACTGCCAGGTTGTCGCTAACGTGATAGTGCATAAACTGCATTTTTACATTCGTACTTGTATATTTGATTGTGTCGCATCGTACCTCGAAGTGTTATTTTGTTGAACATGGCAAGCAATTTGTCAACGTTGCTGCAGCTCGGTAAGTAAAGATAATGTTTAATAATGCCATACTTTAATATGTATATAACAATATTATGAAATTTGTGGAATTTGTGTTTTTTCTTATTACGTTCGTCAGATATTAAATCTTATTTTCTTGTTTCTATTCAGTAGTATTATCTTGAATGTTTCATACATATTTTTGCACTATTACTCAGGAAAGCAAAATGGAAAAGCTTTTGTTTTACCATGGCGTTACATGTCTGTAGCGGCGAAACCTAAACAAATGCATAATGTTAAACCAAAGACAGGAATCTTAATGCTAAACATGGGTGGGCCCACAAATACCGAACAAGTACACGAATACTTGTTACGTATAATGACTGATCGAGACATGATCCAACTGCCAGTTCAAAGGTTGATTTCCATAGGCCGATATTTGATAGCTCTCTAACAATTTTTACAAATGAAGGTCTATAATATGCGATGTACATTACAGTCAATTAGGTCCTTGGATAGCAAAACGTCGTACAGCCGAAGTACAGAAAAAGTACAATGAGATCGGAGGTGGGTCTCCCATTTTAAAGTGGACAAATATGCAGGGCGAGCTTCTGTGTAAACAATTGGACAATGTCTCGCCAGAAACTGCACCACACAAGCACTATGTTGCTTTTCGATACGCAGATCCTCTTACTGAGAATACCCTGCAAGAAATAGAGCTGTAAGAACATTCAAGACTTCTGGATAACAGTAAAATTCGATATCCTTAAACATAGACACTTGTCGTTGTTACTCATATTATACGAATGCTTCCTTTTCAGAGATGGCCTTGAGCATACAATAATATTTTCTCAATATCCACAATATAGTTGTGCTACAACTGGATCCAGTTTTAACGCGATATATAAATATTATAAGAAGAGGTAGTTGTTCTTGCAACTTGAAACATAAGCTAAATTACGTAATTTATGTAGAATCTTGTAGACAGCAATTACGATCCATTTTCTTAGACAAAGACTTAGCAAGTTGAAGTATTATCTTGTATTTAGGAATTTGTAATTTGCAGGCAGCTACCTCCAAATATGAAATGGAGCATAATAGATAGATGGGCTACTCACCCACTGTACATAAAGACAATTGCCGAAAGGATTAAGGAGGAGTTAGTTCAATTCCCTAAGGAAATAAGGGACGATGTTATCGTTTTATTTTCAGCTCATTCACTCCCGCTGAAGGTTATTAGATCATAGTATTGAGTATTAGTAACGAGATCTTGTCAAAGGGGAAATTTCTTGAGTCTTTATGTTTAGGCTGTGAATAGAGGGGATGCTTACCCATCTGAGGTTGGAGCAACTGTTGCCTTAGTTATGCAAGAACTAAATTATTGTAACCCATACAGTTTAGTTTGGCAGTCTAAGGTACAGACATTGTTTGAATTTTGTGTGTGTATAACTAACAATTCATACAATAAATTTTTAATGTATAATTCATAACGTCAATTGATTCATAACGTTGTTTAGAAATTAATTAATTTCATAGTTTTAGAAAAGTGCAAATGGTGTATCATTAGTTTAAAACAAAGTAGATAATAGTGGAGAAAGTTTTCTTCGTATAGTATATAGTTTGTACAAATATTACAAGAGAAGACGATGTAAGATTAAAAATTAAGTCATAAAGGAGTGTATCATTAACTAACAAAAGGATAGATAATAACTGAGAAAAATTGTGTGTAGTGTATATTTCACGTTAATTAATATTATGAGAAGAAGATTTAAAGATTAAAGAATACAACATTAAGACTTAGTTATTAAGAGATTTTAAATAATTCGATGTACTGAATTTCATAAGTAATGTGCATTCAGGTAGGCCCTTTGCCTTGGCTAGCTCCCTTCACCGACGATGCTCTAAAAGCGTACGTTAAACAAGGAAAGAAGAATTTCATATTAGTTCCGGTAGCTTTTGTTAACGAACACATCGAAACGCTCCACGAGATGGACATCGAGTACTGCAAAGAATTAGCAGAGGAAGTAAGCGATTGTCTTGCGTAACTTTACGTAAGATAGCCGAGAGAAAAATTCTATAATTCGTTTATTTGCAGCTTGGTATTGAGAGAATCAGAAGATCCGCCGCTCCAAATGATCATCCTATTTTTATAGACGCTTTAACGGACATTATTCTTTCTCACCTGAAATCGAAGCGATCGATAAACCCTAAATTTCTGACACGTTGCCCGCATTGTGTAAACGAGAACTGTTTGCAAAGTAAAAATTGGTACGCAAAAACATGTACGATCTGAAACAAAAAGCGATACGAACAATGTACACATGGTCCGTAATAAATTATTTCTACGCGCTGTTAATCAGTCGTTATTATTATGTTCGATAACCTTTCTCATCTATAAAAATCTAACACTCCTGCGTATTTAATACGACGAGCAACTTAATTTCGCGGCGCAACTCCATGAAATAAAATTCCGGTATTTTGCGGTAAAGTTTTAGCTTCTTCGTTTTTTATAGTTACTTCCATTACCAGTGATGTTTCCTAAAGCTTTTACTCAAAACCTTTTAACATTGTGCAATTGCCGAGTAAAAAACGAATCACTGAAAGCAAATTAATTAAAATCACGTCAATTTTATTCGTTCGTGAGAGTCTCTCCGGGCACGGACATATTTCCGTAATTGAATGTGGAGTGCGTGCATAGTTAAAACAGTTTTATCATATTTTTTTAAAATGCTCAGCAATGTTCGCAATTATTTAAATAACTTTAAACGTTCGAGGGGAGGGGAATACCATTCCGTATTTCCGTTGCTATTCCATTGCGTGGTCTCCGTAATTTCCTTTCATGCGAGTTCTTCCTCGAGGAAACATAGTTTCTACTTTACTATCTAACTTGATTCATAAAAGAATCAAGCTGTGGAAACTGAGATTTATGATATGTTTAATTTCAACCATCCTGCGCAGATAAAAGTTTTTATTAGCCAACTAGACTCCTATATGAGCTGTACTTAAAATAGTATTATACATGCACAAATATTACGAATGTAGCAAAGCCGCCCCGTTATATTTGTAACAGTATTACTTCGATCGTTTCGTTATTCTTCGTTAATTGTGTTCATTTCTTTACTTAATTTTATTTTTGATGGTACGAATAAGGAAACGATGAATTTCACAGTAAGTACATACTTCTTTCAATATGCCTCGATTTTTGTATTTTAATTCTATTAGTATAGAAATTTTGCAAAAACGACTTTTTCCATTCATAATGCTTCCGTTTTATTCTAAGGACGATTTCTACAGTATCTGGAACTACACGCCTTCACGCTTCCAATATTCTCAACATTGCGAGTCGAGTGAATACGATTTCTAGTCTATTCACTGCAACAAGATATTATCGACATTCAAAATAGAAATCTAGAACGATTTTTGCAGTACTAATGATCACACTTTTAATAGGTCCAGGACGACTCCACAGTACGTAGAAAGATATTTAGACTAAAAGATAAGGCCAATTTCGACAGTGAATTTATACTTTAATAATACTTGTGACAATGTTCTGAATACTTTAAATAATCGATTCCAGTATAGTCTATAGTTATAAAATATATTTGTTCCATTCAAAGTATAAGGGGAGACAAGTTCTTGCAATATTAATGGCCATTTTAGCAAATTAAGAACGATCTTCACGATATCTAGAGGAATACGCTACAGCGATTTTAAAATTTCTAATTAACCCATTTTCAAGTCTATTGTAAGTTATTTTTTTTCAATCGTATGTTTAAACAAAGTTGATGTTATTGGCGCACCGATTCGATCAATTTAATTGGAAGCAATTTTGCAATATATTAATTTCGACGTTTCGGTCTCTGTTTAGACCCTTTTCAAGAACATAATGATTGCGTCCGTGAATTATTAAAACAACACAAAAAGTAATATTTTGTTGATGAGAACATGTTAAAAACAATTTTTGAAATATGTCAATTTACTTGCTTATTGAAATAACTTTAAAAATTATAGAAAAAAATGCAACGTGCTGTGTTCATCAATAAAATATTACTTTTTGTATTGTTTTAATAATTCACAGACGCAATTATTATTTTCTCGAAAAGGATCTAAACAAAGACCGAAACGTCGAAATTAATATATTGCAAAATTGCTTTCAATTAAATTGATCGAACCGGTGCGCCAAAAACATCAACATTATTATAAGTTACGTACCATCTAATTCTCTATATCTCAAATCCGGCAAACATGATTTCCAGTAGTAATATTCTTATATTCTTTCAATGTATCCTTTACTCTATGTTTCACTCACTTATTTTTTCGCCATAATTCGGAGTAGACTGACGACAATTTCCACTCTATTTATCTACTTACTTTAGAGCCGCTGCGACTCTAAATAAACAAATGAAAAACATACTTTTTCGAAGTATAGAGTAAGAACGATGTTCACAATATCTGGACTCTATACTCCCACCATCTTCAACATTACGAATCTAGCAAACACGTTTTCCACGCTGGGTTTACTGCCGACGACACCCGCCGCGCACTAAGTAAATAAGAAAAGATGTGTATAAATATTTCGGTCATTCGAGGTATAGAGTAAGGACGATATATTCATAATATCTAGTCTCTGTATCTCCATCATCCTGAACATTCCCTAGTAGCACAAAAATATTAGATAAATATTTTTTTCAAATATTGGAAAAATATTTTTTAAGCCACATTTTTTCATATGAGATAAATATGGGATCTAACTATTGTATACATGTTTAACAAATATAAATTGAATGTTTAAAAAATATAAGCTAAATATTTAGAAAATATAAACTGGATATTTAAAAAATATAAAGTAAATGTGAATCCAATATTTGAAAAATATAAATTCAATATTTAAATAGCATTCAATAAAATATTCAAATTTAAGAAAAAGTCGTAACAAAAATTAGAAAATTTTAATATCTATTACTTTCTGTGCACTGCTTGAAGGAATATTTCATTTTATCTTCCAAAGGACCTTATTACAATTAAGAAATTTTTATATTATATTATATAATTTCTGATATTACATAAAGATTTATTTTATAATAAGAAAAAAATATTTTTTTCATAATATGAAATAAATATTATTTGTATATTAGGAAAAAATATTCTACTTCTAATATGAAATAAAGATTCTTATAATATTTGGAAAAAAATATTTTTCTCGTACCATGAAATAGATATTTTCTGCATATTTAAAAAGAAATATTTGTTACTTAATATAAAATAAATATTGTATGTATATTTAAATATTAAGAAGAGATTGAATCTCTTTTTAATATTATATGAATGTGTATACAATATTCTGTGCTACTAGGGGTATAAATCGAGTGAACACATTTTCCGCGCTTCTTTAGTGGGCTACGAGCTGTCGCGCTCTAAATAAATAAATAAAAAGAAAAGATGTGTATAAATTTTGGACATCCGAAGTATAGAGTAAGGACGATATCCACAGTATTTATGGGAACGGCTTATTCGATTTCTTTGCAGGTTACTCTCAAAGGAGTTATTGGGGTGACAGCAGAGAGCGTCTGCCGTCCTCGAGGTATCGAACGTGAGTGGTGTGGCGCTGGATGCCGCGACACCTATATAAATGCGCGGTGTCGGCGAGCGCGCTCAGTATGTGTCATG
The DNA here is from genome assembly GCA_028455595.1 of Lasioglossum vierecki. Taxonomy (NCBI): domain Eukaryota; kingdom Metazoa; phylum Arthropoda; class Insecta; order Hymenoptera; family Halictidae; genus Lasioglossum; species Lasioglossum vierecki. Next base: position 31,412,432 of record CM052336.1, on the reverse strand, counting down.
CCTTCGAAGCGCGAGTGTCGTCCGTGATGGCGGTTCTAGTGCGGTTGAAGATGCAATGCGGCACCGTTATATTGCCGCTCGTCATTATTGTCGTGGTGTGTAGTGTGGACCATGTATGTGGAATGTTCCAGCACCGACACTGTTCTCATCATCATCCCCGGGCGCACGAGGTAAGCGTTTTACACAGAACTCCATCTCCTTTTCTCTTTCTCCTCTTTTCACTTTTGTTGTCTCTCGACACTAATACTGACTCGGTACTGACTCGACACTTGCTCCGCTGGCATCCACTTTCCTTCCAACTATTTTATAAATGTATTTCTCTTCTTCTCGTTTTCTTGCCGGTTTGTTTATATACTGTATCTGTTTGTTATGTATATATTGTATGGTTGAAGATGATTTGAGGTTATCTGGTCCTGTTGGTCGTTTGCTGGTAATAAGAAGTTGCCACGAGGTTTGTTTGTGAATTTAGTTTGTGTGCTTTGTTAGTTTTCGGAGCTGTTTGTTCGATGTTCGATTGGTTTTTGATATATCGGGAACAAGTCCTGTTCCATTCCCGCAGGAAAGAAATCGCGTGACTTTAGCGAAGCGTGCGTTTCACGTGTCACGTGTTCTAGCTGTCTCTCTCTCGCTCTCTCTCTCTCTCTCTCTCTCTCTCTCTCTCTCTCCGTCTCTTTCACTCCCCTTTCTCTCTCACACACCTGTGTCTCGCGTGCGTCCCACTTCGCTCAGAACCAATAAGCAACCGTTTTCCTCGGCTATTCATCGGCTGTTTAAATGCTCCGCATTATTGCGCTTTTAATCGTTACATTATTGAGACCGAGCGTCGCCGGCATTCTTGTTGGCCCTCGCGACCTCCGTTTATTATCCGATGTCTGAAAAATACCTCTCTCATTAGAAAGAGACCCGACGCGACTCGTTCTTTGGACTCGTTTTCTCGCCGCCGAGCAATTAGCGTCAACCAGCGAGGCGACTCCGATCGCCGATATTTCTGCGATTCTGCATGCAGGATAATACAAATGTCGTTGACGAATATTTTTCTATTTTTAATAATTTGAGCAGGTCGAAAGTTTCTTTCTTGCATTAATGCTGCCTAATTGTTACGATCTTTGTTGACCTTGGTACAAGAACGAAATTCTCAATTATTTTACCGAGACTTCAATGAACCAGCGTTGTATGCAAGGCGGTTGATAACTGGAGGTATAAATTGCGAATTGTACAATTGAAAGAGATCTAAACTACAGTGGGTGTACAAAGTGTTCATACAGTTTTTAAAATAGAATAATTTTTTTTATAATTGTACCAAATGACCGGATTTTTTATAATCAAGTAGAGGCATTGGTTTATGAAATGATATGTAGAAAAGGCTGTTCCAAAAGATTATATTTTACAAGGTTCAAAAAGACAAATCACAAATAAAAAAGACATTTTTTAAAACCTTATTATTTGGGCCCTCAATGAAAATGTAAAATATACGTTTTGTAGATCTATGTTAGTTATACAACTTTCCTTTTTTTTCGATCGTATGTTTAAACATTACTGGACCACTAATGGTTTCAATGATAAAAATTTCCAAACAATTACGTTAACCTTGAATATACCACAAGGTCAAAATCCAGTTTCTTTAAAATGGAAATGTTTGGTAGCTTTTATTAATCGAATTTCGAATGTTACTCTAAATTACTATATGACAACGTGGTATACAGGCAGTTAAATGTGGTTAGGATTTGACTTTTCATGGTTTGAAATAACCGCCGAATATCGATTGGTCTACGCATCGATCGATTATCTGATTCGTGACTTTAGAGAGTTTCACAGTTTGTCATACCATTTCATGAACTAATGCTTCTAATTGATTATAAAAAATCAAGTTGTTTGGTATAATTACAAAAAAAGTTATTCTATTTTAAATGGTGTACAAACACTTTGTACACACACTGTAGGTCATCAACTATTTCTAAACATGTAATGCAACCGTGAAGCTTCTGAAATGCAATTTTCTCGAAAATAAAGCCTCGCACGACAAGATTCTTCATTTTCAACTTAGTTTTCATCACCCTACTTTGGGTTGTACGACGTAAAACCCTTATTAAAAAAAAAAATAATGTTAGTAATTTGAGAATAATACAGTATTTTCACTTGTCTGCTAAGTTGTTATAGAAAGCTCTTTGTTCAGACATTTTATATGTAAATTAATCGTTTCTCGTTACGAACGTTCGAACAAAAGGAAAATACGGAGAAACTTGATCGATCCTTTTGTTATGGGTTTGAGATATTGCGGCGTGTACCGTGAATGCGTAAGCATGTCGAGTCTAACTGTGTCAGTACAGTTCGCTCGTTAAACCGGCATGTACGTTTGGGACGTGGCATTGATCCTGTTCAGAATGATGTTCGTGAACTTGTTTTCATGCGCCGCGACCGTGCCGGCGAGCCACGTGTTTTTGAAGCGGGCACGTGACACTCTCTGTCTTGCTATGTTATACTTTTCCACTGTTCCGCGGCACGTTTCACCTGCGAGAATGCGGAATGTCTCGCATAACTGGGCGGAGCTCTGTCGAACGATTCCACACGCAGAAAATTCTGGCTGAGTGAATTTAAATGAAATCATACACGTTTCACGTTCTTATTCTAATGATAATGCTTATCTGAGAATGTACATATCTTTAAATATTTTTCTTGGGGAATGGGAATTCCCAGGATGTTTCCTTTTTGTCGTCACAATTGCATCAGACGACTTCGTTTCTTTCGTAATTTAATGTTCCGTCTATTAAAAGCCTACTAACACTAGATAGATAATAAATTTTTTAATACATTCCTGAATAAATAAATGCGTTCAAGTTTCCGTTAAAAGATCTGAAATGAAATATGTCCATTATATCTTTCGACATCTGTATATGGTTCTTATTTTCCTTTCGTCGAGAAAATTCCGATAATTATTGGAAACAAAAGTCGACAAATATTTTTCTGGTGTATCCGATGCTTCATTGTGTACATATTTTCCTCCATATCCGATTGTTAATGTTCGATTCATTTTGCTCGGACGAAGTGTATAGCTAACGTTTTCTGGTTTCATATAAACCGACAATAAAATACGGTAAAATTCGATAAACCAGAATGAGAAAACATTGCAGTACGTGTTCAATATAGATTCGATTTACTGTAGTTACGAAGAGATAACAGCCGGGGAAAAGCACTATGTACTCCAAAAGAGATTTGCTGGTTTCATCGTATCCTTGGGGAGTCGCCTCTACCATATTTTCTATTTTAGAGGGAAACTCTGATTCTTGTAACCTGTTAGAACACCCGAGGAAGTTCGAATTGAAAAGGAAACACGGTTTTAAAGTTCCCGTGTCACGTATGTATATCGATTATTATTTCAAGCTGCTGCTGTTCGCGGGAGACATATTATTTCAGTTTGAAAAATCTCATTGTCGAGACTGTAACAATTCCCGCAAACTTCGACTTTCGTCAGAGAAAATTCAACTGTTTCTTTAATTTCTGGAAATCTTGTTTTTCGCCAGAGAAAATTCAACTGTTTTTTCTGACGATTAGTTTCTACGAACTTTGAATTTTGCGAGAGAAAATACTGTTTTTCTCGATGGTTAGATTATCAGTGGTTTTACAGGTGTTTTTAAACATAAGTTTTTGACAAAAGTGACACTTTACATGATAGAATCTAATTCAAATATTGTTATTATTTCATGCTATCGAAATATTTTTCCTTTTAACATTTGTGGGAATGGAATCGTCATTTTTGATTTTATTTAACGACGCGAATTTTGTCTGCTTTATCTTATTCCACTTCAATTGCATATTTAAATATTCCAGGAGATTAAACGGCTTTCGGAATATTTTTGCCTGTTGATAAATCGCAGTTATGTTTGCAAAAACTGTCCCGAGTGTTCAGAGTGAAAATGCAATAGATTTAAGGGAACTCGCCACCTAGATTTATTTTTCCCTTTTCCGCAAATCGAGGAATCATGATTGGCAAATACGCGCTGCGCCGTCGCGAACGTGTTAATCAGAATTGCATTTATCTTTTTATTTCGCGGAGTTTCTGAAACTTTCGGTCCTCCGGTAGACGAATGAAAATGAATTGTCGACCGCTTAGCGGCGCGAAACATTTTTTTCTCTTTTCCTTGCACTCGTTCTCTGTCTTTCTCTTTCTCTCTCTCCCCCTCCCATCATTCGTCTTTTCTTTCTTTTCACGCTTGGTTTTTATCCGTCCAACTTTTGCGCCCCCAGGGATCCCACGAATTGCATAGCCATGCATATTCGAAACTTTCCATGGCTTTTCTCCTGGAACACCAACCCCTCCAACATCACCTTTCGTTAATAAAGAACGATCCATCTGGGATGTGCTATCGATCGCAAAACACAGACTGTAATTTTCCACTTTGATATGGTTTATATTAAGATTTTTTGTTCGGTCGGGCAGTGTATCTTTGATGATAAAATGCTTTCCGCGGTGCTATTTACTTTTTTTACTCCGAGGTGCGCCGAGTGCATGCTCTAAACAGCGGCGTGACGCATAAGAGGACGGGGATAAACTTGTTCTCTGCTTTTCATGCATTCAACGAAACACGCGATCGTCGATTAAACTGTGCGGCCTATCAATAAATCGATTAGTCTCAACAATTCCGATAAGCTCTACATTCTTCGTATCAGATTTTTTAATAACGATGATCCAATGCAACGTAATAATCCAATTACCGTCACGATTATTGTTTTGCTGGATTACACTGTTCTAATGATCGTATTAATTGCGATTAAGAATTTTGACCGTCACAGAATGGCATAGTGTTCTTATCAGTCTTCTTGTCTGTCGGTTCCCAGTCTTGTCATAGGTTTCACTGAAAACGCTCCGAATTAATTACGGCGGATTGTTCGAATAGACAATGGTAGTCATGGTAATCCTGATGCTGGCAGAATAGAGTCCAGAGCGGAGGATCACAAAGATTTCGGATATTGTTGTCGTGCTAATTAGTACGACGTTTCACGACCGAATTCAATAATCCATTTCTCGTCCGTTCATAAAAGCAAGTTGAGTTTTGATTTCTACGCGAACCACCTGTCATGTGCCCACATTGTTCGCGTTTTAATCAAGGGCTTGGTATTTCCACTGATATACAAACAAAACAAAGATTTTGCAGGTTCCATAGGTATGAATTCGTTTGTTATATTAAATGCATTTTGATATTTGTTTACATGAAAACACGGCCGAATAAAAATATTTGCGGCGAAATGATTTAGATGATTGTCAGCTTCATACAACGAATGAATATGTAATGGAGACCCATTAAAAAAACAAGAGTCCTAACGAATACATTATTACACATAAAAGTTTAAAAATCTTTGAAACAAAAACTCCGGAAAGGGATTCAATTATGCTGTTAGAAGTGAAATATTCGGCGAAAAGTTTCCGAAAACAGTTCGGTAACTGTCGACAGACAATACGGTTATTAAATTTCCTCGCGTTAATTAGTGGTTCTCGAGCAACAAAGCGGTCCTTTTTGCACGGCCTCGATTCTTTGGTCGTTTAAAAAGTTGGCCAGTTTAATTCGCGGCATGAAGCTGTCGGAGCAATTAATTGTTTTTCAATGATTTCGATTAAAAGTGGTTAATCGATCCGCGGGGTGAATCACGAGCCAATTAAATGCAAATTGTCGCGTGCCAGGATCCCGCGATATCGGGAGAGGGAGATATATAGACGCCATCGGGTGTCGAGAGGCGTGGAGAAACGGGAAAAATTAAAACACGAAATGCCTCATTAAGTCCGGAGATTTTAACGTATCAATATTTATGAACAAATGATTCGGCGGTTATACGGGGGAAGCGAATATTTGCACGATAGAGCGGATTTGCTAGTTTCGCGTTCGCGCGGGGGCGAAAATAATGGTAATCCTTGCTCACCCTCCCTCCTACGGCACGGGTTTTCGTTAATTCGTCTGTAACGTATGATCGATCCGAAGCCGAATCGAAATCAGAACCCATTGCCCGCCGCCGCTGTTGCAATCCAATCGGCGCCGCTTTTCGCAAATATTTGCGCGCATTCGTGTCTCCGGGCGCGAGGACTTAAATTAAACTATTAATTATTTCGCCGACGAGTTGGGCCAACTGATTTTCAAGATACGCCTCGCCGTAACAATCGCATTATTCGCCGTAAAATACGCCAATACATACTGCCTGCTGTAAGTTTTCAATTAATCGCAACGCGAAGAGTGCCCTAGTAGCACAAAATATTGTATACACATTCATATAATATTAAAAAGAAATTCAATCTCTTCTTAATATTTAAATATACATACAATATTTATTTTATATTAAGTAACAAATATTTCTTTTTAAATATGCAGGAAATATCTATTTCATGTTACGAAAAATAATTTTTTCTAAATACAAAATGAATCTTTATTTAATATTAGAAATAGAATATTTTTTCCTAATGTACAGATAGTATTTATTTCATATTGTGAAAAAAATATTTTTTCTTATTATAAAATAAATCTTTATGTAATATCAGAAATTTGAGAGAAAGGGAGAGAGAGGGGGGGAGCGAGAGAGAGAGAGAGAGAGAGACAGACAGCGAAAAGGCAGCACAAGTGGACCGATATCATAAACTAATTTCTAGAATAATAAATGTTGTAACATAAATTCTTTTGGTTGAATCCTCAACAGCTTCTTTTGATCCATTGACTAAATGATTACAGTTGATCAATTATAGAATCATTTGCTTTGAACAGTTTTCACTTGATCACAATGATCTGTGTATGCAACGAGCTCCAACGGAATCGTCGAAACCATAGCTCGTGAAAAAGTTCCGCAGCTTTACGTTCCCCGATTTCTACCATAAATAATTAGCCGAGAAGATGATGCTCGCGTTCCCATGGTCCGTGGCTGTCCCGACAGCAGGAAATCGTTCGTTAGGTGAAATAAACGGCGATAAAGCAGAACTGCGATACTTTCGAGAAGCAGCGGGTAATACGGTAACGATAAGTTATGCGGTGTTCGCACGATTTCTCAGCTGCGTGGAATGGATTTTCTGGTTGCGGCTGCTTTAGGTGCATTACATTGCCGGGAGCATAGATCATCGGGTGGAGAATCGAATACTCTCCTGTTGCGATAGAAATCGAAATTTATGGTTGAGCACCGTGGAGAGTCGCGTACCTACAACTACGTAGTAGTACTCTCATCCCCGTTGCTCATGGAATTCAAAGATAGCTGCACAGAAACGTACAGAAAACTGTACGCGTCAGTTGAACCGGGCACGTGCACCTTCCATGATTGTTCCACTCGCTTGTGTATGCGCTCTCCGCGATACATGAACGGGTCCTATAGAGAGCTCGAGATGGAATCCGGCAAAAATGACTTTTTCATAACACGCCTCACATACTGGAATATAGTACACGGGCGGCACGGTGTCCGTGTGTGTGTGTGTGTGTATGTATGTATGTATGCAACGAGGACCTGTGTCGTGAAATTGCTCGTGCGGGCAAGTGCATGTTGCGCGGGGCTCTCGCATCGTCACACGGAAATCTCGTTCAACTGAAAGTATAACTCCTGTAAGGTGAACCATTTTTAACCGAATTCTCGTTCCCGCGACAGTATGGAGGTAGAACCGAGTTACTTTGTAACTCATCTCCCCCGAGGGAACTTTCCGAGACGCTCCCGCTGCGTCGCGAACATTAGGCGCCCGGAAACTAATTCGCCACCTTTTTCGCTCTTCACTGAAACAACCCTGTCTCCTCCCTTTGTCGTAATTACTTTTTTCCTCGCTTGATAAATCACGCACGTACGGCCAATCATTTCCTGAAACATCCACGTATGTCAGCTAACGTTGAACCTACCAAAGTCTTCGTACGAATTTTGTGAAGTAACATTTAACTTTTTTTATCCAGCACTTAACCCTTTGCACTCGGAGCTATTTTAACTAAAAAATCAAACGTTTCTTCTGATCTAGAATATTTACACTCTCTATGAGTTTTTAAATTTGGTAGATATAACATTGGTATAATACCTCATACAATATTTAAATGTTTAGTAATTTGTTAGATACCGACATATCTAATAATGTAAACAATATTTTCAATAATAGGACAGAAATTTTTAGTGACACCTCGAATGCTAAGAGTTAAAAATTCGCGGTTAGTTACTTCTACGACTGAAAAATATCAGAGAAGAATCGAGCGATCAGTAAAGTTATAAGATCGATGCAATTTGTTTAATCAGCGAGCAAAATTGGCACCTTCGTCGATCCATCAGCGTAGAAATTAGTTCGAAATTCTGAAATATTTCCGTCATTTAGATTCGGGATTATACGGTAGTTAACGTGTTAAATGGATACAAGTTTAATGTCGAACGATTCGAAAGAACCATAACATCGTTGCAACATGCGAGCACCAACCCGTAACAAGTTGACCACTTTTACTTTTCGCGCGTAGTACACAAACAAAGTGATTTACCGAGTTGACGCGGCGTAAATTTCACTGTTTTCAGTGCTGACAGAATGGATAAACAAGTTGCTTCTTTCAGAAATTTAAAAGTCATTAATATTCATATCACTGAAATTCATTTCAATCTCTAGTTGATAAACGTATCGAAGTTCGCGTAACATCAATAATTTTATATTTTGTCCCACGTCCTGTAGGGAAAGAATAGTTTAAAAATCAAGTTTTAAGGTTAAAAGAATTCCCTAAATGCACCGACTGTTTACACGCAAAATTAATGGTAATGCTGTGATAAATCACACCTTACCGCTAACTGAAATACGCTGTATGTGTGTATATCAGTATAGATTGACCAATCTTATATAACATTTCTTCATCTCGCTTGCTCTTTTGTTGCTAAATTGGGTCAGTCTCGACCAAGCGCGAACAATGAAAAGGAAAGCGAGCGAATGTACAGAGAGTGCAAGCGAGAAGGAACGTCTCTTGGGAATAGTCGGATGGTTTCACGGTACTCTGAAATCTGTCCTGCACCGTATCGATGGACCATTGGAAGCTATTTTATCTGTTAAACGGATTGCACGCCATTCTTGAGGTTTGCGAACATTGTTAGACATCCAAAGATCCATAGTCATCGATACTCTACAGTAGGTGTTCGAGTAGAAACACAAAAAATAACGAGATTATTACTGTTTATTAAAGATTACGAAATATATTAAGGAAAGAGGATTTTTACGAGCTACGCGCTCATACGCACACAGCGCCACACACACACACGCTTCCTCGGAACCACCGGCAGCCGAAAAACGTAAACAAACGCGCTCTCGCCCAGTTTTTCGAATTCGGAGAATTATTATAAAAACACCACAAGGTGTGGGGTCAGATTTTCATTTTAACTAATTTAATGACAAAACTTTCACCGACATATGTGTCACATTTTTCTGATTAAATTCATACCAAACACGGTACCATTCGAATCAAATTATCAGTCCCGAGACAGTACTGTACTTGTAGCTAGAAGAATCAGTTCTGGTTATGAAAAAAAAATTTAAATTATGCTTATATTTAGAATGCAATAAAAAGGAGAAAATAATATTTTTAGATATTAGTGACTATAAATAGAAGCGTGGAGAGCCCACGAAGATTACGCTATTATAGTTTGACGCTCCAGGCTTTTATTTATAGTCACTAATATCTAAAAATATTATTTTCTCCTTTTGAGTGCATTCTAATATGAGCGTGTTTTTTATATATTTTTTCATAATCAGAACTGAATCTTCTAGTTACAAGTACAGTAATGTATCGGAACTGATAACTTGATTTGAATGGTATCGTGTTTGGTGACCTAATCCAAACCAACTCAGTAAGTAAACTGAGCTCCTTCGATGTGAAGGGAACCAGTGGAGCGGGGTGAGAGTCAGTGTGGGAACGCGTATTGGAGTAGGGAGCGCGCGGAGTGGGGATAAAAATTTTGTTTAAATCCTAAACGCACAGTCTTTTTAAACAATTTTTTTTTAAATATTGGATTGTCATCCAGTTCTGAGCTATGTTGAAAAATTCAAGTCTCTAGCTCATCGGGAAGTGGTTTAAAATTCGATTTCAAGATTTGACGCATACATGAACGACATCTCGGGAAGCTAATATAAGTGTGGTAAAAGAAAGGTTCCATTAAAATTTTTACGAAGATCCATAATGACTATATTGCTAGGAACTATTATCTTGTGGATTCAGTTAGAATAGTCCTCGATGGTAGCTGAGAGGGTTAGCTTAAAATTTGCTTTAATAACAACTGCAGACAGAGATTGAAGAACAAGTAATCCGAAGAAGAAGTTGGCAGGCAGGTGTCTGGAACTTTGGAAAATGGGTTTGCCTAAACATTTCTGCAACGTTGTATGCAAAGGTAGAAGCATCGTCTCGTATATCACGCGGAAGACACAAAGATAAGGTGGCTAAAACAATGAGGTCTGAACTACAGCTCCACGTACACAACAACCGCTCGCAAAGATTTCATTACAGATACCGGGAAATGAGGCTGTCATTGAACAAAGGCAATAACACTCGATCCACCGTTCTGGAAAGTCAAACGCGCATGAAAGTTGGTCTCGCTCGGCCATAGCACTTTGACGGGGCAAAATAGATTCAACACTGGAACTACCGAGTTGACAAAGTCACACAATTTTGCTCTTATTTTCCGAGCTGAATTTATCTCTCGGCCGTCGAGTAGGTAAAATATTTATACGACGGGTAAATGAATGATCGAAACTGTTAATCTTGAAAGTAAATAACTGTGGCGAGGTCAGGCAAATAATAAATCAACCTGCGGAATACAATGTTTTCTGTAAAACGGATGTACAAGGGTTAAATTTCTTTAAAATAAAGAACTTACTATTTTTGATGATTACTTTCTCGTATAATATTAGAACATTGAAAATGTTACGTCGACGTTCTAAAATACGTTAGACGTTCTCATAATCTTTTTGTTGTTTGAAATTCCACCGAGCCGTTTATCTCAAGAATGCATAAAATCGGTAGTTTCGTAATGGCCGTCTTTACGCACGCATAATTATTTAATACTGCTTAATCAGCGACCTAATGCGAACATAAGAATGCGCGCTGTTACAATTTTCGCGAGCCAACCCGGCTGCGCCAGAAGCGTTCCGCAGTTCCGTGAAGCTGCTTAATTTTCCGCGTATTTTGCGAATTTCCCCCCACCTACTCCGTCCATGAAACAGTCATTTCGAGGTAAAATACCAGTCACAATTTTGTCGACGTTATTGCTCTCGGTGCCGCGGGGCAAATGACTTCTCCTGGAAAGTGTACAGTTTTCTGTTGTAATCAAACGATAACTTGATTCCCATCCGAACGATCGTGCACGTGAAAGCATTGTTCGAGAAAGTTAACGACCCGTGTTCCGGTATGTCATCATTGCTATGCAACAGTTTGACGCGTGCACGAATCTTGATCTGGGAACCTTATCGGGGAGCCACAAACGGTTATTGGAAACTGGTCGGGAGGCAACAGAACAATAGACCCTGAGCGCTAGATTCATTTGTATGATTGTTGAAATCGTAAAAGTGATCCAAGTAAAATCAATGTATAAAAGTCCAACATTGTGCTATAAAAAATGAACAGTGCCAAAAACCATTAATTATTGTAATTAGAAAAATGATGCAAACCCCTCGTCCCGATCATTTTCACAATCTCCCATCTTCCAAACGAATTATCCAAAAAACTGTTTTCTTTGATCACGATCGCCAATTTTAAATAAATAGATGGAAATTTACGGCGCACACGTTAAGTTGTCCTAAAGATCGGAACGTGGCGCCTTAGTTCTGAAAGATTAAGCCGAAAACCTCCGATTTGTCGAGAGCGCGAGGATGTCCCGGTAACGAAGAAAAAAATTTAATTAAGGCAGTGCCGAGGACGGCGAAGAAAACGACGTCGATCCTTGCGGAACCGTGTGGCGCGTGCAAGCGGGCTTTTGTTCCGTCAGCGCGCACACAGTTCGACGAATATCCCTTCGACCCTCGATTTTCCAACCTGGAGGGCTCGATCGTGGCCCGCCTACAAACAAGATCTGATTAGACGAGCGAACAGGCGCCTCGGAGTACCAACCAATCGATTCGAATTCAGAATCTCGAATTTACGCCGGTTCCTGTCCTCCGGTTGTACCTCCGAACCCAAATACTCCGGCTTCCCAGTGCATCGCAAACTATCTGGATTCCCGAAACCGGAGTCCGTGTTGCAAGCTGACGAACGTAGACGGATACAAGGAGCCTGACTGCAACCTCTCAGGGTATCTATTAGCATATCTTCCAGTCTCTTTGGAAATGCACGCGCCAGTCTCTGCGTAACGAGACGAAATTATTTATGAATTTATGCGTTCGACGTGCTACGCGCTCAATTATTTAGATCTTGTTCGCTTCTGTCGGCAGTTGTCCCTTCCACGAGGTGTCATGATACTTGTAAATGTCTGTTTTATCGTCAGTATTAATCTCCGTTCAATCCAGCTATTAACATATCATCCATTCCGGAAATGCACGCGTCAGTCTGCGTTGCGAGCCAAAATTATTTATGAATTTCTGCGTTCGCCTCTCTCTCGGCGTAATTATTTAGACAGTGCTCATTTCGAACAGGAGTTTTGTCCCAACGACAAGGCGCGACGATACTTGCAAATGTTTATCGTCGGTATTAAGACATTGTCTACCAGCGATTGTTTTCGAATTTTTCCAAGTCTTTGATCTGTGGTTAAGGATTTTTTAATGGACCCTCCAATTCCTATAATAAATTACTATTTGATGGTAGACTAAACGGTCGCTACATGTATGTCCGGCTGTTTTCTGAGGCAATTTGAGAAGAAACGTTTCTCATTACCATGATGTTGCAAAGGAGAGCTGACGATAGTTCACCCGAGAAGTCGTAGAGCCCATAGAATTTTTTTCTCGTGAGTTATGGCCTGTCCGACTCAAAGGAAAAGTATCGAACGAAAATCTTACTTAAACCTGGGTAACAATATTTTGCCGGATGACAAAGCCGGGCGTGTATGTAAGGACCTTTAAGGACTGAAATCCAGAAGAACGTTGAAGCGATCTTCATTCGATAGCCATTTAATTCGGTGCAATCGTAAGGATCTTTATCTTCGCGAACGAAGGCAATTTTCAAGAAGTAACATTCTCGATCAGCCGATTTCCCAGCGAAGTTTCTTGCTCGCGGACCAGTCGTTATTCACTGTCGGGGGAATTTCGAAGTATCACCGGGGCCAAGTCTTAGATTAATTAACATTTTCTGGCGTAACAGTTTCTCCTGTGACACGATTGCCTGACTGCGGAGCGTCAAACTTTTGTTCGAGCGAAACGGCCCGACGACGACGTAAGCAAACAAAGAGACGACTTCTTCATTAGGATCTTTCGTCCTGGAGGGCGGCGAAACTTTCGTATATATATATATATATATATATGTATATGTATGTATAGCAGCATCCGCGGAAAATTTAGATCTCCTTCGCGATAAAACCCGAGTTGGCGCGCAGCTGCCTCTCGCAACAATTTCGATCGCAATCGTTCCCCAGCATGACTATCGAAATAATGGCGAAACGATGGGTGGAAATTAAAATTCCTATGGCATTCCCGGCCCGTTCATTCAACTGTATGATTGAAGGCGAACGTGCTCGTATAAAGTAATTCAATACATCCCGCGCATGCTTTGCGAAACTGGAACCGAGGTTTTTCTCCATGATAATCAGTGGCCTATTGATTTCAAAAGCAGCTTCGACGGACATCCGGGCGTGGAATTGCGGAACGTTAGGTTAATATTATATTGCGGTTTATTAAAGACTATAAAAAAAAAAAAACGTGGATTTTTAGAGATTTTTATTTGCAAGAATTTTTCGTGTATTTTATTAATTCTAACGATTGAAACAAGACCGATACGTCGAAATTAATAAATTCCAAAATTGCTTTCAATTAAATTGATCGAACCAGTGCGCCGAGAACATCAACTTTTCTCTACACTTAAACATGTGACTCGTGTAGTTTTCATTATTTCTACATAGAGAAAATCACACGCGTATTACGCATACCGATAAATACGTGTGAAAAATTCCGATGCAAAAGGTTCGATAGTTGTCTAGAAAAAAAATTCCCCGTGCAAACGGTTTCGTAAAACCAGAATATCCTCTTAAGAAATCGCGGGAGGCAGATGGTCCGAGCGTCGCGATATTTCAAAGCAAAAGTCTTAATTACGTTATCACGGCCGGTTGCATCCTGTCTTACGGTCATATCGCGGACCGGTTGATCTTGGCCGGTCGCCAAGAACCGTCACTGCCAGGAATTGTAACGCGGAAAGGAGGCTGCTTCGAAAGAGAAGGCAACCGGCAAGCAATGGGTGCACTAGACGCGTCGTAGTTGGAAGATTTTAATTAAACCCCACCCCGAACGGCTGTTTGCAGTTTGTAGTCCCCTGTAGAAAGCAGAAAAACCCTCGGTAATGACAAGCGAAAAAATAGATTCTTATCTAACCGTGCTGCTCGCTCTCCGAGACCAGCGAAACTGATTTCCGTGCACGGGATGTGCTGGCTGGTCAATCGGAAATCGTATCGTTCACTCGGAGATGTTATTTATCATTGGCGAAACGTGATTAAAACTTTTCGAATTATTAACGCGCTGGAGGCGCGGACGTCGCTCACTCGCATGCTCGACCGGCCACCGCATTATTTCATGGAAATGTAGAAACGATAAATTCTTAACTCGTTGTCGCGGTAAATATTTCAAATTAAATATTTAACTAATTATTCCAGTAAATATAGCTGTTCAAGGAATATGCAATCAATTTTCGTTTCGCACGAAGATCCAATTTTCACGGAATTTTAGAGAAGCCCCAACGATTTGTAGTTTGAGCGAACATGACACCATTCGGGGGGTGAACGTCGATCAAGTGACTTGGCAGTAGATTATCAAGAAATTAGAAGGGTGGTTATTCGATCTGTGAACAGCTGAAATGTGGTTTCGATCAGAAAACGGTTTGCAGGTGATCGTGCATCGGTAGGCTTTCTTCGGGAATGTTTCGAGCGTGTACAACGGTATATAATCCTCGATAAACTGGAACCACTATGGCAACGCGTCTGCAAAGTATGGGCATCGAAGGACCTTGATCGCAGAGGTCGCTGCTGGCTTATCCTACACAATGAACGATCGGATAATACCTAGTTGCGCGGATTCGAGGTACAATGCAACGCGGAATAGAAGGGAGGGACTAGCACAGGGACTGTGCCAACAAAAACGAGTGGCGAGGATAAGCGAAGTACCATAATCCCGTAGAACCATAATTGATCAGGTCAAAGCGCGAAGGATCAATCCAACTTCGATATCGCGTGTTACCTCGGTACTTTCTGTCGACACTCGCGGAATCAGGACGACTTCGCAAGCAAAATTTTACGGGAAACTCTGCGACGTGTCCCGAGCCCATTAAACCCAAGTTTATTTCGCATACGGCTCGTGTCTACGGGCTCCGGATTTAACTCGGATCTATTTTACAATCTCAAATTCCATCAAGGCGGGCACTACTTTATAGGATCTTATTCCAATCGTGAGCGGAATTCGAAGGGCTTTGAACTTTCGAATTAAGAGGGCGTTCTGGTTTTGCCAGGCGGTTTTTCTACGATCTTCTCGGAGTATTTTTTTGTTCAGAAAAACTATGGTATCTGTTTCACTGAAATTTTGCACACGCATTTATCGGTGTTCGAAGTACACGCGTGATTTTTTAAAAAATAATCGACGCTACACAAGTTATATTTTTTTAAAACGTAAAATCAGAACACGCGGCACGAGAGCTGCGTCTTTCGGGTGTAGTTTCTTCGTCTTTTGTGTCGGAGAACGCAGAGATTTTCCTCGGCTCCCATTGTACGCAAAGCTATGGTATATCTAGGCTCTTAATCCGATTATTTTTTCGGCATTCTTTGTCGCATGCATAACACAGCAATCTCATCTTATACGAAAGCAGCCTCCGTACTTGGTTTTGTATTTCAAAACCCCTTTCAAATGCGATATCCTCCTTTTTCATGTTTTAAACGTAGAAATACGGGCTGGGCCAAAATTCGTGGTAGAAATGAGGTCAGGAACCATGGAAATGTTCGTTGTGTCGATGTAAATGTAGGAGACATTCGAAACGTTTATAGTGGTCATTGAAAATGAAGTTGGCAAGATCTAAAATAAAATACATCGTTCCATCTTCCATTTCCGAGAGAGATAGCAGTTCAAGTGTTGATGAAATATTTATCCAATCCGCAGAAGAACATTTTGAAAGGCAGCTCCATATTTTCAGAAAACGTGGTCCCTTCTTCCAGGTTGTTTCAAACATATAACCGAATCTAGGACCGCGACAGGGTCGATTGTGCCAATATGTTTTCGAGGAGCCATGGATTCGTTCGATATATTGGCACACGTTGAAAGAAAAGTGAAAGACATCCACGGGAGCGAGCGTATTCTATTTTGATAGTAAAAACCTGATTGTTTCCCGAGCCGTTCCTCTATCGGAGCGGCCTTTGTATGCTCGATTTGCATAGACGGCTACAGTCGAAAAGCGAAAAGTTTCACAGCCGTCCGGGTGCCATTTTCCAAAACGAGTAATAACTCCCGCAGCTTTCCAGCAAATTCTCCACAAGTTAATTTCAGATATATACAGTAGTAAAATTCATTTTAGATCACGAGTTCTAAACTAATATTCGGTTCCGAGAACTTCCGAAATATTGCTTATCACCGACGCCAAACGTCAATGTCCATCTGACTTTACCGAATTCTGCTGGATCGGTAATTATGGCTGTTTCAAAATACATTGCGAAACTCGACAGTTGTTTACGAATTTTTCACGGTACGAATAATTAATGTGCTTTTCTGTAGCTGGCCCTCAGTGTCGGAGTGACATTGACAGGGAATTAACATACCATCACTTGCAGATATCTGTTTGGGGTATAATACGGACGAATACAAACATTTCTGTTTTTATGTTCGATGGCGACATGTTAGGAAAATCTGCCGGTGTTTCTGCAATTTCTTTCGATTTGCATGCTTTATTCGCGTAAACATTTTTGTTTTAACCGGGAATATGGAAGTTTGCGAGCAAAATAGGCGAATAAATATAATCTAGAAAAAGTGTAATAGAAAAACTAGAAATTTCGAGAGAACTTCTTAACAAGAGATAAAGTTAATGTAGATACTGTGTTTAATAAAACGTAAACTGGCAGAGTTTGAAAGAAACGCGAAAAAGTAAAATAATGTGACTGAACATAGTTGTAATGTACGGAAAGTTCGTTTCCCTTTTTGCCGTGAGAACACTATAGGTGTAAACAATGGCAATTAACCTCACCTTAATTACCTTAACCTAGCAGCATCTAATAGCTATTGTTCCATTGTACATTATATGAAGAACATCACACAGATTAGTGTTTTCCTTTACTTTTTAATTTGATTGCAAGAGTGCAATGAACTTTACGATCGATTAGACATTTTTTTTTAAGTAGAAGAATAAGGTGACACTTTCTTATCTTCAACGTCTCTTTAAAACGTTATTTCAAGCAACGAAGTAAAACTTTTTGCAAGTACTAACGATAACTATATTTTTTAATTGGAACGACGCAATAAACCCGTGCAGCGTTCAAATTGTCAATCCGTAAAAATTGGAAATTTTCAACGCGATTGTCAATATAACGTAGTTTTCATCCAGATGAATCTTTTTCTAGAAAAAAATTCGAATTTTCCACTTTTTCCGAAGGCAATAGTTTCACCTGTACGATGGCTTTTACAATAAAGATTCGAAACTTCTTAAAACGCTGCAACATTTCAGCTACTGAAAACTTATTAATAGGCTTTTTAATGACTCTGCTCGGTCGAGTAGCATAATAATGTACTTTCAAGTTGAAATTCCAAAAGAAATTAATAGACGATCACGCCCGAGATAACTTGGTGGTTTACGAGTAATATAACCATCGTTATCAAGGAGTCTACTAGAAAAAACTTTGCATTTTTCGTCTTCGACAACACGTCAATAATAAAACTGTGTTCTTTTCAATTATTTCTCAATCACACGTTTGCCCGCATCTGCGTGACACTTTTCTGATTAAAATGATACCAAACATGACATCATCCAAACTGTGTCGTGTTTGGTGTCAGTCTGCTCGGAAAAGTGTGCCGGATATTGTCATTGAAGGTTTCATAAAAAGAAAATAATTAAAAACTAGAAAGTAGTTTTATCAACATTAATTCAATTTAAATTATAAATTAGCCTGCACCCGTGCTAGACGCAGTCAATGTGCCCCGACTCGATTCCACGGAACATGGCAAAATAAAGAATAGATGGAGGGCGAAGCCGAATGTTACCCGTCGCTAACATAAACCAGGGGGTGAGGCGACAGTAGACCCTTCGACTTTGGTAACTCGGAGCCACTTTGTATCCCGAGATTCATTGTTCACCGCAACTCAAGTAAACCACGAGCTTGAGCTATGTATTATGCGGGACCACCGGCAGGACGCTATATAAATGCTACGGAAGGTAACTCTTCGTTGTCGGCCCTCATACTGTCCACGGCCGAGCCGGGTAATATGTATAACATGGCCGTGTCGTGTGTTACTGTGTCACAGTGTCACTTCGATTCCACGAACCAATCGCGTCACGTGGTCCAAGATGTTTGCCATTGACAGCTCGATTGGTCCATATGCCGGCGCGTCTGTTATAATCGTGTCATCTTATTTTTACTACTCCCTAACGGAATATTATCCTGATTTCAACGGCAGAAATATCGCACGAAATATTATCATCTTTCTTCAGACAGCAACGTTTTGAATTTTCTTTCTAATTTAAACACGTTGGAATTTTTGGTTAATTTATTAGAATTTTCTTCCTAATCTGTCGACTAAATAAATTGTTCAACCAGTTTAGAACCACAAAAATAACGGGATTATTACTGCTTATTAAATATTAAGAAATATATTAAGGAAAGAGGATTTTCACACTACAATGACGTGCCATAACACGCGATTTATCATAAAGTATAACTGTTCCTTACAATTTTGTTTCATCAATAAGAAGACTGCGGTTCTTATACAATTTTTATAAACGCGAAAGCTTTGGACCACAAACGGTGAATTATCAGTCAGTATTTAAGTACGCTTAAAAAGGTCTTGAAGAAATCTAAACGAATCTCTTTTTTATTGCGCGATTTTATTAGAGGAAGATACACTTTATTTGTTTCTTTGAGATACAGAACCGACCATCCGTCATTCGCTAAAGCTTTTGAACGTCGCCTATCTCGAGCGGAATCCATTTATCCATCTTCTACGCTTCGTTAATCTTCGCCGAGTGACGGAACAATCTTGGAATGACTAGCATTAATCTGCAAAGCTCGTACTATTTCGCTTGAATCGGCCTCCACAACACCTTTCAAAATTTTATTGATCACTCTGCCGTCTACCTAGCACTCTTGTATAAATACACAATTTTCTATATATATTTCATACAACCGACCAACAATATTTGCAACATAGTTTTCTTATTAAATGAGTTGATTTACAAATGTTATATAATGGTCGAGTAAACATTTATTCCTCTCTCCAGTATAATTTTGTCCGTCGTTGCGAAGCTATTGATCTAGCTACTCAGCTCTTCACGATTAATTGAAATTATCTGCCGTGCAGTTCGATACAATGTGGAAATCAATGAGCCCGGATAAGTGATTGTTTAAAAATAGGTACGGTTATGGACGTTCGTGGAACTTTTGCAATTAGATAAATGGTTTAATTTTCTGCTCTCGCGATAGTGGCAGACATTGGCCGGCTAGGAACGATGGTCCAGGCAGTATCGACAACAGTAGTTAGTGCAATAACCTAGTCGGCGTATTCCACTTTCCCGTATGCCGTAATTAAACGCACGTGTCACTGGCAATGATAACGCTTCGCGATATGTCGGGATCGCACGCCGGATCCGGTGGGAACGTCGCATCCGCTTCAAGATAATTGTGAGCGATCGCTCGTTACGAGCGTCGTTAACCACCGAGAAGCGCCATTGGTTCGAAGCGTGCTTGTCATTGTAGACATTAGCTGATGATGCTTTACCGTTTTCCCTCCCCCCTCTCCTATCAGGCTTTACTGCCGAGCTGTATCCAATGAAACGACACCTGATGTTATGAAGCCGCCCGTAATGATCGCCCGGATCACATTTTCTTAGCTATAATCACCTGTAATTAGTCTCGAAACTATCTGAACACTAACGCACTATCATTGTGCCAAGTTGGTTTCAATCAGGTTCAAATCAAGATTGCTTCTCCATATGAAATAATAGCGGATCATAAGAAACATCGGTCCTAAGTTTTCGATTCTCGAAAAATTCTCGGTATTTGTTATTTATTATTATTATTTATTATTATAGACGGACTGAAGCCCTTTTACATAAGTGTTTACAAAAAAGAGAAAGATACAAGTCTACTCGTCTGATAACAAAGAAGGGACATGTACAAAAAGAAAAAAAAAATTAATAATGGTACAATCGATATGGTATTATCATATAATCCTGCGTAGTTGCATTTTAAAATTTAGTAAAGAATAAATAATCAATTGTATCGATCGTAAATATTTAATACTTATGAATTAATATTTTCAGCGCAACGGTTTCGATGAATTTTTAAATAAATAGCTGTTACGCAAATATGACTGACGTTTCGGTTCCCGTTTGAACCTTTGAAAGTAAAGAACCAATGAAAAAATCAATGCGATTATAAATAGTGCATGATTTTGCAATAATGCGATTGATAGGATTAATTATTCCATAAGTCGATTTTGCTTGAAGTGTTTGAAAATCCGCTCTTGTTCTCAATTCATGTTCCGGTACATGAAAATTGATTTGCACAAGTAGAGAGTAACGATCGATATGATTATTAATTAAATTAAAAATAAAGCTCTGGTCGGATATTATTCTTTCAGCAGAAAACGTTTCTAGGTTCATTGTAGTTAATGTTAATGTGGATTAATCATGATGAAGGAATGAAATTGGATTATTCAGCTTATGTGAACAAAATCTGAGAAATTTATGCTGCACTCTCGAGCAGCATGATTTCGTACTTAGAGCTTTTCGGCGACCATATAATTGATGCATATTCTAATAGCGGACGGACGAGGGTAATATATATAGTGTATGGATGTATAAGTGTGCGGATTGAATGAAAATCAGTGGAAAACCGAAGTATGAAACCAAGTGTTCTAGAGGCGGAGTTAACAATATCATAAATATGGTTGGAAAAGTTTAAGGTAGAGAAGAAATGAATTCCTAAATCTTTTACCTCAATTATGGAGGAGAGAATACTCTCATTGGGATGGTATGTACATTTACATACAAATATAATGTGATTGTTCTATCATTGGGATTGACACAGTCAAATGAACAGTACTGAGTTTCTGTAACAAAGAAGTTAATTTATTCGTAACTTTTAATTCACAATCACATTCCTTTATTCTGTTGCTACCTATAACAAAGAGAAACGACATTAAAGTTTATTTTATTCTTGATTTCAATTCCTTTATACAATCTTACTTGAACAATTCTATTTGAACAATTATATTAATCACGTTAACTTCGTCTCACACGCTTGGTTGCGTGTTCTAGATGTCACTTCCTTACACACATTTAAAAAACTCATTTCCAAGCTTGCTATGATGCTTTGTCCAAGATATTTTTGTACGACACAGCGACTGAGAAATTGTAAGGTCCGCAAAAACATTGAATAATATTTTACGCGAGCGTAACCATCGTCGATTTGAAAATTGAACCAATCGAGAAATCCGTGTATTAATAACGAAATGTTTGCACGTCTCCGTCACATCGCACCGCCTTCGGTAAACCAAGACCGTGGCAAACTGAACAAACATTATACGATGGTCTCGAATAAATAAAAATGAGCGGCCAGGATTAGGTTGCGATAAGCTTTTCAAAGGGAGCTAAGTGAACCCACGGTCTTTCTGAAAGGGCAAAGGGAAAATCTGAAGAAAAATTGAACGGCCGTGGCAATGCTTCTCCCGGGGCAACGGAGAATGGGGCACTGACTTGCTCGCCGGCGCTCTGATAAGAGATAAAAGCGTGGGTGATCCATCAAACTCTCGGGAAGAAGGTAACAGTCGATGCAACCGCGGCCCGGCACGGACGGAGTCGCGTTTTAGCGGACGAAAGCGATCCGAAAAATCGATTTCACGGGAAGAGGATCGCGTGGACTATCTTTCGAGACCGAAAGAGAACTCCCCGGTCTGGTTTTGCACCCCGCGGGACCTCTGGGCAAACGCCGCAGTAGATCGCTAAAAGAGCTCAGACACGTAATTCAGAATGAATGTCGAGGGATGCGGAAACGTGCTGTCTGCTCACCAACCTCGGAACAAAAGGCTGCGCCGCGAAAACGTCACGCAGCAATTGTTGCCGAGTTTCAATTGCGAAGTTTTCGACTTGGAATTCTTTTTTCTATGCTCAAAAAGACACCTGGCCCGTAAGGAGCTGCAGAAAGCGAGGAACGATGTCGCCGAGTTGGACAAGTTCTGTCGTGGAACCAGGGGGAGCTTGGATAAGTGTTTTTGATGCCAACGTATAGTGACCGCGAAAGTTCCTGCTACTTCGCCTTGGTTTTGTCCTTAAATTGGACGTGTTGACTCGATCGAAAGCGGGCTTCTTTGTGAATCAACGGAAGCTTGTTCGACGGAGAAACTAATTAGAGGCTATTGTTGGGTCGTGACATAAATACATATGTTCGATTATCGTTCAGTATCTTCCCTTCGTTTATTAACAGAGGATCGAATTACAGTCGGTTGATTGTAAAATCGTTGTACAAGTGGTCTCCGTTTAATCGTAGTTACGTGTACAATAAGATGCAAATAACATATTTATACTTGCAAACGAACCTATTTCTATTACAATCCAATCATCTACTTAGTTAGAGAGCCATTTGCGAAATCGATAAGACACCAAGAGGAAAAAGGTAACGAAGATTTTCATTGAAAATATATAAAGGCTGTTAAAATATTTAACATATTTATATTGGAATTAATAATGTTCCTGATTAAAGTATTGTTTAATCCTGTTCGTATTTAAATTTGCCCAGCCAACTCTCTCGAATAGCTGATGAATATTCAGGGACTAGTTTATGTTGTTAAAAAGAAAGAATAACAGTTTATGAAGGCGAAGTTCCACGTTATGTAACGAAGACAAGAGGGTGAGAAGATAATATAGAGTGAAAGGAAAATGAAACTAGACCAACCAAACGCTGAAAGCACTAGAAACGTTGATGTGCATTGTCTTCGAAAATAATGAAGCTTTAGTTGGATCGCAGTGGAATGAGATTTTTCTTTGGCTCTTCAATCTACGAATTAGTCTGTGGAATATTTTTGTGACAATGCATGGTTGTTGGACTGGCAAATGGTCTGTCGTTAGTTGGCAGCCTTATCGTTCTAAGGTGTTGGACACTCAATTGGTGTACCACGTCCAGCCTTGTGTCCCGCGTCAATAGGAGTCGCTTGTCAGAAGTCGACGACCACGCTATATGTCTCCTATCAACAATACCTTGTTGGCTATCATACGAGAGAACTGGGACAGTGCTCGGGCTAGGGAAAGGTTGGAATTCAACCCTTCCTCTTCCCGTACAAAGCATTGCTTTCTTTGCTCAATGCATTCCGTTAAGCCTCTGTCAGTCTCTCTCAAAGGGAGAGTGTGCCAAAAATTTTGAAACACTCACGTTTTCCTACAATTTTATCTCTACATATATGTAGACATTTAGCTTTTATTATGATCACGAAGCTAAGCTAATGTTTCTTTCACTGAACGTAAGACATTCTATTAAGGCACTGCCAATTCGCAATAAAGGGGGAACAATGCAGGAATTTTTGAACAGTTACGTTTTATTAGAATTCTGCTAAGGTGATCACCACAGATAGATTCAGCTAATTAAGATTGCATGATAGGACGCTGCTTCTTTCATTGAATTCCATTACACTGCGAACTCGACACGAAGAGAGAACAAGCGAGCAAAAATCTTGCAAAAATCTTCTGAACGTAGAAACTAACAATTAGAGGATGAGACAATGTTTTTCTTTGATAAATGCATTCCGTTCGATTAAAGATGAAATTATATAGAAATCTTGAGCCACCCACATTGTATTATAATTTGGTACCGTCACCACTCAAGATAACGATTTAATTCTCGTTGAGATAACAACATTAGACGATGACGTAAGATTTTCTTAATTGTAGGCATGTTGAGACACAGCCGATTTAAAGGAAGTACTGCAGCGAAGAAATTTAGATCTAATGCTTGAATCCGCAATTATAAGATCATAAGATAATGCGATAAGAAAATTAGGACCAATTGCTCGCAATTCAATCTCACGTGATAGAACTTCACAATAGATTACCCCAACGGTCTATTATTCAACCACTACATTACGCATACGACGTACGACCAAGTCTCCGGCCGAACTTTGGATTTATGTGAACAACTCCTCGGCAGGAATGTTATAAAGCAAAGATTATCCTTGCACCCAGAACATCCAGGGAACTACGTTATACAACTACAATCTCGACTTGCTGATAAGTATGACGTATAGCACACTGTTTATTTTCGTTAACTCTGTTGCGATTTGTTCGCTGGCGAGTTAATTAATTTAACAAATGTTTGCGACACTTCGCGAAACTCCTGTCTCGTTATGTTTTGTCATTTTAAAGAAGAATTTCCATGTTGCCAACAACGAACAGTTTTAATGTCAGTTTTCTTTGAATCTGTTGAAAAAAAGATTATGGTTTTCCGATTTCTCTGATCTCTCGGAATTTCCCGTTTATAATAATGATTATCTAGACGGTATGCATTTCGATTGGAAACCGGAACATTTTCATGTGTTTCATTTGTTCCGGAGCACGAGCGATTTTACAAAGAGTTTGATAGGTTGTGTGAGCAGAGCGCTCTATGATGCTGATTCAAGTGGTTACGGAGTTTGAAGAGTTAACTCGCAGGCTGTCTGGCTTCGATCGACCCCTTCGACGGCCTCTCGTGCACGAGTCACGTCAAAAATTCTGTTTCAGCTTGAAAAATACCCGCAAGCAAAAATACCTCGCGTGTCTGTGGCACGAGGAGCTCTTTCTGCGCTTCGTGTGTTTTTTCCCTCTATTTTCTATACCACTTGCCCGAAGCAGGTTACAATTTTCACCCCTCTGTGTGGACGCAACACGTAAATGCGTTCCGATCAATGAATTTTCAGCTCGACAGCGATGCTTGCCGCGCGGATACAGTACGACCAACGGTTTGCACTAAAGTTAACTACGTGTCGAATGGTTTTCTGTACCAATTCCCAGCATCTCGATCAAACAGTCAACCTCCCTGAAAATTTCTTCTCGAATAATATTCTTTTTACACAGAATACCGTGATATACCGTTTTCGCAATGTTCTCGAGATTGTTTGATTCAGTAAAAAATGGTAAAAACAATATACTCTTGGCTCTGTTGCATTTTATGATTAGGATTCTGTTATTTCCAAGCGTAATAACATAAAAGTAAGGTTCTGTTATTTCTGGGATCTTGTTATTTCAAAATAAAAATTCTTGAATAACTTGAACAATGAACTTGCTAAATAATACTTAATATTTGTTTATTAATATTACATATATGGTAGAAGTGCAGTTAATTGCCTCGACTGCTAATCGTCGTGTTATTTAAGAAAATGACGACAGACTCCTCGGGTAGTCGGCTTTCTGACAGTTTTCGTTTGGAATGATCTCCACTACATTCGTTGAAACCCGCGTGCACGCATTATGCATATTGCTCGCAGCATGTTTCGCCACAAAGTATCCGGACGCTGCAGTGATACTTAACAAAAAGCAAAGCAAGTTTAATTGGAACGTCAGCCGCTATTTTCGCCCATGGTGTAGAAGCTATTACGCTATTCTGACAACACTCTGTATCATCCGTGCTCGCGTTCCCATCTCTCCGTTTCCTCTTATTCCAGAAAACGTTTATCTTCCATTTTACACGGGGGAGCGATGTCTTCAGCGCTCTCCGGCGCTCCCTGCAGACGGGGATGTCTTTCCGATGCACTTTTATCAAACCACTTTATCGTTGCCGGTTATGCGCCGACACATACGGACCTCGCGTTTCGTTTTCTTCGTTTTCGCCGGAGCCTCTCTGCGATACTATTCGAGAGCCACTCTTTGCCTATGAAAATTACAGCGGAATTCTCCGGCGAGTTTCGTGCACTTCGTTGCACTTGATAAATATTCCGGAATATGCAAATGACGTCAGTTGTTCGGGATGAGAGCTCCCGTTTCTCAGGAATGTGGATGTAAAATTTCGGCCTGGTCTCGGCAATTTTGATATGAAAACATCGACAGTAGATGTTACTTGTAATTACAGCTGCGTCTTATTCAGTTTGTAAAATCATGTTATAATTTTTTTGTTTTCTAAAGTGTTCATCGCGCATTAAAGACAAATTACCCCGTTGTTGTAATTTATTGTATTCTACCACTGAAACTATAATGTAGAGAGATGGGTCTCGTAGGACCCAGAAAGCTTTCGCTGTAAAATATTGAGCAAAGTCTCGCTAATGTTATTGAATCGCACAATTCTTCTAGAAACCCCTGTAGCTTCGGGATACCTTGTATAGCGCAAATAATGTGGCGATTTTTCATCGCTCATAATTTATTTCGTGTGCTTGCGCTGCTGTCGCGACTATCGGTCACCGCCCACGTGTAAATGAATCGTGAACGGGAAAGATATCGGCGAACCACGTTTCGCAATACAAAAGGTGAGCGAATTTTATGTATTTCCAATCGCCCTACCAATAGTTTTCTATTCGACTAATCAGAAAGTCCGAACCACTTCTCGAAAATAAAACATTTGCTCATACATTCCATTAATAATTTTTATCTTCATGCATGATAAAGGGTGACAGTTATTAATGGAAAGCTTGTTATCAATTGGATACATCCAGTTTTCATCATACCAATATCATCTTGTAAAATGATTAGTAAAAACAGAATTGCAATGACTTGTAATATATAATAAAATCGTGTCTGTTTGTCTATATGTATGTATGTACATATATATTTTTCTTAAACTTTTTGGTTTACCGCCTTATTAAACAGCTATAGCTTTTTAACAGTAAGTTTTAGGAAAAATCTGAGACCACCCTTTGGCGATTGGAAATGTAATTACTTTAATAATCGACCAGGATTTGTTACTCCATGTGGACGAAGTCGCGGGTACAGCTAGTTATGTATATAAATTAATTCGTGCCTCTCGCAATTAATCAGTTCCAAATGTATTCTGAATTAGTTACTTATTAATTACTTGTAAACTAGACTTAATTTACACAGCATGACGAAGACCATTCTACACATACCATATATGCAGCTACAGTAGACTATATTCCAATCGCTTGTAAATAATCAATAAGTTGACGAACAGGGATGGTTTCGAATTGTAATGGTTCGTATACCTGAAACCTCGTTAGAAACATAATATAACATATCTACTAAGGTAAAAAGTGCAGAAACTTTTAGTCTAATAGCATGCCGATCGTCCGTGCGAAACGTAGAAATCGGAGTACAACGTTTCTGCCAGCACGAATCAAAAAGTGCATTATTCGACGCCGCAAATTGTAGTCTTAATATAATGATTCGCGGAGAACGGATGACGTCCGTAGGAGGCAGATGAATTTCTGCTTCATCCACTGTGATTTTCGTAGCTCGAACTCCGCAGCTGCCCAGCCCATGCCCATTATCCGAGGCTCCTGATTTTCGATCGGCAGAAAATCTTTGATTAAGTCGCCACCCCCCGCCTCCCTCGATAAGTACGAGCCGGAATATCTCCGACGGATAGACGACAGTGGATTCATCCACCGGGGAACTTTCAGCTTAAAAACTGTTTCCTTCTTATTCCAAGTTTCTTTCCGTTCGGCTGAGTCGGTGTCTTCGTCTCTTTCTTGAAATTAATCGCGATCCTCTCGAGAGACCCCACTCTCCCGGGAACCTAACTTCGACGAACTGAATTCCTCCCCCCGTTTATCGGTTCTATGTACCTATCGCTTTTGTATTTGTCCCACTTTTTTTCTGCACAATGCCTATAGGAATCGAGGAAATCTTCGCGTGTAACGATGGAACTACCGAGTCGCATAGGTTCAGGCTTCGGTCACTTCAAAGTTTCAGAACTACTAGCTTGAAGCACGCAAATAGAAATTGAACCGCATGTTCCTTTCATATTTTAAACCAAACGATAATAACTGGCGCGCGTCTAGCGCCGATTTAAATAAGTGAATATTCATCGCAATGAATCTCGCGCGAAACAATATACGAAGACTCCATAGGCTGTTTTTGCAATTTTTGCTGAAAAATGAAACATGAAGTCGGACGATTATTTGGAATGTGACTTTCGTTGCACAATCATTCTTGTCAAGGGAGTGGAAACAGTCCTCAAACTTGGAAGCTAAAAGCACATTTATTGAACCACAGTATTCTATCCATGTAAGTCTCCAGCAAGGGTCTGCCGAGGGACATTTATGCGCCAGGGACAAGGAACGCCTTTGACTTTTGCCGAACGTAGAAAAGGACAGCCGAGCTCGAAGGGCCTCGGTCGCTGAGAAATGTAAACTTAGCTAATCCAAATTTCCAAGTTCTTTATTTTTCGTTACTTTTCTATGGGGCTTCGATGACCATATTTGTGGTATTTTTATAATTAAAGTCATACCAAATATGATATAATTCCGATGATTTTTACTTGTGTAATAAGCAATTAAAGTTTCGGGCGCGAGGAAGGATAGTGTATGGGAAAGAAAGAGACGCAGAGAGTTGCGCCTGAAATTTCAATTGTCTATTACACAAGCAAATATCATCGGAATTATATCATATTTGGTATGATTTTAATTAGAAAAATGCCACAAGTATGGTCATCGAAGTCCCATAAAAAAAATAATGGAAAATAGAGAAGTTGGAAATTCTGATTAGGCGGGCTCACCGATACATTCCAGCCGCATGGTGTCATATTTCTCGGCGACTGAGGCCTCTCGATCTGGGACATTTACAGGTCAGACTTTCGGGACATTTATGGATAAAATACTGTACATAATCAAGGCATAGATTTCTACAGCCAATAATATTTTTATTCCGATCGTTAAAAGATAAGCTAAGTGAACGAGCACTTGAATATTTTCTAATTGAAGCAGGTTAATTAAATGATTAGCGAGTTTATTCAAAAGGATTTCGTCTCGGGACGACCAGCTACACGCAGCTTTTCCACGAAAATCTTTCGCAAACATTGGTGCTTGCAACAGCGAGTTTAGCTAGCCCGCTATTCTTTTGTTCTTTATTCGCCGCAAAATTTCATTGAAATCGGTGTGTGACAGCTCGTGTGGTTCCCTTGCAAGGAAAATTATTCCCAGTAATATTGCGTGACTGCGCGCGCGCACTTGGTATTTGATTCTATCATTCCTTCCTGCGCAATAACTCTGGAAATGGTGGAGTCCTTCTCAAGTAATGTACGTGCCTGAGCTAACACTTTTTAAGAATATCGCCTTTAGTCGATCTTCGCTCCGCCGCGCAATGTTTACAAAAGAACACGCTCGTAAACGCGAACACGATTTCATCGTCGTATTTTTAACAGCGGCATTATATGTAGAGAAACTAGGCTTCCAAGGTGTTTTATAAAAATTGCACGTCGCAGATAATTGAGAGTTTCGTTGATTTTTTATTAATTGTAAGTTATTTCTTCTCAAGTTTGATTTGTTTAAGTGATCTATGGAAATTGGAGTATGCATGCATGTCTGCAGTATCTTTCCCTTTGGCAATGGTTCCTTTGCTGGATTGGTATTACTTCCGCAGAGTTTGTGAAAGCAAGATGGTAGTCGATAGATTTTCCTTTTACATGCATGAACTTGTTCGTTTCTAAATTCTTTGATGCAGGTATTCTACCTTTCTCGTGCACTAAAGACAGTTCTCGATATTATGATATCGACGTTGCGGTTGCCCCTCGATATTTGATATGATGCAGCATCTTGTATTCGTGTCCCGGTATGGTGCAGCCATCAAATATTTTTCTAATAACTTGAATCGAGGTCGGAGCATGGAATTTTCAAATATATAAATTGCCAAGTATTTACAATTTTTTGTATAAATCAATTTCCATAATTAATTGTGAATAATCGAGGTAAACATCTCGACTTATCTCTTTAAGTTATAATGGAGAAGCTTTTTTAATAATGATTACTTGTGTAAAAGATGAAGGAGATGAAATGAAAATGATTTAAATTATTTGTGCAGTTGATTATTTCAGGGAATCCTGTCGAACGGGGCAGTAGATCTTGTATAAAAAGTATTTACTATTTTTAAATGTTCCACGTTTGTTAATATTTTTATTCCATCGATACTGGTTAACCCTTCTCCATTTTACTCTTTCAAAATGTTCATTTTTGCAACAGCGACCGTTTTTCATTCGACAATTATTCACATCCTTAATTCGACGTAAATGAAAGCTTCGCAACCTCGTTATCATTTTCCACAAAAGGTTAATAGCTTTAATCATCGTTAACGAGATCGGAAAATGTGAACGAATGTTTCTATGGTAATACCACCTAACGAAATAATAAAATCATAACGAGGTGATAATACTACAATACATGCAGAGTTACATTGAACTTGATTAAGTTTAATTAATGCGGCGATGCCTTGTATTGCATTTTACATCCTTCATTGAATATCAAATCAATGGTATGGTTTCATTAATTAATAACACTGCTGCCATTAGTTTCTAGTTATAATACATACCCGAACGTAATTGCAACTGGCAACAGCATTTTTATAATGCCAATAATTACGAAATGAAACATCCAAATCCATTTATAATATTATTACATCTACTGGTCAAATTATTCTAACATTCTAACCTTTGTTGATGTTTTTGCCGCGCCGGTTCGATCAATTTAATTGAAAGCAATTTTGCAATATATTGATTTCGACGTTTCGGTCTTTGTTTAGACCCTTTTCAAGAAAATAATGATTGCGTCTGTGAATTATTAAAACAACACAAAAAGTAATATTTTGTTGATGAGAGCATGTTAAAAAGAATTTTTGAAATATTTCAACTTACTTGCTTATTGAGATAACTTTAAGAATTAGAGAAGAACAATGCCACGGTCTGTGTTCACGAATCAGATAATCGATCGATGCGTAGACCAATCGATATTCGGCGGTTATTTAAAACTATGATAAATCAAATCCTAACCACATTTAACTGTATGTATACTACGTTGTCATGGTAATTTAGACTAACATTCGAAATTCAATTAATAAAACATAGCAAACATTTCCATTTTACAGAGACTGGATTTTGACCATGTGGTATAATCAAAGTTAATGTAATTGTTTGGAAATTGTTATTATTAGATATTAATACATTTGGAAATTAATATATTGCATAATTGCTTTCAATTAAATTGATCGAACCAGTGCGCCAAAAACATCAACTTTGTTTAAACATACGATCGAAAAAAAGAAAAGTTATT
Source organism: Lasioglossum vierecki (assembly GCA_028455595.1). Taxonomy (NCBI): domain Eukaryota; kingdom Metazoa; phylum Arthropoda; class Insecta; order Hymenoptera; family Halictidae; genus Lasioglossum; species Lasioglossum vierecki. Next base: position 31,380,937 of record CM052336.1, on the reverse strand, counting down.
CCATATAATTATTCAAAGATTAATGAAATTTCAACTGGTTCGGTAGTTTTATTGTTAAATAAACACGATTTTTAAGTAGAAAGACATTTGTGGGACATAAACCTCTCCTGTGATGTAACGTGTTCGTCGTAGAGTATCTTGTTACGGTTCTCAAACGTGGAATTCGCTCTTCCTTCACAATAACATGTAACCTGACAATGTTCCTCCGAAGCTTCAGAAGTCACCGGCTTGAACACGACTCCTGTGAGCTTTCGGAAGTCGTAACAAGAGGTTCTGGGGAATTTGCGAATAATAGAAACGACGGGGTGGGCCGAGGGGTACGACGGCATTGATTGCGTTCGCGCCTTTACGCTATTACGGCTGTATTGGCAGAAACAGCCACCGCGGAGCGTCAAAGCGCTGCTATAGACCGACCGTATGGTGCCCAGCTTGTTACTCGATTCACGGTTTACCTTCCAATACCTTTGTCGAGGAAATCCTCTCTTAAGAAAATCCAATATACACCGGCCACCCTCCGGATTCGTACAAAACGTTGTTGTCGACCAGCTGTCATCGTTTGCAAACAGTAAGCGAACTTTTGCGACGCATGGTGTCGAGATAGGCGAAGAAGAAGTTATACCTAGACTGCGGATTTCATGCATTTATGACAAACATGAGTAGAACAAATTCAGAGGATTTATAGAGATTTTTAATTGTATCCTCTAATAAATATAATAAGGCTGAAGTATTTTTAATTAATTAATAATTTAATAACTTTGTTAATACTTCGTTGAAATCAACTTATTGATTAAACATTTTTAATAATAAAAAGAAAACGTTCTTTTAAAATAAATCGACAACTTTACATTTGTGACAATGGTGAAAGTTGTCTGAACGTTGCTACAGTTTACACACAAATACAAAAGGGTGAAAATTATTCAGAGAGGAAATACATATTTATGTCTCCTATATATCTTCTATCTTCTACCGATATCTTCATATGTATATGTAAATAAAAATTATATGTTGTTCGTTGGTAACCGTATCACTTGAGAACGGCTGGACCGATTTGGCTAATGAAAAAAATAATGTTCATAATAGTGCGAATAAGGTTTTCAGGGAAAGAAATACTGAAAAAGTTGCCCGGAAAAATGGAAAATTCACTCAGAAATACGTTTTTTCTCATTTTTACTTTGTTCACACATTTCCAATAGCTTTTCAGGAATTCACAAAACGATCACGACCAAAATTGAATTTTGGACAGGACACGTCTGTCGGATCAGCTAGTTTCTAATAAATGAGAAAAAGAAATCGTATTTTCTCTGTACATCTTATTTTCTCCGAGCATATACAAAGTATTATTACGTATAGTAATAAGTAGTATATGGTTTATATAGCATATTCAATACATAACTTAATACGCCTGTTAGGTTAACTTAATTTAACATTAATTTGTAATTCAAAAGATTAATTCAATGAAATTAAATTTTTAGTGCACAACGCTTAATAAAATCGAAAATAATTAACAGGCCTTTCATATCTGAACCACATGGGAAGCATCTGATACAAGTTGGAAGATTTGTGTCGAAATAGAGCTGAAAGTAGTGTATCACGTTCATCTTCATATTTTATGCATTGCCAAATGACGTGATCAAGATCTTGGGATTCAGCTCTACACTCACAGGTGTTGTCTGTAATAAATTTTGCTCTGACTAACGAAACCTTTAAATTATAATGGTTAAAACGGCATCTGTTGACAAAAGTGACAAAGTTTCTAGGCAGCGCACACCCGTGAAACCATGGTTCACCATGATCTTTATGGAGGAGTCGGACATACTCTTTACCCATGAATATTATACCCTACTCTCCGACTAGGTTGTTAGTGGAGTTCCGCGAATGGATTTTGAAGTCGCTGAGAAAGATAAACGGGGTTTTGATATACACTGTGGGTATTGCAACTGTCGCTTCTTTTGCGAGTACGTCCACCCTTTCATTGCCAACCAGACCAATGTGAGATGGTATCCTTATGAATTTAATGTAGTTTTAATTATTGTCGTTCAATACAAAAGTGAAACATTTGTTTTTAATTCCAAGGAGATGATGATTAGTAGCGTAACGAAGTGTTGGCTTTTACAATGATTTAATCACGCTCAAAGAGTCAGTAAGAATGAGAATATACGAAGTATATGGATGTAGATTTGAAAACGTAATGAGACAATAAAAGCGCACGTAAATCATGAAACAACTGCATGAATATAACTATTAACATAAATTTGAATATATGACGGCCTCAATAGTCCATTAATGAATTAAATGCGGCACGGAAACCTCTCGATTTATCATACACGACGATCATCGTGCTAAACATTTAGTGACGTTTTATTGGGATCCATTAATTCTTGAATGTTTAGGGTTCTTTTCACAGACGCGACGGCAAAGTGTGCCAATCGGTGTGGAAGCGAGCGACGGTGTAGGTGTACGAGTCGGAAACGTTATCGCCAGATAAAACTGGGTTGTAAAAATGAAATTACGGTAGCGCTAAGTTCTACCCTTAGGTTTTCCGCGGAACGCCTTCTCTACGCGACCCGTTTCTATAATGCAACGATGTGATGCATGCGCTTTCGTGGCTCGTAGGTTAACGGGGTCGGGTATGAGTTATGAAGGTGGCGAGACCACCGCGTCCTTGGAACAACCGGGAACGCATCCGGCGTGTTCAACATCCGAAAGAGCTCCGGAGAGCTACTCGAATCCGACCAACCTCGGAGAGAATCTTTGCACGTTGCTGAATTAATGTATTGTCGCCACGTGACACCTCGGGCTCGTTCCTCCAGACGTCCCCTGGCCGCGTTAATTTCTATTTAGGTCGTGGCTGTCGGTCCGAGGACCTTTTCTTCCTGAAGCGTGTGATAAGACCAAAGAAGCTCGCTCTGTGTTGGAAACTTTTGCAACAAACATTCTCTATTCTTAAATGTAGTATGATTTCGGCGCACAAGTTCGATCAAAATAGAAATTTTTTTAAAATTTATAACAACATGTGCAATTAAGATCTCGACGTTTCTGTAACGTATTGTAAATGTTCGTCTGTAACGTATTGTAAATGTTATTACTACCAAAATACCATAATTTAAAAATATGTTTTACACTGGAAAATCCATAATTTTTCTCACATTGTTATAAGAGGTAAAAATACAGTTAGAGAACAACGTGCTACTACATGCTGGTAAATATTCGACTGTTCCTTCTTGAAGGTTACAACGTAGATAATAATATAACATGAACACAGAAAAGAAACTCGACCACTCGAATCTAGTGAATGTTTAGTCATTGCTGTGTGTTGTGACGGAGGTCGAATAATGTTACGTCTGTGTTCTGTTATACGCATATCTAAATGTCGAAATTCTCTATTCTTCTCTATTCTTCTCTATTCTCTATTCTTCATTATTTTCTTGTGGCACTATTACTCGCATCTTTGTCACATTTTTATCAATCTTATGTTAGCTAGCCGAGTCGTCGTCGTCGTTGTTGTATACGTCAAATCTTGAAATTTTCAACGTAGCTCAAAACTGGATGATAATGCAATATTCAAAAAGTTTTTTTCAAGACTGTGTATTTAGGATTTGAACAATATTTTTATATATTTTCCTTCGTCCATCGCCGCGCGACGTTCGGTAGTACGTCATCGCGAGCAGCGATCCCCACTCCGCGTGCTCCCTACTCCACTACGCGTTCCCACTCCAACTCTGACCCCACTCCACTGGCCCACTTCGCAATGAAGGAGCTCAGTTTATTTACTGAGTTGGTTTGGATTGGGTTGGGCGGGGGGACAAGGACCGGCGGTTCTGCTCGGTAAACGGGCCTTACTAAATACGCTCGGTAGTAGAGACTGAAAAGTAGAAAATAAAAGAATATATGAAGTTTTTTTTTTTAAAAACCACACCTATATCAGAAAGCATTAACAAGGAGAAAATAATATTTATAGTCACTAATATCTAAAAATATTATTAGCTTCTTTTTAGTGCATTCTAATATAAGCATGGTTTTTAAAAAGTTTTTGTACATACTTTTTTTATAGTTACATGGATACCTAGCATGGTTCCGTTTGGATCTTATCACTTGTCCAATCCATGCTCGAACTAGTAAAAATCGATGTAATACTTGTGTAGATAGGTAACTGTTTTATTACCTGAACAATCGTGTTTCGTTGAGTGGTTCGGATGATCGAGGTTCTAGGGTGTACACGATCTCAACTGGGTCGTGACTTGACTAAAAAAAAAGGTCAGCGAGTCTAGACAGCTTTAAAAATATGCTCTCTTAATATGAAATGTTTGCAATCAGCAATAGCGGTCCAGGCATGAACAAAGGAACGGTACGAGTTACAGGAAGCTGAAAATAACTCTCCGTTCGAGGGTTGAAGCTTGGCACGTTCTCGAGCACACAGAAGTCGAGTACAGAACGTTTAATCTCGTAGTTCTGGTTTTTCATTGTATTTCGAAGAATTGTCGTCGGCCGAGTTGATTTCCAACATTTTCCTCGGGCTCTCTTCGCGTTAACGGTGATCCAGGGGTAGTGGTCGTACAACGAGGAGAGACTAAGTCTACGTTTCAAAGGAGAGGCGATTTAATGTTCGTTTTCTCTTTCTCCCCCCGGTTTCGTTTTTCTGGCTTTCTCTAAGCATCCCTTCCCATTGAGGGACGCGGCCACGTTTTCTTTCCCCGGCGCCGGCGGAAAGCGCGAAACCGTCATGAATATTTCACGAAAGCGGCGCGAGGGTGGAAATGGTGGACGGGAGATGGGTGGGATTTCATCTCCCGTCGCGAATATTAAAATATCGGAAAGGGGTGAATGAAAGCGAACGCCGTGCTAACGGCGCCGCTTTGCGCTCGATACAGCGGCTAGGAACGCTGAAGAATCGAACTGCGTGGCTCGTTCTAATGCGAAGCTCTGTCTTTGATCACTTCGGTCACTTTACGAGCCGTGTGAACCCGGTTATGGTTAAGCCCATTCATAAACCAACCAAAAATTGTAGCCGGATATGGCGGTCAAATGCGTCACCAAACCAAATTGATCTTTCTTCGTACTATCAGATTAGAGCCCATCAAGAAAACCCTTTAAGTTCACGTCGCACAGAGCGGTATTTGGCCGATTTTTTTTCAACACTTTATTCAACAAATCAACGTACATAAAGGTTTCACATTGATTAACGTAGTGATATAATCTACTTAGCTTTTAAGTTTTTTAATGAACTATAGATTGCCCGGTCAATTTTGACGCTCACAATCTTTATTTATTACATTAATTTATACTACCAGTCTTAACTGTATTATAACTATGGCTTATATACTAATTATCTTTATACTAAGTTTTCTTAATTTTTGTATGAGTCTTAAATTATTGAGTTTAAAAAATTACTTATTGATTGAATTTATTGATTTTTAACATATTCCGCAACCTTAAGTAAACTTATTTTTGGAAGAATGTTAAATTCGTTTGAAAGCCCCTGTAATTGTTTTACGCGTGAGCTGCGCAGTCTGCGAGTCATCAGCGGCTCATTAACGTCCTGTTAGCTGCGAACATAATTTATTAACTGAAAGTAAATATAGATCGAATGAGATTGAAAAGACCATTGAAATTTGCGGAGGGTGCAGGGGGGAACGCTTTCCCTTCATTCATTAGCAGTGCATTTGTCAACGTAAAAAGCCGGGCAATAATTAGCGTAATGAGTATGGATGCTGTTTAATAATTGTAGCGAAAAGTATGAAACATCGCGCGTAAAGAATTAATTATCTTTCATCTTCGTAAATCATTCTGCGGGTGTCGGTTGCGGGTTATTGATCACATTCGGGGCCCTCGCTATTAACAAAACCTAATTTCATTAGCCCTAGGACAACGCTGTGGGGTTGCTGGCGACCCCAAAAGCTTTTAATCTCGTCTGCAGAGGTGCGAATAAACATTAAAATTTTGTTGACCCTTTTAATTTGCGTCACGGTCTATGAAATAACGGGGGCAAAGAGTTTCGTGTTTTCTTTCATTAATTTTCGCACAGCTGACCGGAAATGACGATGCTGGAGGAGGTTAATGGACCGCTTCCAACCCATGTACAAACTTTCGTGTTAAAACGTGAACCCCATGCTTCTCTCGTTCTGTTTTGCATTTCTGGTAGAAAAAATACGATCGCGTACAGTCGAGGACGGAGGAACTTATTTGTGTATATAAAATTTCAATTTCACGATCTCGACCATTTAAATCGGTCTTTTGAAATACATATCTCTGGAAGTGCTTCGCCTTGAGTGGCAAGAGCCAGAAATGATTTTACTGAAAAATTCCAGGGATCCGTAAGAGACTGTTACTAATTGCAAAAATGTTTCTCTAAGGGGCACGAGTACGATACAAATTAGATCTCCTCTGAAAGTTACATTTATATCTTGCACACTAATTGAAAACCTAGAATGAGAAATTCGTAGATTATTCTGAGAAAGGTGAACCTCTTATTAAATTCTAAACCGCAATTTTCTCAAAAGACACGTAATCTCTGGACGAACGAGTACAAGAAATTCATACAGCATTTAATTGCATTATATATTTGAATAATTGCCAATTTGAATTTTACCAGAACTGTGGCAGAAAAATCCATAAATACAGATTTCAATGTATTTAAGAAAAATTGGGCTTGGTTCTTGAAAGATTAATTGAAAAGTAAAATTATTATTAGCATTTGGTGCGTCGCAGTTGATGACAGAAATTCTGTGTTGCAGCTAATGTAATGTTAGACGGTCTGAGCGTGATCTTCGTTTCAGTAAGATGGTAACTCGGCGGGCTTATGCCTCTGCAGATAGCTCCCGAATATGTACTCTATTTACTATGGTAGCTAATGGAGGTGATAGGTATACTACATAGTTTATTTCCAAGTCTACACTACAGGCGGGGTGTTGCGAAGGCAGGCGTTCATTAAGGGTTGCTACTTCTTGTCCCGTATCATAATATCTTGTTTCGCTGCTTCTAAACTATCCGGTGATTCATACGAAACGATTCATCGTAGAACAATTACCCTAAAATCTTTTATACCAAGTTTTCATTGTTAATAATACACATCGGCTTCGTTTCTTTGTTGGAAAATACCGTAATTATTAATAGATGCAATTTTGTGTGAATCATTTCTAGACTATGGATCAAAATTTCTATGCAACGCCTGTTTGGTGCCATTTGGACACGAATTCGGACGGATTCATTTTTATTATATTCACTTACACAGCAATTACAAAACACAGTGTTTCATGTTCGAAGAATGGAAACGGTTTTGTAAAAGACAGAATGCTGTAAATAGTTTATGCGAACAACTATTTGCGTAAAAGTTTATCCCGCGCGGACTTGATCGACAGCTCGATCTCGATTGTTGCAGCCCTCGGCAAACTTTATAAAATTGTATCCGCCCGTATTGTGAAATTTTTCTGTTGAATGCAGTGTACGCGGAGCGGAATTGTGCTCCAACAATGTGATCGATTAATCTCTCGTGTTTTCTCCATTTGTCTGTATGATATGTGGGAATTTTGTTGAATTAAAGTTTGAATACCAGCGATATTCTCTGAACCACTCTGGAGTGATCGCATCCCCACTCCATGTTCGCAACGTGGATTGTCTAACGAATTAAAATCGCCATGTTGGAGGACTTTGTTTCATCATATTCCACGGTGTAATTACAAAATCCTGCGAAAGTTTTCGGAAAAAATTGATTAAGCTGGATTTATCCATTCCGATATAATAATTAATCTGGAGCTTTAGTGGTACTTGATTAAATTAAGCGATTAACGTGCAAAACACCGTTGCCGAGTGTTCCCCGATTTTGCTCGGTGCTGTACTTAAAGTAATCCGTTTCTGGATTACGGAGCAATTTCCTGCACACGCTTTACTTCTCTGTCTCTGTGTGTTTTATCGCACATACTAACGTGTTCGGCGCATCGCATGCAGAACGCAAGCTCGAAACAACCTTGTATTAATCAATGATTTATCTTCGACAGCTTTTCCAATCAGAGATGGCAAACACGCGCCACTCCTTCGGAAAATGGATTAACATTTCACCAGAAAAGTTAAAACTGTTTTGTCCTCTAATGTATCGGTCGAGCGAATTCCATCTCCCACGTCCAGATCCGATTTTGCAATTATTTCGGACACGGAAGTGTTTTCTGTGGGGATTTGTTCGGTAGATTATATTTATACAGGTTGTCCCAAAATTCTTGTACGTCCCGGAAATGGGAGGTTCCTTGGGTCATTTGAAGCGACATTTTCCTTTAAAAAAATTACGTCAGCGGCTTTGTTTAGGAGTTATTAACGAAAAACACGGACCAATCAGAGTGCGGCTATAGCGAACAGAGTCCGACTCAGCGACAGGTCCCGCTTAGCGTGGCGGCGCCATTGGCTGAGCCAGAATCAATCCGCTGTAGCCGCGCTCTGATTGGTCTGTGTTTTTTGTTAATAACTCCTAAACAAAGCCGCTGACTGAAATTTCTACTAAAATTCATTGAAAAAATTACTCCTACCTACTATTGTAATAAATATATTTTTTGTAATGAATTATTAATTAATTCTTTAAATTTTAATGACTTTAAGTGAAATTAAAAATCACCGGTGTGTTTGGTTATAAAAATTTCTCTGAAGTATTCATTACACGAAGAATAAATGAAGAATGAATAAGAAAAATAAATGAATAAATAAATTTCGAAATGAAATTGATTCTTCTAACATTCCGAAAAAGGTTCGAGTCCTCTCGGGCAATTTTAAGAAAGTCGTTCCTTTCCAAAGGGCGTGCTTTCGCCCACCATTGTGGTATTAAAACAATTTAGCTACCGACTGCAGAAGAATTGGTGACGTTTAGTGCGTCGGGGAAATTGATCGTCCGAATTCTAACGTAACGGATAGAAGGCTATAGAGATTGTTACACGGAAGCAGCAACCTCTCCTCTATTTCATTCCACTCAATGGTCGTGACCGCAGTGGTTATTCTGGCATGAAATTAGACTGGCTGTTTCCAGTTTTCACTATTTCGGCCAGTTGTAGTAAATAATTGCCTGTCATTTCGTACCATTTCGGGTAAGTGGATCCCCGTGAAATGGCCGCGGAGTGAAATCCAGCGGATCCACCTTCTCTCCCGCCTTCTCCCTTGGCTCTCCGGCCTATTCTCTATTCTAGAGGACACACGTCCCCGGGAGATTCCTCGGTAGTGCGCAGAGGTAATAACGGTATTTATGATAATAACGCCAGCCCCAAAGATCGGGAAGCGACTTGTAAGCAGGAACAATCCCAATTCGAATCTTTACAGGGCTAATAACTTTTCCTTTTATTTGTCGATTTTTATTTGTCAATTTAATTAAAAGCAATTTTGCAATATATTAATTTCGACATTTCGGTCTTTGTTTAGACGCTTTTCAAGAAAATAATGTTTGCGTTTGTGAATTATTAAAACAGCACAAAAAGAATATTTTATTTATGACAACATGCTAAAAACGATTTTTGAAATATGTCGACTTACTACACAGCACGAGGCATTGTTCTTCTATAATTTTTAAAGTTATTCCAATAAGCAAGTAAGTTGACATATTTCAAAAAATTTTTAGCATCTTCTTATCAACAAAATATGAATCCTTTACATTTTGAATTTTTTATAAATATTCAGTGGTATTCAAAGTATATGCGTAATTTGTTCAAGTGGCCTCGCATATTTGGTAAACCTACTCATAAATAAATTTATCTTTTTTCATGTTTAATGCAATTAGAATCTGAAAGTAGAGATAATTTTTCCATACTTTATTATACTTTATATAATGCAATTTCAAATTACATATAAATAATCGTTGACCAAGCAGTTTTTAAACTTATACAATTTTCTTAAATATTTGACTCACAGCCATTGAGAATCGAGTAGGTTGTTTTACATATTTCCACCATAGGTCTGGAGAGTAGAGCATTACACGAGAGCATAAATTCATCTTCCGTGTAGATGCACCAAAATGATTTTGGCAGTTGCGTCGAAACAAATTTTTATTCGATTTTTGTTTCGATGCAAAATGGAAAGTGGACCACCAGAGCTTGCTTAGTGTCTGTTTCAACGGCTATCTATGTTGCCAGGGATCTACGATACTTCAACGAGAATGTGTATGATCGTCACAAAATGATGACTATCCATTAGGAATCTATGAGTTTCTGTGTATGCATGTCCAGTAAAACGGCGGGAGAATAAAATATTTAACCGGAGTACACGCGATACGGAAACACTGGTGTCCATAAATTTTGACAGTTAGCAGAGAGTCGGGAAACACATACAGGGTTTTAGGATACTATTCTGGTGCTCCTAGATGATCGGTTTGTCGGTTTATGACGGCTGTACACGCGGCACGTTGATGCTTTATAATCCTTTGACCGAGATTTTACCAGCTTGCGAACGTTAAAGTTCGGATTGAATGCGCCGTGGCTACAAAATATATATAAACATATATTTGTACGCATATATTTTAGGTATTGGTCGATTTTTCAATGCTTGGCAATTTTAGTTTTAAAATCAAGAAATAAAAGAAGTAATGAACAATAAGAGTTTTTCAAACATTAAGAAATAAACAACAAATAAATCATTGAGGTGTAGTGTACATTACTACTTAACCCTTTGCACTCATTTGTCTCATTTTTATACGAGTTTTCTATCGATAAAAAATAAGGAGCCTAATATTTTCGGAGACGTTCAATAAAATAGGATTTTCCACCCCAATTTTGAAAGCCATTTTCACCACCTCAACATGAATCTCAGCCGTTATAAAAAAAATACGTGTCAAATATTTTTTGAGTTCTAAAATTTCATTCTAATGAGCGTGTTACGATGGATAGCCTCCTTTGTTAGTATACCGCGTGAGGGGCCACGAAGCTTGAGCTTTTATTTTTGACTTTTTCAGATGATTGGAAGAAGTTAGTTTTCATTTCACTTTGACTTGATACATTTCTCACGATTTTGATTTTGCATGAAGATTCGCAGTCGAATGACTTTGCAATTGACGTAAGTCGTCGCATTTCCGACTGAAATCTCGTTTCACGAAATCAATCGGCTCAGCCCTATAAATATCACGATGTTTCGTGTCTTGTGCCACCTATAGCATGATACGAATCGAGGATAGCAATGGTTCAGGCTGAAGGGATGCGGAAGGCCTTCGATGCCTCGCTTTGCATACTAAACCCCGTAATATCCTTTGTATTATGCGCAACCCTCGACTACACTCGTCCACATTTCCGAATGTTAACTTCTGACATACATATGGATCCGTGATCTGTCAAAATCGTCGGCTGGCGCTTATCGCAATTTGCATCCGACACGGTAATGAGTCCGCAGGAATTTCGGTTGCATATGCTACACGTTAACTGGCACTAATTGCAATTCGTTCGGATCATCGTTACGGACGAGTACGATTTTCTGAATTTGTCTACCGAGCAGGGAAATGCTCGGGGGGGGCCCCGGGGGGGGGGGGGGCGTCGTGCTCTGTATCTCGATACAAAATTTTCGCCAAGCATCGCTTAGGTCCACCCTAAATGTACATGGAAAATTGTCAATTTTAATTTTTTATCTGTACACAAGTCGAACTGAACTCCTTGCCTCGAAGTGATGTCTCACACGCTATCTTAAACGTTCCATGATAAACTGTCGTATAACATCACACGCAACAGCAACTCAAACCATTTTAATGTAGATTAACTTTGAAGCGATACAAAGCGGTTTGCTTTCGATCATTGCGTCTATAGAGCGTCGGGTGAAATTAAATATCACGTTTTATTCTGAGACGTCCGAGTAAAATTGCGAGGCAAGGAGATAATAGTATTTCTAAGATAACGTAACTTTAAGACGTAGAATAAAACAATACTTTTTATCAGGAATAGTTACGGTGTGACAAACGTATTACGAGGAAGTTCTTTGTTTTCCACGCCTGTAACAATGTTGACATTAATTCCGCCGGAGTTCCGATAAACTTGTAGGACCGATTGTACCCTTAGGTATCGCAACCTCTTACGGAATTGCCATTCGGGATAGAATATCCCGGCCGTCTCCGACGTAAAAATCTCAACGACACGAGAGTCGGAAGAAGTTCCAGTTCACCATCACGCCGTTCCTATAACAGAGTTCGACCGTATGACTGGATAAAGGAGAAAGTACCTTGTATCGGCTGATGCTGAACGACAACGACCGTCTTTGGAATTCGTTGCACCACTACCAATCCCATACTATCTTCTGTCTGTAAGGCCAATTCGCTTGATCTCTAAATAAGAATTAAACCGAAAGCTAGCAGGAGAGCGCAGTTCCCATGCAAATTAAAATTGAATACACGGCTCGTCGCTTCAATCTCCATTCTTCTTTATCGATCTGCTATTTCGAAGGAACTATAATCTAGCTGGGTAATTCTCGCCGGTAAATTCCAAATGATAGCTGACCTGCTCGACTTTATAGATTAATGTTCGAGAACGCTGCTTCTCCGATACAAGTGTTCTGCTTTTACTCATCTCTCGTTTTTCTAAATTTAATTTTTCCTCTATCGCAATCTTTATTTTTTTACCGCGTTTTTATTAGCTCGCTTTCTTGTTTGTCTATTTGTTTGTTCGGTGACAAATTTTGCAATTGATTTTAAACTAACCTCCTCATGAACTAGAGACTTGAAATTCGATACATGGCTCAGAACTGAATGACAATGCAATATTCAAAAAAATTTGTTTGAAAAAAGTCTTACCGTTTCTGAGAAAATAGCAATTAAATATTTACCTTTTCATCTCCCCGCGAACTACGTCATCGCGTTCAACGATCCTCACTTCGTTCGACAACCCCCTCTACTTTATTTCTATTTAGTTTGTTTTGCTATTTGTTATTCTCTATCGCTACTTTCCTATTTTATTCATGTTGTTGAGCAAAGTGTTTCTCGTGCTCAAGATTTAAGAAAAATGCTATTGATTTTCATTGATGTACTATAAATAGTTCGTTCTAAAGTTCACAAATTCATAGATGTTATGAATGCACACAGATCCGCAGTCTCTGCTCGTAAATAATAAATCAGTGTGCAGAATCCAGCGTGTTTCAAGCAGAAACGTGCGAAATAATTAGAACGTAAGACTGGGATGGTGTTCGGGTTACAAATTGGCAAATAATGCTGTAAACGAACCAACATCTGCTTGTTTCGCAGCAGTTTGCGGAAGCAGCTCTTTGAAAAACGTGCTCGAAAGAATCGTCAAATAACGGGGTAAAAGGAGCTAAGTCAGAAACGTCTGTATCCCGTCGGGGGTGACGGTGAACTTTTCGTGCTAGTCAGCTACGCTGTTGACTCTGGTGAAGAAACAATATTACAGGAGAAGCGACCTAATCACCGGGGTCGATGTTGCACGCAGGAAGCAAAGACAATGCTTTGTTCTTAAGGAGCGGTTACGACACCGGAGAAGCCAGATGCGATCCAATTTGAAGCACAGAAAGGTCTAACCGTCGACAACAAACCCTCGGGCACACGAGACCTGATCAATAACACCACTACATTTATATTGCTTCCGTTTCGACGAGATGCTCCGTTCCACTACACCGAGCGCACACGTTATTTTCGATCGCACGGAACGGCATCGGCAAAGAAACAAGTCCCTTAGAAAAATCAACTGGCAGTTTTCGACGAAATTTCTATTGTCTCGCTTCGATCAGCCTCAAACATGCCTCCAAAAACGCTTTAAGAAATACAACGTCCCCATTCACGTGTTTCGTATTCAGTTTTATCGATTTCGTGTACACCAAAAAAATTTAAGGATGTTCTGGAGGTACAATGGGAGACAAAAGTACAAGAAATTCGAAATCCATCAATATATTGACAATGAAAGCCATTCATGAATACATTTTATATTAAAAAAATAGATAAATTTAAAAAGCTAATGATTGTACACGATTGAACATCCATAAATAGGTTCACTGCTCCATATACCTCGATTTACATTGTTTGCAACCTTTAATATTTCTAAAATCGGAGTCATTCATTTAATGAAGTAATAATAGAAGAATTGAAATGTACGATGTTTGTTAATCTTTTACTATTAGCACACTGAATAATAAATTAGCGCGAAGGTCTATTTTCAATTCTGCAGAAATAATGAATTAACTAATGTGTCGAGTATATATAACTATGAAAATCGTACGTTGTCCGAGGGTTAAACTTATACGCAGAAGATGGTGCCAAGATGTTTAGACCTTGAATAAAGAACAATAAATTTCTTTCGTTAATAATTACAATACGCTAATGGGGCGTAAAGTGTTAACCCCAGAGTTGTGCTAATTCAATTACTAAGCATTTTAATCAGATGTGTACTTAAAATACAATATAATTGAAATTATATTTATAAATAAATAATAAATTCCTTCTGTTTGAAACCTTCATATGGATTTTTCAAGCTCTTCTTGCCTATCACTTCATTTTTCATAATTCAATTACAATCTATTTTATAATTGTGCTCCATTGCAATTATGAATTACATTGTAATTTAATTGAATGAAGATCTGAATTATAAATTACAATATAACTGAATTCTTTACTTTGTAATTATAATTCTGAAGTAATTCAATTGTAATTCTGCACAACTCTGGTTAACACTTAACCCAACGAATAATAAATATTGTTGTCTGTGTTAATGGCGATGCTGTATCAGTTTCTTCTAAACAAAAATCGATTCCCACAAATGGAGCTCTCGCGGCGAAAGGAAATGCGACCATAAGGGGTTAATACTGCGATAGTAAACATTGCTGCAAACGATAATGTGGCTCCCGTAGGAGATTCTCAGACATTCGATACACAAGAACGGAGACAGGTAACGTCTCGATTTCCGGTGTCTCGTTAGCGCACGTTAGGGCATCTGCTTTACCCTTATCTTTCCCCTGAGCAACGTCTCGCTGACTCGGTGCGTTCTTATCGTCGAACAAAAGGGCGGTGCCCACCAATTGTCACCTGGCTTTTGTTCTCCACCGAATTTCTGGCATAATCGCCCCCATTGCGGGACAGGCGATGCATGCTTCATTCCGAGGCTTCGTCCCGGCATTTTCGCCGAAGTACTGGTCTTTTGGTACAGTGTAACTCTCCACAGGGACGATAACGGATCCTCCTTTGAAGCCTGCGTGGTCTGCAACCGAGTGTCCGTCCCACCGTTCGTATCTCTTATTCGCGTGTGAATGCTCCTTTAAGTCCCATTGACGGTTGCGGAGAACCTAAGTGATTACTACACTGCGGACCTTGGCGAATAGAAATTTTCTGCATCAAATCCGAGGTATGCGAGTCGCATCAAAATTTATTTCTCCTCTAAACAATTTCCACCGATGTTTTCCACCGATCTCTTAAATAATTGTGCATATATGTATATCGTAAGGTGTACAACAGCGTACGAAATAGTAGTTGTTCGAATAATTCATTGTGTCGAGATAATAGTTGAAGTTATTTTTGTTAGCTTCCAAGATGGAAGAAGGATTTGTAAATTAATTTGAAAGTAAGTTACCGAGATCAGAATAGAAATTTAGTCGAACCAAGATAGCGACGAACTATATGCATCTGTAAATCATACAGATACTGCATCTAGGAAACACTATTAATTTCGGGGTATATAAAATTATTACGGACGTAGGAATAATTAGTAGTAGCACCGGAAAAGTTGATAAAACGAAAAGAAACATGCAAATCTGTTTGGTGATAATAGCAACGGTTCTATACAGATTAGAGTTAGCTATATCGGATTCATGCATATGTAAAGGTACATGGATCTACATATGTATGAGGAGTCTTGTACTTTCGGACGATAACAGTGTTAGAATAATGCCGATGTTGATGGTGGAGGTAAGAAATGAAGTGCAACGAAATTCTCACCCGAGAGGCGAGTCGATATTTTACTTTCCTGTTTCACTATAATGTGTATGACAGATCTGGTAAATATTTATACTGTGCGCGATATTATTCCAGTTTTATATTGAGATAATATAAGCTGTTATCGATAACCTGCAGCGAGCGCTGCTCCGAAGACAAATTTATTACTACCGCTTTTGCATTCTTAATATTGTATCTGATAACATGATACTGCATTAAAAATCGTGTCGATTTTAATTAAATATACCATTGTACTTTTGAAACAAGTAATTACGAGTAATTTTAATCGATATTACTTCTAATGTTGAAGCAGGTATCTGTTGCAAAAATCTAAGTCATTTATTCGTGCAAAGTACGGCAATATATTTACGACTCTATATAAGCTCGCAATCAGCACATTTCGAAAAACAGTAAAATATAAAACGAATGCTATAAATTACTTTAATGCCCATAGTCAGCAGCTGTCCGACTCGCCATCGAGACATACTACTTTCCTAAATGGACTGTCATCTATTCGATGATTAATGCGCGAATCGTTGCTGAATGAAACGCATAACTGATACCGCAAGATGTCCGAACATTTTCCAATACGGTAGACAACACCTGTATTTGATTAATTTCGAATTTAATGAAAGACAACTTACCTGTGTATCAAAATCGAAACCAAATACACGGTGTGACAATAAATTTGTTGAATAAACTGTAGCTAACCATTCTCGACGGATGTGATTCCACGAGGTTATCGATAAAGTCTGCGAGAGATATTCAAATAAGGGGGTATTATTCGACGAGGCTACCACAAGGATTACGAAGATCATCGAATACGTTCTAAGAAATGTGCCGAATACGCTTTAAGAAATGTATCTCGCGGAGATAATGCAAAACGAAGAGGAAGAGAGCGCAAAAAGGATTGCCATGTGAGAAGCTCTACTACAATCGGATCCGTTCTCCGAACGTAAGATATTCATGAACGGATTCCTGGTGAAAAGTTTTTCTGGGCTCGCTTTATCCGATTTATCTTCTTTCGTCGGAAATCCTGCCCTGTCAACCGGTAAAAGATATGAAATGCAATACTAATTTTTCCGAAAAGTTCGATCGCGAACGGACCCCCGCTAGAGAATCGCATTGTGCATCGTGAATAACGCATCTACGGGACGTTCACTGCGTTTATACAGCCCCTGAGAATGCGTGTCGTAGTATTTCATGGACAACGGTCCGCTGTCAGCCTGTTTTATATATTTCAATGAAGAATAAAACGGGACGGTTGATATTTCCGGAAATATTCAAGACAAATATTCTTGTCCCTTCGATCAATTCCTTAAAGTTCAGAAGATCGCAGTTGAACAACAGTGATATATGAAATTGAACAGTTTTAATATTCCGTCGAATTTTGATAAAAGAAAACAAGCCCTGGCTACCTATCAGATTTGCATTATATCTCCATAAGTCACTCAGGCTCGTCGATTCTTATTGCTCTCTTCGAAACTTCCCTAAAGGAGGCCCATCGATCATTCATAATCTTTCATATCTCACCGGGCGAGACAGGCGTATGAAAAGCCCCGCCTAAAATCCGAAAACGTTTATCGAATAACATTCAGTCTTCAGACAGCAGCGGAGAATCAAATATTTCTCGCGATGCTTAACGTTCCTTCCCAAATGGGATGGGAATGTCGAATCCAGTTCCACAATTCTCTTCCATTTAACTTCTCGTTCGATCTTTCGCGAGAGAATTACGGCATTGGACGCCGACTGGTTCTGCTTGGTAAAATAGTTCTTGTATCGATCGAATACCGTCAAATGTAACCTACAGCGCAGAAAATGGTAACGACCTAAAAATCTCTAATTCCTTTTAATAATTCGTTCACTGTTGTTCAGGTATCGTCCCCGTAAGAATTGCACCGTCGAAATTCACGGCACATGAACGCTAAACATTAATGTTCTCGGATTGAACATTCCGCCGGGACAATGTATAAATAAAACGCGAAGATACCCTCGTTTCTAAATGCACCGTGCCATTATCTGGCCGAGGATATATATTTTTTTATCCCCGTTTAAAAATCACATCAGCATGTAATGGCGGCGACGTCGGAGGTGCGATTTCCTTGATTTACGATTCGAACGAAACGACTGGGTCGAGTCTCGGCCACCTATAAACTCGCTGCTTTTATTTCCCTCTTTCGTGTCAACGCGTACACGAGCTGCCGGTTGATATGCAGGTTTTGATAAGTCGTTTCTAGAGCCACAGGTTCCTATAAAGTTATTATTCTTATCGCGTTCCTGATCCTGGTCCCGGCGTTCCTTAAATCACATCCTATCCTAGAACTTTGTCCTTCCAGGACTTACTTTTCATCTAATAACGCTATCGGACCGACACTTGCCAATAAAAACGGACGATCGATTAATCATTTTATTATACCTTTTTACCGGATTTTACGACTGTAAGCAGGGGAGAGAGCTGGTATCGCACCACTTAAGCTATTTTACGGCGTATTTCCTATGTGCCGGTGATTTACGCGCGAGATAATATTGCGGAATAAACTCCGATATCGAATTTATTTATTGTTGCGTGCGCTCTGTCTACCCTGTAAATAATTATTCCGTGCGTTTCGTTATGCGTTGCGTTGATCTTATAAAACTAGGTTTAATCAGTACCGCGAATTCCACGAGGCAGAAGAATAATTAAAAAAGGAATTTCTTTATTGATAACAATGCAAATTTCATACTTGCTGCCATCCATAATGATTTCACAGCAAATTATTCACGGCAAAAACGAGTGCGATTTAAAGCAGTGCAGAGGTTAAAATAATTTTAGAATTCTGGCAATCGATGCACAGAAAAAGTTTGATGTTCCACGAAGATCCGAAATTCTGTGATAAAATAGAAAATAGGATTACAGGTGTAAAGTGTGAAAGAGTTCGGAATACTGAGAAATATCGAATAATTTTAAAAATGTGGAAACGCTTGGAAGATCCTCGACTATTTTGCAAGGGGAGGCTGTATTCCTGAGATTTTAAGTGTTGACAATTGATGGTTCTGCCTCGGAGGCGAGCCGTTTCAACCCCAGACAGCTGAACGCTTAGGTCGCGTGTGTACGGCCACGCACACAGTCGAAAAACAGAGGGCAGCGACCTCGACGAGGGCCTTTTCCTTGAGTACCCTGCTACGATTTTTCCACTACTTTTCCCATGTTTTCCCTTTTCCTAATACCCCGTTGGGCGAAATTGTAAGCCCGTCTGAAAATTGCTGGTGTAGAGCTAATTGCATCTGTATTAAACTGCAATGCATATCACAGAGAAACCTTCTCCCAACCAACTTTTCTGAGTACGAATACGCGATAATCCCATCACAGGTACCTACACTATATATTCTACAAATGATACTTAATTTAATTTAATTTTCAATTGCATATATTTATTAAATTCAGTATTGTAGCATCGTCGCCTGAATGTAAGAACTGGGTAACTTGCAATTCCTTATTTTAGAGAAATTGAAGAAACTGTATTTTAAGGTTTTAAGATTATGGTAGGGACACCGTTATTTTAAACATACTGCCAATATATGCTTATATTCCTTTATTTTAAGTGGAACAATACATGAAAAAACATCATTTTGGATTAATAAAAATTTTGAACCTTATTCATTTGCAAAAAAAAACAGAAGTTGCCTACTTTTTACATTAACAAGATTCAATTAAATTATGATTCACTAGATGTCGTAAATTTGATTACCTCTTTAATACGAAGTAGGTAACTCAAAATGTCGATATGTTACCAAATATGACACAAAAATGTTGGCTTTCATATATTGCAATATAATATAAAAATATTTATATAGTAAACTAGTAGCAGCTTGAGCAGCACTATGTATTCAAACTAGTTTCGAATAAATAAGCGACAGCATATTCCTCTGAACAAAGTGCAAACAGATTTTTCGTAACTACAACTTCGTGCTTGAATATTCACAAGGGAAGAAATCTCGTTTAGTTTAATGTTAATGGACCGAATTATAAACTATTTTTTAATGACACACGAGGAGTATGGTAACATTGTTAGGACAGCGTCGGCGGTACACAGTTATTCTAAAAGTTTGCCCGTGGAACTAACTCGATAGTCATTAGGAAGTGGTGTAATTGGGTTCCTGAGAGGCAAATCAAGCCTCTCGGATATTTGCCGAATTTCGTAGCCGGAAGTTTGACTGACCATTCACCCAGTTAGTTACCACACGTGTTCCAGGTCTCTATAGAGCAAGTGTATCTGAAAACAGTTGGCGGTTACACCTGGGTTGCTCCTTGTGCCACTGACACACCGCAAACATTTACTATATCCGCATTGCGCTCACTTTCCGGCAGTCCTAGTGGTTCGACCAAACAATAATGGCTACAGAGCTGTGCACTTTTTCGAAATCAAACTGCGTTCCGCCTAACTCTCCAACTGAAACATAGTCCAACCAGTAACACCAGATGAAACGATCAAAGGTGTTCGCCAACCAAATTAAATCGGATACATAAGATATTGTTTAAATACAATAAAATTGGAAGTACAGTATTTTATCCATATAAGTCCCCATCACGGGTTTGCCGTGGGACCATTTATGCGCCAGGACAGTATTCTTTGACTTTTTCCGAACGTAGAGAAGGACAGCCGAGCTTGAGAGGCGTCGGTCGCCGAGAAATGTAAACATAGCTAATCCAAATTTCCAACTTGTTTATTTGTCATTATGTTTTGATGGGACTTCGATGATCATATTTATGGCAATTTTCTAATTAAAATCATAGCAAATATAATATAATTCCGATGATTTTTACTTATGTAATAAACAATTAAAGTTTCAGGCGCGAGGAAGGATAGCGTATGGGAAAAAAGAGACGCAGAGAGTCGCAGTCGCCGGCAGATTTCAAAGGCTCGCCGGCGACTGTCCTTCCTTGCGCCCGAAACTTTAATTGCCTATTACACAAATAAATATCATCGGAATTATGTCATATTTGGTATGATTTTTATTAGGAAAATGCCACAAATATGGTCATCGAAGTCAGATCAAAAAATAATGGACAATAGAGAAGATAGAAATTCTGATTACACGGGCTCACCGATATATCCGAGTCGCATGGTGTCATATTGCTCAACGACCGAGCCCTCTCGAGCTTCACGACCCCTCAAGGGGGTACACCCCGCAGTAGTGGGGATAGATCTGGGACATTTACAGGTCACACTTTTGGGACATTTATGGATAAAATACTATATTTCTTGTTTAGTAACACTCCTCATAGGAGTATAGTTTCAACATCCATCTCGTGCAAGCTATTTGTTGAATCGCATGTTGTGGTGTCGAGCGACGAGCGCGTATCTTGTGTATTTATATTGGTTCCCCGAAATCGGAAGACTGGGCGAGAGCGCGTCTGTTTACGTTTTTCGGCTGCCGGTGGCTCCGAGTGGCTCGGTCGAGGCGTCCGAAGACGCATTTTTTAGTCGATTATTAGCCCTAGGCTCATTAGCACGTCATTGTATTGTGAAAGTCCTCTTTCTTTAATAAACATTAATAATCCCGTTATTTTTTGTGGTTCTACTTGAACACTATTTCTATTGTTAAAATTTCCTGTTTTTCGTGCGGTTTTTGGAATTGGAGAAATGATATCGAAAGTAAACAGAACGGAGCGACCAAAAATTTTTCCTTTCATCGGGTAACGGTGCTACACGCGATCGGGAATTCATAGATTTTAATAGAAAAGCAAGCGCGGAGAAGTTTAAGAGGTGAAGAAAGAGAGCTAAAGCGAGAGGTGCAAGTGGTAAACGTAAGCTAAGTCGCGCCGCAAGTGTGCACAGTGCCGCGAGGGATTTCCCGGGAAATGGAAAAGTCTCGAACACCAAATCCCTTGCCTCGATGCGAAACTTTCAAATACCATGAGAAGAAGAATGAATATTACAGGCAGACAGAAGGTTCGCCAAACAACTCCTCGCCGCGCCGTGGCGAGTAATTTCGAAACGTTCGGAACAAACGATTTCAGCCCTCGCACTTTTATTAGAAGCTTATCTCTGTCGATAACAAACGGAAAACCCGCGAACAATTTGGAACGCCGACTTCCGTGAGAAATGAAATTCTAAAAGACAAACAAAGAGTGCAACAATTTTTCGCTCAACTTCCGGTATCGCAATTTGTCCAGTATTATCCTATCAATAAATATAAATTAGCATAATTCCAAGAAAATGTTATTGTTTCGGTTTGTGCAGAGTGTAACACCGAAACAGACACTCTTGTCTCTCAATATAGAAAAATTAAGAATGTTATTAATAAAATAGCTAATGAAACAGGGACAATATTTTTGGAATGATTGATTGACGTTAACTTGGCATTTGGATGGTAGTGTGAGTTGTCAGCGTTTAATATCGACAATGCAACTGCGTAGAGGATCGATAAACTAACAGCAGCTGTGGATAATGATTTACTAAAGTGTACTGTTTGCAACTGTCTACGTTTGGCATGTAACAGGACGAATAACAAAGATTTGCCTTTAAATACCCTGCCCTTGTGTGCACGAGAACGGGGCTATACTTAATTTAAACAGTTTGCTGGTAACTTTGCTGGACACGTAATTATTTCGCAACGACTGACATTTTCAGTGATGGGAACACGCTGGCCAGTGATATTTTCCTTTAAAAAATGTAAATTCTACTGTCCCGAGGCCCAGCGAGAAGGAAAAAGGACGAAGATGGAATAAAGTTGTCCGCGAAGCCAACTTTGAAATCTAATTTTACTCGCACGAAGAGATGTATGCACGTGCGTCGAAAACATTACAAATAAATCTAAAAGTGTTTCTTTTGAAAGCAATCACTCAAAAGAATCACTCTCTCGTTCAAGAAACACTGCGCTAGTCTCTTTTTCACGACAGTAACGACGTGCATCCTGTATTATCAAAAGTAGCGCGCGGTTGTATTGTTTATACAAACGTTGGTGTCACTAGAAGAGCAAAATTGTATAGAAATAAATCCTGAAACTTAAAAAATGAAAATTATTCTCAGTGTCAGACAACTGAATCTTTTAATCTAGAAAACATAATCTTGTATTTCCTGGTTCGCATAAAAAGTGAATCAACTGATTAACATTGTCCGAAATATTCATGAATATAATTTCTATGTGACAAAATTATAACGTCCTAATAAAGGCCCGTACTTTACAAACAAATTCAAAGCCACCGGAATGACGATTTAAACTCCCTCTAATTTTACATACGCTACGTCACATTCTACCTGTAATGAGCTAGATTTATGAAACGAAAAAGCTCCGTTTCGTTATACCGATTCAGCGATTAAGTATGAAAGGGTACTGTATATGGTGTGCTGTGCACATACATGGTAGTGGGATAGCAGGCTAGTAGAACAACATAAACACTGTCCTGTCTCGTCACGTCTCGCATAATTTGTGAGAATTTCGTCCACGCTTGCAGTTTCGCATATTTGCATAAACCCGAGCTACCTACAGTTTACAACTATGGAGTGACGAATGCTAGATGATGCGCGCGGGGAATCGGAATATAATCTTGTCACCTTCGCACGACCAGCATTGTGGCTCGCAGTGAACGATGATTGTGTCCGCGAAAGTTCGTTTTTTTATCGCCTCATTGAAAAACTAACTTACATTTATTTACATATAAAAACGCAAGAAAATTTTTGAAAATTTCATGAGATATAATTCTTACTAAATTAATGTAATTACCAAAGTTTGGGTTCGATTCACCGCGCCGTTTAATATTTATAGCAACTTAAAGTTTGCACATTTTAACACGTCTTCTTATGGAGAATTCTTATGGAGAGTCTTCTTTTGAAGTAAAATATTTTTTAAAGATAATGCTTCTTTACAAGATAGACACCATTACTGTTCACCAAGTTGTTTTAGATCTACTATGCGTCTACTCACATCACTTCTAATGTTTGACTTTTTTAAATTACACCTACTCATATTTGTCACAAATACCTAATCCATCTAGTTTAGAATTGATAATCTGAAAGGATTGGTTCAGCTTTTATCACTCCTTTCGCGCGTATCAATTGAATCGATCTTTCGCAAAGCACGTTCAGCGTATTAAAAACATTTAGTTACGGAACAATTTCGCAGGAAATTTCATGAACATAATGGTGAACCGATCCGAGAAGTGTGGAACACGTGTACACGGAAATTGTTGTAAACAACTTTACTGAATGCAAAATGGTTTTCCCGGCGCGGTGTCGTAACCGAACAGAATTTCGTCGAAAAATCAAGCAAAATGAATTTCGATGAATTCAACGGCAGAACTTATTCTGTAAAAAACCGAAATCTCTAATTGTTTTCTTCTTTGAAACTGCGAAAGCTTTGCGTAACACTGTGACGTACCTTCCGTTTGCGTTTTTATTTATTCACATTGAAACCGGCTTAAATGTAGATAGAAATCGTCGGCCGATAGGGGAATACGTAATGGACTAACGAAATTGAAGCGAGTTTGTTTTGCCATCTACAAGGAAAAAGATGTGTGATCGAGATCGCCCGCGCGCGCTTTATAATCAAATAAATATACATGTATACGTAGATACTCACTAGAAAAATGACTGCTTATAAACCTTAATACGCGGTGAGATATGAAATATCCCAACGTTTCAATTCCAATGACGTATCAAGATAAAATATTCAAACACTTCGCCAACTCTACACGAGTTGCGCGTCGTCGTGTTGCCAGCAATTTAAATATCGTTTTATCGCGCCATAAAATAATACTATTCCCCGCGCTCGAATTATTATCTAAATACACCGTGTCACCGGCTCGATGGACCAAAATGCTCCCAGACCGCACGAAAATTTAAATTTCTGTTCTACCACTATCGTTTGTTTCCTTTTCCATAGTACACGTTGCGACAGATCATAATTCCTAGCTGGGTAGTATTAGTTGCAACCCGGCCGCGGACCTTTATGGTTTTGTTGCAGACAGTAATTCTCCGAAATTCTCCGGCTTCGTTTCATTCTTTAAGCATGTCGATTGAATAAAAATATATTCAGTCTGCACAATGTATGTACAGTATTTTATCCATAAATGTCCCAAAAGTCTGACCTGTAAATGTCCCAGGTCTAATCAGAATTTCCAACTTCTCTATTTTCCATTATTTTTTTTATGGGACTTCAATGGCCATATTTGTGGCATTTTTTTAATAAAAATCATACCAAATATGATATAATTCCGATGATATTTACTTGTGTAATAGACAATTGAAGTTTCGGGCGCAAGGGCTTCGCGTCTCTTTTTTTACCCTACGCTATCCTTCCTCACGCCCGAAAATTTAATTGTCTATTACACAAGGAAATATCATCGGAATTATATCATATTTGGTATGATTTTAATTAGAAAAATGCCATAAATATGATCATCGAAGTCCCGTCAAAACATAATGACAAATAAAGAAGTTGGAAATTTGGATTAGCTACGTTTACATTTCTCGGCGACCGAGGTCTCTCGAGCTCAGCTGTCCTTCTCTACGTTCGAAAAAAGTCAAAGAATACTGTCGACTACCGTGACTTATACAGGGTGTACATTTACCCTTACAAAAATGACGCCAGCGGCTTTGTTTAGGAGTTATTAACAAAAAACACAGACCAATCAGAGCGCGGCTAGAGCAAACGGAGTCCGACTCAGCGACAGGTCCCGCTTAGCGTGGCGGCGCCATTGGTCGAGCCAGAATCAATCCGCTGTAGCAGCGCTCTGATTGGTCCGTGTTTTTTGTTAATAACACCTAAACAAAGCTTCTGGCGTCATTTTTGTAAAGGAAAATGTTGCTTCAAATGACCCAAGGAACCTCCCATTTCCGGGAAGTACACGCATTTTGGGACACCCTGTATATTACAATCAATAGCAAACATGAAATTTTAACAAAAAAAAATATCAAATTATAATTTTCATGTATAACCAATGGTTCACTTGAAATTGTTGTGTTGATTATGGTTCCAATAAGAAAATAATAATTTCTGTTTAGGTGTAGATATTGTTTTCAGTGACCATTTTCGAAGCGTTACATCTCGCCGGTGTTTTCGCAGTGTAGATATGTGTGTAATGCGTTCGCGGGCGCCATGTTTCGCACATTTTCAAACGGTATTAGGTACGTTTCGTATGAGCGCGCCGGCTGCGTGCGTCCATTTATCACCAATATTGCAAAAGTCTGTCATGGTCTACGATGAATCGAGAGCTGCAAAAGAATCAAAGAGCAGAGAGAAAGAGCTGGACAGATTGAAACAGCGTCAGCAAGGAAACCGAGTAAAGGGAGTGGGTGACACTGTCTCCGTGTAATTTCAATTTGAAAGTGACAGCCTGACATTCGTTTGAAATGTAATAAATGCGTATCGGTCGGACGTGTATCGTCCTGTTATAGACAGTGAACGCTAGCCCACAAAAAAAAAATCAAAATCGACCATAGAAAATTAAAATCCTTGCAAATCTTCCCTTTTTTCCCAACCATTTTTTATTTCTATAATTTTTGCATTGTTCGATTATGCTGCGCAAAGTTACGGTGAAAGCTTTTACAAATAAATGTCCAGCGAGGTCTAAACTGTTCAGTGCACCGATGAACATGTAACAAATTCAAATTTTCAAAAACGGATCAATAAAATGCGGATCTTTTTGCGCAGGTCGTCGTTGCGAAGTTTCTGTTTAATTCGCGATTATTCAGATTTCGAGAATGACACACGAAATTGATATTATAAAATTGTCAATTATAATATCGCCGCCTAAATATAAGAACTAGGAACATTAGGGCATTTTGAGTTCTCTACTTCCTATTGAAGAAGAGATAAAGATAGAATTTAATGTAAAAACCAAGTAACCTATGACATCTATTGAATCATAATTTAGTTTAATCTCGTTAATGTAAAAAGTAGGCAACTTCTTTTTTTTCAAAAGAAAAAGGTTTAACATTTTTTAAAATCCAAAATGATGTTTTTTCATGTATTGTTCCACTTAAAATTAAGAAATATAAGCGGATATTGGCATTCTGTTTAAAATAACGTTCTCCCTACCATAATTTTAAAACCATAAAATAATGTTTCATCAATTTGTCTAAAATAAGGAATTGTAAGTTACCCAGTTCTTACATTCACGCGTTTCATCTAAACATAACGATGGGGAATATTTTTTGTTTCGAATATAGTGATGAAAAAATTGTGTCGAGTATTGTAGGTTCGTGTAAACACATGTTTGAAGAATCGAGTGCTCGGTCTGTCGAGTAGTATGTAACCGTGATAGCATATTCCTTAATGAGAAAAGTTTAATTGTACCAGCGTCTGGGCGGCAACGGCGAATTGCATTAATCTTATATTATAATAACCAAGAATCTAATAGCCATTAACCAAATTTCGCAAGTTTTCTACACGGGGAGGTCGCGTATATGCGGCAAGTGTTTGCCGAGGGAAGTTTCGCTGTTGGTATTCGAATTGAATCGCGGTAAGTTTCTTAGGTGGCACGTTAAAATTCAATCTTCTTGGCATAAAGTATTTCCTCGGGAGTTTTTTGTTTAAGAAAAAGCAATTAAACCGGGATTTCGCGAACCGCGGCGGCGTCCGTAGCCGCGTCGCGTCGCGCAATAACGTGGGAAATGAATAGGGGTTAGACATTTGGTTCGGCCATTGTTTTGCGTGTGCACGATCGTCGTCGTCGCGACAAAGACGGATGAAATTACACTTCTTGCCTTGATCGCTTATGTTTGCCAAGTTTCTCTTTTACCCCGGAGCGTTACAACGTACTTGCTGCAAACTGCGATACTCCCACGTATCGCCGCGATATAAAAGAATGTCACTGCCACACGATCGCATAGACACTTCGCAACTATTCTATTTGCGTTGTTTCTGCTTGCTAAAGAAACACGATAGCGTCGGTATTCTTAGTTTGACGTGCTCACTAAACAGGTAATTTATTTTCCATGTAATTTATATTTCATGTACAGGGTAGGGCAATAACTATATGCAACTTGAATATCTCCGTTATTTGTAATAATATGGAACCAACCGTTTCAAGAGTTTCTTATCGATTCCTGTTGCAAATGCATAAAATCCGTAATCATCGGTATACTGTAGGTAATAAGAACGACAAGACATCGTGGCCAAGCTTGCACATGTGTGTACATGCAAGAGCAACGAAATGTACATAGACTCGTTATAGTTTCCGCTTCACCTGGAGACCACTGTTTGGTCAAGTTAGCGACTGCCAGCAAGATTGCCAAGTTTCAGGGTATGGCGAACGTGCCTGATCATCGATTGCGGCGCTTTGCAACGTGTTACTCGTACCGTAGAACTCGATAATCTGTAACTATGCGTGCTTGACTATTACTGCCGCCGCATGTACGATACGGTGTATGCGGGTTTTGCGCCCATACGCGTGCATATCAAAATAGAATTCGCGATCGTGGAACACCCCCGCCGCTACCGTCAAATATCACGATCACTTTGGTGATATCGGACCATTCGAACCCTTTGCGAACGAGATGCTACGGTGGCGCAAACGAAAACAAATTCTGTGGAAATTGTACAGAGTTAGACACACAATTTGATCTTTCCATTTGATGTTATTACTGGACACTGCGTTTTCCATTTGAATTGCAAGAAACTGGGGTGAAATAAAAATTCAATTTCTTTCTTAATATGTATCTATATAAATAAAAATCAAATGCTGTTCGTTGGTAAGCGCATCGCTTGACAACGGCTGGACCGGTTTGGTTAATTTAAAAAAAAATGTTCGTAATAATCCAAATAAGGTTATCAGGGTTAGAAAAATTGAGAAAATTGCCCGGAAAAGTGGAAAATTCGGGAAAAACTAAAAGTTTGAATCATATTTCAATAGAACAAGAAATACGAATATCGCAGCTATTAATGAATATTTCAAGCGGAATGTACATTATCGACGTCTGTTTGCGTATTCGACATTATCAACATCCGCCAGTTAGTTTATTTCTATTACAATTTATGAATTTACATTACAAAAATCATAATTTTTTAGGCGGTACAAGTAGCAGTTTGACATGTCTGGTCAGTTAGTATTTAATAGATTAAAAATAATATAATGATACATTTAAATACTTCTAATATTTTTCCTGCTTTAGATTACACCTAGTCATTTTTATGGTTAGTCTACTTTATTTCATTGTGATTATATTTGACTTGATGTATGTTTATTTAAAATACGTGGTTAGGAGTGGAATGGATTCAAACCAGTGGAGGAAATCACTGTAGGATCTTTCGACCAGTCATTTTTTATAAGCGTACGAGGGTCTACATCCATCAGATTAGGGAAGTGGATTTTCTTCGAAGCTTGAGCCGTTGTGTGCTATTTTATGTAAATCATTTCACGAAGTTATACCTTGTGGAAGGCTGATTAATTTCTGACCTTAATGGGGAACGTTTTACAAGTTTGATGTGCTCCAGATTTCACTAGTAAAAATATACTTGATGGCGGTAACTGATGGATCTATGTTAATAAAGTATAATTGGTACATGATCGAACGTCTTCGATCGATTAAATCACAGACTTCATTCGTACAGACTCGGAAATAGAATTGACGATGAATTGAAAGTCTTTGGAAAATTACGTACACACGCAGATGTGCCGAAATTTTCTCAATAGTTGTACCATTAGAGCTGAGAATATTGTTTCAGTTGTTGCACGAATATTTGAATGTCTGTCCAATTAATTTTTAACAGGCAGACTCTAATTTTGTAGAGTAGCGTGAAACATAAATGAAAGTACCGATTTTACTCTTGAGCAGATAGTTTTAGAGGCTACATGTGTATAAAGATCGATAGTGCAGACTGTCGCAGTTAATGCACCGAGTTCAACTCCCTGCGCAATGATTCAGCAGTATAATTGTTTCTACAAACAAGGGCCGAGTGGTGGAGTGTCCCTGCCAGTTGAACCGAAACCCTAATTGTTTGTATCCTGTCTCGGTGACGATTAAATTCTGATTTAACGCTAAAGGATGCTTTCGCTCTCGAAATTCACGGAGGTCCATTTCCTCTCCTCCCGTGCCATCAGCAGACATTTCCTGAAGTAGGTACTTCAGAGACCTTTTATCACTTAGACTACAGTCTTGCAATCTAGGGTCGATTCTTGGAAACTATCGAGGTCCGGCTCCAATTTTTCACTCTGAAAGAAATTTTATGGCTCGAACTACTATTCCTGCTATTCCAGTTAATTAAAAGCGAGTTCATTCCTCCCAGACAAATTTAACTATCAACATTTCATCGAGATGTAATTCCTTGAATCAGTGGCCCCTTTCGGTCAGTACCTAATTGTAAGAAAATTTCCTGGCGGATTACATCGTGTGTTCAGCAGGGGGACACACTGGAAGTAGTATCGCGGGAGCTAGCTGTCATTCTATTTGCTTGCTCTCCTCTCTCCAGTGTTTACGGTTGACTAGCCTCAAAAGGAATCAATAAAAATAGGATGCGAGGTGGCAGTGCCGCTTCTTCTTCGGCAATAGTGTCACGTGCAGGGCCCAGTCTACCACCTCCGCAGGATGTCAATCGCTACCTCTTACGTCGCCAGCCTAGTTACTCGAGCCCCAGCCATGGCACATAGATTATGTGCGCCACTCGACTTTACTTCGGCGATTTAACATGCATTAACTTGTAAACTCGCAACTTGCCGTGTACCGGGTAATGCACCATGCCGGCGCCTTTTATGAGACACCACAAATGCATCTACTTACCGGCATCTACGCTCTCGAAACACCACGCCCATCTTCCGCCTTGTGTTGCCCTTTCGCACAACGATCGATCCTCTCCCTGTTCCACGCTCGAATATCCCACGATTGTTTAGATCGTCCGTGATAGCTTCGACGCCAAACTATTCATTACAATGCATTACAGACTAGTGTTCGTGCAGTCCCGTTTTGCATTTTACCGCAGCCTATCTCCATTTATCTGGCAGATTTTCTACTTCGCAGTTTGAAATCAATTTATAATTGGCCGAAACAGAAGTGGTCCGCAATTATTTGTCAATGAAAATGTTCAAACAATTTTAGAAAACAAATTATATGCATATAGGGATCCTGGATTTGACATAAGGGTTCACTCTGCTGCAGGGTAGCTTGTCCTATTTAAATAAAATTTTTGTGGAAGTAATGCACAATAGAGAAATGAAATTTGTAGCTATTTGAAAATAGTTCAAGAGAACTAATGTGAACGCAATTGTTTGATGGTGGAACTACTCGCGCTTTCAATTTATAGGAATGATTAAATAATCGATGAAGGGAGTTTGCAATATAATTTTGCCACGACAGCTTCCAGTTCCGGCTGCAGAGTGTTTCGATACGTATACCGATATCGCATGATGTATTGCATGCAGCCAGATGGTTCCGTTCTTTTGTGGATGGAAGTTTCACCATAATGTCGACTGTGTCATTCCCATAAACGTTTTTATGGTAAGAGCCTGATGCGGCAGCAACTTTCTTCCTGATATTGACGTTTGACCATTATGCACACCCATGCATAAGAAAAATTCCGAAGAATGAGTGATGAATTACACGAAAGTGCAAATGAAATGAACAGCTGTGCACAGGTGACTTATGAATTTCGGTTTTTCGCGTTTTAGCATAACGTTTCGAACAGTTACTCCGGCCAGCTACGTGTTTCGTTATTATTCCTCGAAGATACGAATAAACAGATCAATAAATGATAATGTGACTAATTTGTTTCGCGTAACGGCACGTGATCTGACTTTCAAATCACCTTGTTTACACGCTGCTGGCGGCATTAATGCCGAAGAAAAATGAAATTTAATAGCCTTATTTACGGTACACCGCATCGCCGAGCGTAAATGATTTCGCATCGTGTACTGTCATTTAACCGGCGCGACCGACCGGATAAATTGCATCCCTCGGTAAATTACATTCTCTGACAAATTGAAAGGAACTAGTATAGTGAAAATGAGATAATAATACCTTAAATCAATACCAAAGGGGTGATTAATACCGCGGGCCTGCTAGTTCGCGCGGAAAGTGACGCGAAATTATTGCTTTTTCACGAAACCCATTAATCTGTCAACCACTTGAAACTGTATCTCCGTTTCAGGAAAAATGTTATACCCGCCCGTGAATAACAACACGAAACGCAAATAAAAATGCCGCTCGGCCACGCAGGAATCACGCAACAAAATTATATTTGCAAAACGGTATTGCGTCACCGTTCAACGAACCTTCGAAAATCAAGCTCGCATTCACACAACTAGGAAATGAGTTTTGTTTCCACCTTAACCCTCGTCCGTCCCTCATTTCACGAGCTAAATTTGTCCCTTGCCAGGTAATGTTACCTGGAAAATATTTCGAACTTAATGAAATTGTCCTCCACAACTTGGGGAGGGGGAAGAAACCACGATTTTTATTACCTTGTTTTGATTTTTCTACTATTATACAAAAACTATGTGCCCTGAGAACTTATTTTCATTTTTTGAAAGAGCGTTAAATTTCCTTCAAATTTCACTGGTCAAACGTATTTATTTTTTGACCCAATAGGCACCGAGAGACAGACGTTCAAAATTAGGAAATTAATTCCGATTCCGAATCTGGCCTTAATTTTTCTCTGACACGCATAGTTTTTGAGAAATTTGAGTTTAAAACATGTTTATGTATTCCCCAGAGTACCCCTAAATGACGTGTCAAAATTTCATTAAGCTTTTTTCGACCTCCCGACTGATTTATTAGTTAAATTGATGAGTTAACATACACATCTTAGGTTTCTCGGTTGTGTTCCCCAATAAAAAAATAAAAGTCACACAAAGTTTCGGGTTAATGCGGGTTAAACTATTTAAAAATTTTTATAGAACGCAGACAGAAAGAAAAACGAATATGAGGATTATATTAGAATATCCATCTAAGAAAATTTAATGTCTATTGCTAGAGGAACCGTAGATTGTTACATGAATTTTTTCATCGAACGGACGCGCATCAACATGTGTGTAACTACGTGGGCAATTTACCAATAAACTGATATATGGACACGCCGGAAATTAATTGTTTGTAGCCGGCCAACAGTAGATCGATGGTATCAATTTTGACTATGAAAAGTTAAGCTTGCATTCGTTCGCCAAGTGGAGCAATTGTTATTTATCGTAAAAATGAGACACCGGTACGGCGGAAATGAGTTTTTCGGCACGAGGGCAATAATAGATCGGTGAAATGAATTTTTCTCTGAACGATCAAACTT
Source organism: Lasioglossum vierecki (assembly GCA_028455595.1). NCBI lineage: Eukaryota > Metazoa > Arthropoda > Insecta > Hymenoptera > Halictidae > Lasioglossum > Lasioglossum vierecki. The sequence goes on along the minus strand of CM052336.1, from coordinate 31,347,879 downwards.
GCATTCGATTGCCAATCTGAACAATTGTTATTTATCAATAGATAAAGACGAAATGAATTTTTCTCGGTACAATCAAGCTCGTATTTGCTTACTCAGCTACGCAATTACTATTTACGATTGGACTGACGTATGTATTGGACTGAAGGAAAATCAATATTCCGTTAATAACAATCCTTATATGAATATTATCAATTTAACATGCCTTATTAACGGTTCCCACATTTTTCCAAAAAATTATTTCTACATTTTACCGAGTAAATTAATTCGTCTAAAATCTGGAGAAAGTCGAAGCAGCTTGGACGAATTTTGAAAGAGTTGGTTTTTGAAAGGAGTGTAGTTAATTTTACCACCGACGTATATTTGCAACGAATTTATGTTAGAATATTGCTGATTAAGCGGAGAGATGTAGGTGAGAAACGTGTCTAAATCGGATCGGCAACACCGGAGATATAGCCTGGCCGGTACTCTGCAGGATGGAAGCGCGTGATCTACTTAAAATCTTCTGAATAGCTCTCCTAAAGGTTTTGCAGCACCTTAATCATCCTCTTTAATGCGAGCGGAATCGTGTGCGCCGTATTGAATGGGAATTCTGAGATACCGCGTCGGAGCTTTTTATCGTGCTCTCGTTGGTTCTCGAGCAGACTCCTGCATAATTCATGGTATAAACAGCGTCAGCGATCCGCGAACTGGACGGGCAAAGATCCGTAATATCGAAGAGACTTCGGCACATAGCAAACTTCCACAGACACCGGAGGACTTCTCAGGTGGTGCCCGACTTTCGAAAAGAGGATTTCCTTCCCCTCCCGCAAAAGACCCAACGATCCGCAAACGATATCCATAACTTTGCCGAGGCTGCAACGCTTTGCATCGCTATCGCAATTGTTGGAAACGCTATAACGCTCAACCATTTCGTAATCTGTCATTCTTTCGTCGTCCACGTCCAAAAAACATATGAACGTGACTGTGAATTATTTCTCCGGATATTGAAAATTAAATATAACATTGCGTACATAGGCACCGATTGTCTGTATTTTTTAAATAAATATTTTCGTTCGTCGTGTTATGTTTTCATGGGCGAACGCGAAATGTATGAATTAGTGATGGTTTTATTTCACGGAATTTTTCGGTACGATCATTCGTCATGGAAAGTTACTTCCGTTTGGATAAAACTCCGCGTTCGAACATTGGAAATTGGAAAACGATAGAGAAGAAAAACATTTGCTTGGATTCTTCTACAGCAAAGTATATTTTTCCAGAGATCTACCGAAGATGTGTTCCTATAGAAGCATCGCGACATCTCGTCAGATATTCCTATTTATATCTGAGGATATCAGGAAAGAATGTCTTGCTCCATTAATGCTTAGTTTCCAATATCATGACCCGCTGGATTCCCATCGGAGAGTAGAAACTGTCTTCTATATGTATAGATGCAACTAATGCAACTGTCATTTGACTAATTGAATTCTGTCAGCGTTCTGACAAATATCGCTGAAATTACCGCATCGACGTGCACGTGCCAAGCTACAACCTCGTGAGAGTCTATCTACAGAAATTTCACTGCCTTTGGGGCCCGGTCGTCCTTTGTCGCCAATCAGCTAATTTTATCTACCCGTGCAATCTACGGTAACAAAGCTATATTATATCCAACGACGGTATTCGATCATAAAGCCATAGATCGTGACAATAACGCAAACAGAAAATTATACAGGGTGTTTTTTTCATGGTAGGAAAACAAGGGCGCAGAAACAACTCGAAGGAAGGATTAGCATTTTTCATGTTTGAATGTTATTGGCGCGCTGGTACGATCATTCCTGACAATAGTTAAGCTATTTTGCAAATTTACATAAAATATTTCAATGTTTCGATCCCCTTTTGGATCATTTTCAAGAAACTTATTTCATTATAATTGCGTTTGCAATTATTTGCGTTTGAATCTCTTTTTAATATTATATGAATGTGTATACAATATTTTGCGCTACTAGGGGAGCTTTTGAACGGTTTCAGAATTGAATACGAAACGATCGTGTCTATTTTGAAAACGATCTGTTTCGTCGCTCGACACTTCCGCTGCGAATTATTTGCAAGCAAGATTGTGCCGTCCGCGCACAATGAAACGTTTTGCTTACGTTGTGAATAATTAAAGGGAACGTTTACCCTCGAAAATTATGTTTCCAGTAGAAGCACTGTGAATAATACTCAAGTGCAAGTGTTCTCGTAAAATAATGGTCACAGCTGTTCGTAAAGCATTAATGAAGTCTGACGACTGAGCACGCTAATGCTGCTCGTGTATCCATTACAGAAAAAAATGAAAACTGTAAATCACTGGAATTATACCCGGTGAGAACGAAGGAAAGTTTCGTTCCTGGAGATCGATTCGCCGTGGCTGGAAAAATAAAATCACGCGAAGAACCGAATTGAAAATCATTCCGGAAAGTATCGCGTTTGAACTGGCGAAGAGGTAACGGCGTTTTCAAAGGCCGGCTCAAAGCAATTCTTTCGCAAACGTTGCTCCAAGGATTCGAGAAAGGACCCGATTCATAATCCGTATAAACTTTCCCGGGAAACGAGTTTGCTGCAATTTTTGAATATTAATTTTTCAGCGCCGCTCCCGGGAACGGGAAGGTCAAAGCGTGTGTTTTATTAAACTCGCGGAGGCTGGAACCTTTGACCCGAGGAACGCAGCTTGCGTCTAACGTGTAACTCGAGTAAACATTCGGCACTACTGTCCCATGGTATACTTTTCAATCATAGAAAATATAAACAACATTTTAGACGAAGAGAAACAGTTACAAGTTTGTTGGATCTTTGTAATATGTTCCGTCTGGAACTTTATTACCTACGTTTTTAAGGATACACTTAAGATTCCGCATACCTCACCGTATTAGGGTTGTCGCGGTAATTATAGTTGCCATAAAAAAGGGGCCAGAACGACAGACAAATCTGAAGAAATGAACACAGCTGCGAAACACATGTTTCTTTCAAACCAAATGACAAAACACATGTCATTTGGTTTGAAAAAAGGTTGTCTGGAAAGTTTTCCGGGAGTTTTGAAAATGGATAATTACATAGATGTCGGTGTTCTCTGTCGGAATTTTCACTTTGCCGCTCGCGCCGCCATATTTTTCGTAACATACGCAAAACACGTGTTGGTGTAGATGAATCATAGTTTGCACGCGCTTCTACACAAAAACTATTGATTCCACAAAAACAAATTGTTATTACATAAATTGTAGGAAATTTTCTCTAGTTTAATTTTGTATATAAATATGGCAGCACGAGCGGTAAAGATACGAGGTGGCAAAATTGAAATTCGGAAAGAGCATATCGAAATCTATAAAATTACACATTTTTAAAACTCCCGGAAAACTTTCCGGTTAAAACTATCAAATGACTGTAACATAGGTACTCTAACCCACCACTTCGAATTTCCTCCGAATCACAAACAATAAAATTTTCGCAAACCCCCCACTACGTGTCCATCCCCACCATTTGTACAGTTTTCATTAAGTATTGCAGAAGAAAAATAAAACAGATATTTCCTGACCACCCGGGGTGTATTACAATTACCTTTCCGCAAATCTTGCAAGGATCCGAGATTCTTATAATTCGAAGTCAACTCGAAGTCTTTAGTTTCATCGACCGAGCGACACCACATCATATTTACCTCCATTTTTCCAATAGCCGCATATAATTATTATCTGGGTTTAATCAGCGAATATTGATACTTCAGGATTTAAATGAAGCCACCTGCCAAAAATTCTGAAAGCCAACGCGAGTGAAATGTCGTTCCTTTCATGCAACCAATTAGGAGATCGTTATGCCGAAATTACGCGGGCGGTCTAAAACAGACGTGGATCGTCGAACTTGTTCAGGAAGATCGAACAAAGCACCGACAATAGCAGAAGAACGCGATGGCAATTTCCAACACCGGTGAACCAGACTGTCGAAGCTAGTCGAGCATCATTATTAAGCTAATAACTCTCTAAACAAAGGAAACCTGTCGTACTATTATTCACCACTCGAATATTCTCCAGACAAGTGAAACCGTTCGTTATTGGCGAACTTGGGCCTCTCTGGCTTCTTGCATTCTGCACGCACATGTGAACTTATTTTCGTGTTTCCGTCAGTTTGACGAGTTCCTAGCCATTCTTCTTGCCAGCCGTGAGATTATTTTTGTTAACGTCTTCTTTCGTGTGACACGCGACAGTGTTAGGTTTCGGAGGACTCTATTGTTTGAGTCTGTACACTGTAGACCAAAGTTATCTGAACAACTTTCTGCCGTGTTGTTTCGTGGAAATATGTTTCGCGTCTTTCGTATTTGAAATTGCGAATTATTACGATGACTCTGATTCTCTTTTTTTTATAACGATCATGTATTTTCGAACGAATTCTACAATCCACTATCGCATTTGAGCTATGACCGTACGAAGTTTCTCGGACTCGGTTCTTTGAAAATGTTTGCACATGTGTATCCTGTATATTTTTATACCTTTCCCAGCTCGATCCTTCATCTCGGTTCTGTGACCCGCCCTTAGGCAACACAATGAATTCCCATCTTATCTGCTCAAGATATCGTGGCATCGATAAGAAGCTTTCCACCGAGGTCATAAACTTTCTACAAGCACAAAATTGGATCGGATTAAAACTTAACGCGGATCTCCGCATAATTGCGTTTCCAACAGTCTCCTCTTGTGACAATGAAACCAGCCTTCTTCTAATTACACGATGTTTGCTCTCGCGGAAGCAATTGTAAGCAGCGCTTTCGGGGACTTAAAACGGATAAAATAATAATATTTCGAAGTTGCAGCGTCCGTCGTATCTATTCCCATCATTGACTAATCGGCTACTCCAAGAGCGAATTTATCGCCAGATCTGTACGTTTCATCGACTGTTATTTAACGATTGTCTATAAAAGCGACTTCGACTGGCTCGTCTCTATTTCCGGATCGAATTAAGACACGAACTCTGCAGCGATATTTTGAAATCAAGCGTTCCGAATGAAACTCCGAAATTTGATTCCGTTCCCAAAAAGTTACTCGCCACGTTTGTTCCGGGTCTAACCGCTATAATCGTATGTAATCAAGCTATTATGCGAATTATAATTCCTTAAGGGGTTCGGCTCGTGTTCAAAGCGTCATCATGCCACCATTTAATTTTAAAAAGTTTGCCGGGCTGCATTGTCGTCAGAAATGAAATGTAGAAGTTCCCCGGGGGAAAAGTTCGAATCTGCTTTCCATCTACGCGAGGACTGAAATTTCTGATGGGAGAATTCGCAGGAAATTCCGCATTGTTATCGACGTTCTATCTACCGCCGGACGTAACAAGAGGAATTGCTGTAACTTCTCGACAAGGGAAGAATGTCAAAGGCGAGACGAAGTAAGAAAATCGAAATCCTTCATTATTGTGGAAATGTCAAATAGGATTTGGATCGTTCCCGTTAACATCCACGCTATCATCGACGGCAGCGGAAACTCTTCGGCGCGAATACTTCCGGTTCAACAGAATAGAATTTGTTAAAACTATTTAACTTTCACACCATAACACTCGATTCGAAACTAGCAGAGAGACAGACAGAGAGAGAGAGAGAGAGAGAGAGAGAGAGAGAGAGAGAAAGGGGGTAACTATATTCCTCTCAATTCGAGTTAGTTTCCCTGATCTGGCAACGCTGAACAGAAACGACAGGAATTTTTTAAACGATTGTAATCGAAAGAGATAGCCTGATTTTAATACTTTATTTTCTCGAAGACTATCGACAGGACTATTAATTTAAGAATATTGATGCTTTGCCTGATGCAAAAATCTCGAGCAAACCAATGCGTTTGAACGAATGTGTCTACGAGACTCCCTGGAAGGAGTAATTAGGTTCTACTTCAGAAATAACTCGTGTACTGCGAAACACAATCTTGCTTTGTTGGTTATTGATTATTAGCGGAACGATGCACGTGTACCTCGCTTCGATCCGCTTTATCACGAGGTCGCAGGCGCATTATGTAGATTGTTATGCTCTTAATTATGAGCCTGGGGTGGAGACACCTTATCCACTGTCAACCAACCTGCATCTGTCGTAGCATTGATGTATTTTCAAACTGTGGAAAGGCCAGAGGATGCACTCGCCAGTTAGAAAATATTTACGCATACCAGTGACTTAGTAGTCTTTAAAAATATTAGCTACAAACGTCTTAATACATTTTTTATTAATAGAAACCATCCCCATTAATAGAATAATTTTTATGTTATTAATTTTTTCCGTGTTTCTCCTTTACCTCTTGATTATTTTTACCGACACTTTCTACAACACTTCTTAACGTTCCTTAAACTTATTACATCCGCTTTACTGTAAACTATAGACATTTTTCCGTTGTTTATACTTTCTGAAAACTGTTTTGGCATCCCCTACGTATTTCTTTACCGATATCGTTGACTATAGTGTTCCTGTTTTCTTACATCTTACAGGTCGTCCACGGCGTTCACGTGGATCCTGCACACGAAGTGAGAAAACGTAGCATCAGCCAACCACTTCGGATCCTCTTATCATACGACGAGAGCGTCTTCAGGTAAACTTCAGTGTTTTATAATCAAAAATATCGTAAAAAATGGTAGAACAGCGTCTTCAAATTATTTTTTCTAAACGAAACCGACACAAGCTCGCGTGTTCTATTTTACGAGAATATAAACTTAAATATGAATTTAGTATTTACATATTCACATACCAAGATATATACTTTCATTTCACATAATGCATTCGATTTACACGAAGTTCTATCGTAGGGGAGAGTTAATTAGAAATATTTTTTTTTAAATACACGGAAAAAGGAAAAATATTTTTTAAAAAACTGTTGGTTCCCTCATCCCATTCAACAGCACTGTTCTTGTTTCTAATAAATACAATAGCAGGATGGCATCGCGTTATCTAGTACCATCTGTACGCGTTTCTTGTTACTTACGACTTATAATTATCCCGCGCATGTACCGGAGTCGACAATATGCAGCAATTTGGCTCGAATTTCATTCTTGTTATGCCAGCACTATCGCCGAGGATGTAGGGGAATTTGCTAGACTGCTATTGTTGCCAAAACTTCTCCTTGTTTTTACTAAAACCCTGTGTGTTTCCACCTACAGCGTGACATTGCGAATATTACTTATATCGATGATTCTCCACTTGTCTGGAGCGATGAAAAAAATCTGTCTCCATGCTTAAGAGTACATGATCGTAATTAACGATGTTCTGAAGGTACATTTGTACACATGAATACATTTTGTATTAAAAAATAGATTAATTTAAAAAGCTTTCGTATAATTAGCGACTTTCATGTTATATTTATTTTTTAATCAAATTGTCTTGATATTATAAAAAATTGTAAGTGACTTTTGCGAATGATTGTACCCCCTGATTTTAACTTAAAGATAATAAATTTGTGATATTCAATATATATATATATAATTATGCAATAAAAAGTTAATGTACATAAAGAATGAACATAATTAATTTTTACTATATTTAAAAAAAATGAAATAGGGTTTGAAGTAGAATTTTATGAATTCTCCATAAGAAGACGTGTTAAAATATGCAAACTTTAAATTGCTATAAATATTAAACGGTGCGGTAAATCAAGCCCAAACTTTGGTAATTGCATTAATTTAGAATTGAATTATATCTCGCAAAATTTTCAAAAATTTTCTTGCGTTTTTATGTACCTCCAGAACATCCTTAACAGTACACGATCGTAATTAAACTTACTTTGTAATAGCTGTGCTCGATCTAGTTCGATTTCCTTGATCTAAAATAATTACTAGTCTACGGATTTGATGCATTCATGACAAATATGGATAGGAACGTGATTTAAAAGAGTAAAAAAAATTGCATTACAGGATGGTGTACGAGTACTAAAATTGAATTAAACAATAGAGAATTAGAAATACTACTTCCGGCGCAAACATCATATTATTTTGTTATTTTCTATTTTATTCGTGTTGCGATAATGCGAAATAATAAAGAAAAGAATGTTTTTGTTCAGAATAGAATTTCCGAAGTTTAATAAACTTCGCCATACAAATGCTCGGAGCGCTAATATAGGAACGGTATGAATTTTTCTTTTTGGTAGATACGAGAATAATTCTTTCCGAGCGTTCTCTGTTCGGGATCGTGCGTCATATTTCAATTTCATCAAAACGCGCGACACCGTTCCCAAACAGTGGTCCGTTTCTCGTGAAAAATGACCTTGGAGCCAGTCCGCTACTATTATCCCAGTTTGACACAACTATATCGCCGGGAAAGGTGTGCCCTTTCGCTCGCTCTCGTGACCTGTTTCAGTTGGAGTGTTCGCTATTATCTAAACTGTGATCACGGTCTCCCTCGTTACATGTTCATGTCCAGGATCCGTGCTTCTGGCACAGTGAATCTCAAATGGAATATATTAAAAGCGAACTGCCTGGAGGCGTGAAATGTGCAAAACTATAAACGAACCATAAACATGCATATTAGCAATTGTTTCTGCGATATCGTTCAACTAAACCTTTGACGCCGGCGTTATGTCTGCGTTGCATTTTACCCGACATTTTTATTCTGCACTTTGAGCTCACTCTTCAAAAAATCATTGTAACTGTTTATCTAATTATTTATTTAACACGTGCAGATATAGGTATGACTCGATTTCTCTTAAGGGCTAATGTTGAATGTGCACGAAAATCGTCGATACCCGAACTTCGCTAATGCAACTTCGTGCAAAAAATATTACAACACCGAACATTCGGTCTTTCGAAAGGATGACTCTCACTCTCGAACTGCAACGACACTTTTGAATGGAGTTTTCTCGAAAATCCTTTTCTTGCAGTAAAATAGAATGAGGAACGGAAGCTGCGTTTCTTTCTTTGCAATTTTACGAACTCAAACAACTCTACGGCGTATGAAAAACTTTTTTCCATAGTAGTCACACGTGGGACAAGAGCAGAGTCGTTTGAATTCGTAATACGAGAAAAGTAAAAAAAGCAACTTCGGTTTCCGTGCTCGTTTCGATGTAACCTTTCCGGGGAAAATATTTGAATATCCTCGCAGTCGTCGGAGCTTTTAAAATCATAGATAATAAATAACCTTTTAAAAACCGTAAAGTTTTCGAGGATGTTCGAGCAGAGACTTTGCCCTTCGAAAGGAGTACAGACAGAAGGCTGCAAAATATTTTTAGGCGAAGTTACGAGAGATCAATTTGTTAGTTGTGACATTTCGCTTGTTTAACTTCGTGGAACGGTGAATTTTAACACAATTACCACCGCTTTTTTTATATAGAATCACCATTGTTGAACGACAGTTCATCCTGTATAATCAGAAATTCATTAAATATTTCCCCTTTTATTGCAACCTCGCGGTCTCGATAGAGTTTCGTCTGAAAATTTTAGAAGCGTCATCAGACATAAGGTCTCATTTGCAGGTCATATTCCATTAAAAAAAACATCGATGACTTTGAAATCTCATTAAAAAATGACCTTGAAAATTTTATTCTTTACACCGTTACATGTAGCCCTTCAAATAGTGTAACTTTGTCCTAAGAAGTTTCTTTGTGCAACGAAAAGTAATGGAGATATTTAGGTATTCTGTTTCTTCGAACTCGCACTGTATATTTAAAAATTTATTGAATATCTCCCCTTGAATGTAACTTCGCAGTCTCGATCAATTTTTATATTAAAATTTTGAAGATGTCAGAGATAGAAATATAGTGTTGGCATAATTTTCGGTCCGGTTTTGAAACTTCGATTCGTAAGATCGGAAGTTCACGAGCGTTTCGAGAGCTGCCCTTTCCACCTAGCATTTACGTTGTAGCTGTGGTCGGGTTCATAAGGTTTAGCCACGCGCATACTTTGGCCTTTATAATATAGACCAACAGGCACCCGAAGGAGCACGTTTTCCGACTCCGTCTGTAAGATAACCGATTAGCGACTGTTTAAACTTAGACAGTGTGTAGTTGTGTAGCTTATACACCGCCTCTCCGCGTGTATGCACGTTTCGTACATAAGCAGCAGATGTTACGAGAACGGAACTATGTGTAAACAAGCTGTATGAACAACAGAGATCACTCGTTCATTATCTCGAACCTGACAAAATTATACGACCACGTGCATGGACGGTGTTTTTGCTAGAAACTAAATATTCGATTCGCCGAATCTTTCGTGATAATGCAACAGACTGAGTGAATGCAACGTTTTGCTTCCGAGATAAAAATTTCAACGTGCAACCAGTTCCCGGGAAGATAAAAATGGTAGAATTGAGGGACAGATGAGGGTTAAATTGTTTTTATTATTATTATTATTAATTATAAACGGATTGAAGCCCTTTTACATAAGTGTTGACAATATAAAAAAAGAGAAAAAGATACAAGACTATTAGTTTTTGTAAATTTATTTATTTATTTATTTAATGTTGCTCTAACATCAAAGGTCATTAGCAACACGGTACATTTTCTTACAATATTTTGTACATCTTAGTATCTTTGATATATTGAGAAAGACCAACAATGTGTTCCTCAGAACTTAACAGAATGGGTAAAGATTCAGGCAGTTTAGAATTTTTCCTTTTATTTTCATATTTTTTGCATTACAGTATAAGGTGATTTATAGTAACTGGTACTTTATATATCGCAGATCATTTTTTCTTTTTTACTTAACAAAAATGAATAGGTTATTTTTGAGTGCCCAATTCTGATTCTAGAAATTGACGTTTGAATTCGACGATCTATTGGACTTGGAAACTTTTGCCACTCAAAATACGCTCCTTCGTTATGGTACTTTTGTGCATAAATTCTTTTAATGTTATCAGTTACATGTCTCCTGAATATTTCATTTATGTGGTTTTTGAGATCATTTAGTCTGGTATAATGAGTGATTGGTTTCATTTTTGCATTTGATGCTGCCAATTTGGCTGCTCTATCTGCGTTTTCATCACCCTGTATACCTATATGCGATGGAATCCAGCAAGACTATTAGTGTAATAACAAAGAAGGGAAATGTACAAAAAGAAAAAAAATATAATAATGGTAGAACCGATATGGTATTATCATATAATCCTACGTAGTTGCATTTTAAAATAGTGCATTATTATTATTATAATTAATCCGTAAGTAAATTTTGCTTTAAGTGTTTGAAAACTTTTAGTTCATGAATGCATAGAATCCGCAGTCTAAACAGTTATCATTGGAAGTTCTGCATCGTTGGTCGGTCAACTGGATAGAAGTCGTGTCGGCCAATATCAATTTGCGCACTGTCTAAGTAGATTTATACGTACACATCGGTACATTTATTCAATATTGGGATCCATCCGGAACAGATACAAACATTTGGCATGGCTCCACTCGAGCCCCGGCATGGCATGGACCCTTTACAAATATCGTGAACAGTCACAGGTGAATTCGAAATTGAATAAGGCGACGTCACTCTCGAAACGAACCGTACACACGAATGGAGCCCGCGGTTCGTCTGGCACGTGGCCAAGTTTTTCGGCCGACGGGCTCGACGGGAATTTTAACGCTTTCTATTCCATTGGATGCTGCTATCACCGATCTCCTGGGAGACATCGCCCAAACGTGCAAATACCGACGATATCGATGGATCCGGCTCCGCCGGTTAATTCTCCGGCATCGGGTTCTTTCTCCTCTCTCTCTCTCTATCTCTTTTTTTTCATTCACTGTATATGCGCGACACGGGATTAATTATCGATAACGAGGAAACACAATTAATTACCGGGGACAGTCCAATCGGCTAGAATGGAAGTTACAGTTCCCGATCAGCTGGAACAAAAATCTCGCTTTATTAGGGCGCGTGATCAATGGAACGTATTCCGCGAATCAATTTCGCTACGTTTCGAGATATCGCCGCGCGCGAACACCTCGACAAATAGTTTTCAACCGAGCGCGATCGTGCGAATTACCACTTGTTTGTTTAAAAGAAGGTACCTTTTTTTAATTATTTAACGTCGCTTTTTGAATTCTTATGTGAGAATTATTTCACGACGGGACTTACAGTTTAACGTACCTGAAACATCCTCGTCGTTATAATATTAGGTTATCGAATGTCGAATAACCATTATGTTCCACAGGTTTATCGAGTTGAAGTACTAAAATGATTTTTCAGATTTTTATCTCACATAGTGTGTTGTTTACTCATAATATGTATATCCATTAGCGAAATGATTATGTTTAATGTCACTATTAAAAATCCGACTTTCCATACGTAAGTATCTCATAGTTGGTCCCCCTATACTCCTATGTTGCCAGTCTGAAGTGAACACGACCGCGGTGGACAGCTTTTATGATGATTAGTGTGCGCGTGTTGTTTCTTTCGAAAAACAAGCTAGAGAAACACCGTGACCTTTCTACGAAACTTATGGCAACGTGTAAGTTGATCTAGTATGAAGTAAATGCGCCAAAAGCATTCAAGATTTTCGTTTTTCTGAACAACAGTGAACTATTTTTCGGACTCTTATCTAACAATGGTCCAGAATATGATTGAGAACGATGACACCTGTTTGAACTGCTCCTCGATCGCAAACATTATCCTCCCTACACTATTAATTTTTTTCTAAGCTTGCAAGACATTACAGCGCTAATGTTTATTTTTAACTTCGACAAAAAATGTAAGATTTATATACAATTTATATATTATATAAATATATAAATAATAAATATAATAAATATAAATTTATAACTTATATTAACTTCACTTTATATTTGAAAGCTGTGATGTATGCTATATGTTTATTGTAAGGTATGCTACATGTATAATATAATGTCTGCTATATAAATCAAATAAGGTTCACGGCATTGATAAATAAACAAAATATTGCGGTCTCTTCGTTATGGTGTTATGCGCCACGACGAAATGACGTGTGTTCGTTTACTCTCCTTTTAAAACAAGGTCAAATATGTGCTGTTTTCCAGAACTTCCATAATACTTTCTACGAGACAACGAATATTTTTCACTTATCTGCATCAGACCAATTAAACATTTGCCATAAGTTTCACAGTTGTATCAATGTGCGGATAAAAAAGAGTGTTCGTTGATTAGCTTCGTACCATTCGTCCATGTATCAAGACGATGAAAACGTGTTCGTGCAGCAATCTCTGTCGCGGCACATTCACCTTGACATCTCGATAAAAAGGCGACCTTGAGAAAACATTCTTCTATGGTTACGCGAGATCGTTGCAATAGTTCGTTTAGATTCCTCTGGATTTTTTTTATTGTCCAGTGTTTCCTTCGAACGAATTCATTCGAGTAATTCAACAGGAACGAATGCAAAATCAGTTGGATGATATTTAAGGGGTTGTTTACGGATAAATAAGGTGCCCCATGGGTGGAAGAATCATGGTAAACGCAGTTTAGAAACTTGTGGACTAATGCTCTCGAAGTTTTGCCTCTCTGAGCCGTTGAACTTCCGGTTCGGAGGTTGAGAGTTACTTCGCGGGGATTCTAACCGTCATAAAACCTATTCGAGGCGGAACATATTCTATTCACGACATGCCATGCCGCGAGTTCACTCGAGAATTTACGACAACGGCTCTTAACATGAAACCCCGTAGAGCAACCCGTCATTAAGTTATGTTATAGTTGTTTTAACTATTGGCATTTGCGTGGCGTTTAATTTGCGTCGAATACATGCGTGGACACACGAACCATCAAAAACAAGAATGTTTATCAGTTATCGAGGTTAGAGATTTCGCGTAAAATAGGATACTAGACTTAAATTTCCAATCTCCAAAGGGTGATCTCAAGTTTCTTCTAAAACCTACCGATGAAAAGCTATAGTTGTTTAAAAAGTCGGTAAACCGAAAAATTGAATAAAAACGCACACTTTTTGTGTTATAGCTCATAAATTGTGCAATTTACAAGATCGACTCAGTGGTCATTTGAAAGAACTCGGCGAATTGAATCCAATGAGTACCTCAAATCAGTGATTCCCCAATCGTGGGGTTTTGGGTTTTTCTCGTCCTCCGCTGCTGTCGGCTCGGTTCCCCCACTCTTACTTCTACTGCGCACGCGCAACTCACGAACGTACCTCTACTCACCTTAAGACTCAGCCGGGCAGAGTAGAGGCATATTCGTGTGTAGTGCGTACGCAGTAGAAGTAAGAGTGGGGGAACCGAGCCGGCAGCAGCAGAGAAGAAAAACTCAAAAACTCTGGCATTACTGCCTCAAATTGAATATAGGTGCTACCAGTGAATAGTTATAAACAGAAACGTGCCCAAAAGAGGGCGAAAAAATCGCATTTGGTCTGTTTTTGATGGCATCAATTGCAAACGGCAAAACGTAGAAAACTGCGGTTTGAACCGTTAGACGCGACGTTTCTTCGGGAAGGTTTTAGAGCAAATAGAATTCGAAAAAGTCCAATGGTTCAAAAGCTATAAGTAGAAATGTGGCCAAAAGAGGGCGAAAAAGTTGTCTTTATTCACTAATGACGTCAGAATTTTTGAACGAATAGACCTTTTCAAATGTGGTTTGCTCTAAAACCTTCTCGAAGAAACGCTGTGTCTAACGGTTCAAACCGCAGCTTTCTACGTTGAGCCGTTCTCAAGTGATGCCGTTACAAACATACATACAGACAGACACGATTTTATTATATATAGAGATATATTATATATAATATTTTTCAATTGTATATGTTGTTGCGAAGGCTTCGGCGTTGTCTTGCCGGTGAACACATTATTGTAAACAATAATCAATATATATTAAATATACAACAGTTAACAGCAGATAAATGTGTGATCGTTGGTGTGCTTTCGCGTTTCAGTGGCTTGAGAGGATCTGATCTCTTCCTTTTTCTTATCAATAACCTCGTTGTCTAGATACCACAATGTCGATCCGACAGGTGACTTCTCTCGATCTCTGTGATATCTTCAGAATATTACAGGGGAAGGCAACTTCATCCCGTGCCGTTGTAACAATATTATGTACACGCCACGGAGACCATTGATATTCGTTTTTTGAAAACGAATCTGAATTTCGAACTTTTTGCCAGCATTCATAATTCTATCTTCCCGCTTTCTGTTGCATAAAACCTCGACAGGTGCATTTTGCAGGTCTCCGGGGAATCAAAGTTTTTATCATCGCGCAGGTTTTGCGAGGATTTAGCAAATAATCTGTAGATGCGAGATTACGCGAATATGGAGGGTAGAATATGAGGTTAATTTAAACTGAAACGAGTCGTTATGATATTAAGCGAACAATTTTATTATTTTACATTGAATATTTGTCGAAATAATTTTAATAAATTAATCACATTCAGACTTGTCTGACGCTTCTGCTGTTAGTGTATTTATTTCTTCGCATTCTGAAAAATAAAGAAAATCTGTAATCTGGTAATAGGTACAAAGAATCTCCACGTATGAATATTTATGTCGTTAAATAGATTATTTTAGTACTTTTTCTGGAAACTAAATGACTAGAGACATTCTTGAATTTCTTTGACGTTTTCAACGAGCGCGTGAAATCTTGACTATTCACCTTTAATTTCATTAAAAATATTCTCTCCGAAGGAAGCGCCATAATTGCAACCCCGTAAAATATTGCAAAGTATCGTGACCGTGCTGGTGTGTGGTCGCCGATGAACGTTGCACTGTGGCGGTGATGCTATCTCCATTTAAATGGCCGTTCTATACACCCACTGTTGACATCACTGGGACCGTTCTACTTACTGTTTGCCAGTTATAATGAAATGCAGAATATGTGGTCGTTATGGTCGTGCTAGAGGACGTTGTTACCGGAATTATATTTCCGCTAGCATGCAGTGCGTTATTAGCAGTTCTAGGGATTTGCGTTCTACTGGCACTCTTCTACGAATCTTGATAACAATACTTCTCGGTTAACGCACGCGATACCTGCACCGTTTCAATGTACCTACGAATAAACGATGGCACTTGCGAACGATATGCAACGAACTCGTTTCGAAGAATGCAACACTCGTGACCAATAACGCTAATCTCGAAAAAATACGGGGCCACAATGTTCAAAACGAACTACCGTACTCCGAGTTTCGAGAAATCAGAACCGAGTCTAAGAATTAAATATTTTCATCGCCGTCGCGTCAATACTCTTTCTAACTCATTGAAAATATCCACTGCTGAAGTTCAACTCTGTGTCCGAAATAATTTGGCGAAAGGAAAAACGGATATATTAAAATCATGACGAAGTGAGCACGTGTCTGGCAAACAATTCCAAAAAAGTTAAACTTTCAAACGGTATCATGATTGCGTTATAGAAAGAAAAATGGATCCGAAAGAAGGACCTCAGAAACGCAGCACGATTAGTAAAACAAAAAGAAATGAAGTCTATTCGACTTCAGAACATTTTGATTTTGTATAAAGTTCTACGAAATTGATCAAATTCACGTCTCTACAGGAATAGGAAAATATTAATAGCAACCACTTAAACAGCAATGAAATGGTTCCATTAAATTATATTTAATATTTATTGTCCATAGAGATGGTAAATAGAAAATTAATTAGATAATTTAATTTAACTCCACAAATTGTTGTATCCATAATTAGCTGGTTTACTCGTGTAAATCCCTCTTTGAATTCTTGAAATACATTTTTCCGGAAAAAGGAGCGTCCAAGTACGGAGCCGTGCGAAACTTTCGGAATTCCAGGACAGGCATTAACCAATTCAGGAACATAAGTCGATGTTTAGTTTACGGGGCGTGAGAAAGTCGTTACCGTGGCCAACCGTTTGTGAAATATCACTACATCCGATGTTTTTCAAAGGCTGCAGCTTTTCGTAGGGCAGCGCAGGCGGCGCGGCGTCGGCGCTGGTTGCAACAGCATCAAAGGGTCGTCCTAATTGGTCGTTTACATTTTCGCGTGTAAATTGTACATTGCCCATGGATCCCTCTCTCGCCCTTCGCCGTCCCTTCGCGCTCCCTTCCACCGCCTCAGCCTTCGTTTCGGTCAATGTTTGCCCTGGCGCAATGGTAAGCTGCAACCGTACGGTTTTAGTTGAAATGCCTCGGAGCGGCACTGCACCGTCCACGTAAATTCACCGACACCGCGTACATGATCGTAAATTAACCATAATATTCATATATGCTTATCGACACTGTTAATTACATCACACTAATGGCTCTAAGGGCTGAATCTATAGCTTTGGAACGGTCGACGTTTGCCAACGAGTCCGCCAGGAAATCGACAGGTCGAAATGTATTAGGTTGTTCCACGCGAAAATGACCGATCTTTAATATTGGATCGTTCAGAACATTCTGTGCGCACTGCCTAGCTCTGTGAACTGCCATTTTTTATGTTCACGAATTATCTATTCTGGAATTAGCGAGTACCGCATAGAAGAACATTTCGCTCATCTTCAACTTCTTTAAAACTACAGAGATTAATCGAAGCAATTGATCGAGGCAGCTTCGATGCCAATATTGTGCACATTTTAAACACGGTGTAATCGACAATTTTTATTATAAGAGTCATGCTATCGCCAGAAAACAAGCAACGCGTCTGCTCGTGGCTGTCCATTTCTACTTGCCGTATATATTAACGCTTTCTTGAATATTCAGTCTTGCGTGAAAACTCTTATTGCGCATTGTTCACTTATTTTTTGAAAAAGTATGAAAGGAGCCACATGTCGCAAACAAACAGTTTACAAAGACAACAATAAAAGAAATTTCTTTGACAGTTTCCCCACTTATCATCCTAAAGTCCTAGCGGCACACCCCCGACCAATTAACAGACGCTACATTTCCCCACCCTTGACCATTCACGAAAAATCAAGGTGACAACCGCAGTTTTATTTTGACCGTGGTCGGAGTAACTAATCCTGTTCGTTGTCACAATTTTGGAATACGCGTTGTGTAGTTACGTATTCGCGAAAATGACAGTGTCCTGTCCATCCGAAGGAGGAACAGAAGATTCTTAAAAAATTTGTAAGTACCTATACTTGACATTTGAGTATTTTATAACCCGGGATTAATATTCTTTCATATTTTTAACTTCAAATTGATGATCCGAAAGGGCAAGGAGACGATATGACATCGTACGGGCCTAGCGACGAATATCCCTTTAAATTTCGAACTATTTCGTTGAACTTTACCAACAATTTTCTTTGTTATAAATAATGTGGCTAATTTCTCTTACAAATGTCCACTAATCTAACGGTGTAGATTCATCTCGAGAATGGATGGCTATTACTTTTTATACACCCTGTACAATCCCCCAACCGTATAAACACCGTACGCACATGTAATATTAACTTTAAACTAACAAGAACGTAAACCAAACACACGATGTTTGTTTGCTTTCGATATTTCGTATGGACAAGTCCACAGTAACATCGTCTACATAAATTTGCTTTCACTGGGATGTGTATGAATGCACCTGTATCGGGAACTCAAATAATTTAAGTAAATGAACTCGCATTAAGATCGAACAAATAATTCTTTTTTATCTAGATATCGATACTACCGCGTTTGCAATATAATCAGAACGAATAAACCAATCTGCCTTAAGGATATTATCGTTCTTTCCCCTTTATATATGTTCATTCTACTATACATTTACAGAATAATTCCTTGTACTGTGTTCAGAACGAGGTCAACTTCAATGAATCCATCCGCCTTAAGGATAAATAAATCACAATTCCTTTTGCTTGAGACATTAACATTCTAGCATGTTCAGGACTTCATTAATTTCAATAAATCGAACCCAGCTTAAGGTTAAGTAAATCATAATTCTTTTCGCTTTGAATATTAATCCGGCTACAACTCGAGCGTAATTAATTTCAATAAATTACTTAGGGCTAAACAGATCGTCGTTCTTCCCGCTTTAAATACTAGATAATGGAATCGAGTATTGCAGAACGAACTGTTACAGAAGTTCGCCGGAAACCCGATGCCCTATTTTCCGCGCAATTAATGGTGCTATCAGATATAACCGAAACTGGACTCGTTAGTTATTGTAATTACAGTAATTTGTATTATTTCCAATATTTCCAACTGTTTTTGATTAATTCCCTGCAACCGTATGCAGTCATTTATTCCATCTGGTGCCCGCACGCACGTGTTCCCGAATCCGCTCCGGACTAAAAACGGCGTAAATCGGATTGTGCTCTCTATCCCATTTTAATCGGTCGATATTCTACATTATTTATTTTTCGAATTCGTTAATCAGTCGATGCATGATAGATTATCTCTTTCGGGAGCACGGAACGGTATTGGTTTGACGATAAGCGAGCATTAATGCCGCCCATATTTTTCCAAGTTCCAATTTAATTATCTAACAAGTCCACCTCGTTCTTCTCGTGCCAAAATACAAATAGCGTTCGACTATGGGATAATTGATATTTTCAATTCACATAGAATTGTTCGGAAACCTTCTGAAATGCAATTGTGAAATCGCGTACAAGTAAACTTTGATAATCTTAAATTCGTATATACGCGAAATAGCGTTTATGGTTTTTAAGTACGTTCTTTTATTCCGCTGTTTAACAAAACTGTTCTACCGCGCAAAACGAACAGCAAACGTCAAGCTTCTTTAAACTCTTTTTGAAACATTTGGGTGTTCGGTCTCAAATTGCACACCTAAAAAATTTGCGTAATCCCTGAAATATTATTCACAATATAGGGTAAAGCGAAATATAGAGGATTAATAATAATCGGGATTTATTTTCAAAGAAATGCCCTTGTTATAAAAATACTCGCACGAATAAGGAATCGTTTCCTTCAACGAAGCTTTAATTAACTTTGCTGGGCGCAGCATTAATTACACACTCTCGATAAATATTCATGCGTTCGTGGAATTTTTAAATCCACATTTTCCCGGGGGTTAATGCGAAGTTGTCACGGTTCAATAAATTTTTACGCTATCAAGATCCACTGGTACAATTCTCCTCGGCTGGTCGTTGGTCGCATGACGCTGAAATTATAGTACGTCTTCCTACACGTGTTTAACTGGGTCAATTTATTACTAGGAATGCTAGTGCATTCTTCGCCGCGATTCTTCATTTTTTTCTCTTGTTGCTCCTGCCGTTTTATTTCCTCGTATGGATTCAAGAAAGTGTAACAGTGAAATAACATTAACATTAATAACGAAATTTAAAAAAAAAAATAGAATGATACCAGACTCTCTCTCTCTCTCTCTCTCTCTCTCTCTCTCTCTCTATTGGTTATTAATTTTTCGCTGATAATACAAGGAAATTGCTATTCTAGGGCGCATCTATTCTTTGAAATAATGACGAAACTGCATCGAGACCGAGTAATCGCGCATATTGTGCATGATCGCATAGCATGCGTGCCGGTACACCTGATTCTCATGCCATTCAACTTGACTTTTGCAGTGTTGCTACTTTCACTTCATTGAAACGTAGCCTAGAAAGCGTAGTATGGTGTCACTTGTATTACGAAAGCGAGGGTAACACCTGCATATACAATGTATGTAGGCTGCAATCATTGACACATCGATTCATTTTTAATATTCATTATATTATCTGCTTATTCTTAATATTTACTATATCCAATGTATCATTGTACCAGCGCTTATTCCAACGTGTATAGTAAACGTTGTTACCAAGAAACACCTGATCTCGAAAACTTGTCCAAAATGAATCAGCTCGTTTTATCACAGAGTTAAAAATCTGTTTATTTACTCTACGACTTGGTGTATTTTTACATTGATCGTGACGTATTGATTATTTCATCTGAAACTTATAATTGAACCAATCAGGACATACAATTGATGGTTGC
This sequence comes from Lasioglossum vierecki, assembly GCA_028455595.1. Taxonomy (NCBI): domain Eukaryota; kingdom Metazoa; phylum Arthropoda; class Insecta; order Hymenoptera; family Halictidae; genus Lasioglossum; species Lasioglossum vierecki. The sequence goes on along the minus strand of CM052336.1, from coordinate 31,327,166 downwards.
TAAATTTAATGCACTTGTAACAAATATAAATAGATGAAACACCTGATCTCCTCCCGAAACTTGTCGAAAGTAAATCAGCTCGTTTTAACACAGAGTTAAAAATCTATTTATTTACTCTGCTACTTGGTGTATTTTTACATTGATCGTGAAGTATTGATTATTTCATCTTAAAATAATTAAACCAATCAGGACATAGAATGGATGGTTGCTAAATTTTATACTGTTATAAATTGTTTTAAATTGTTATATATATTATATATATATTGTATATATTATATATATTATATACATATTATATATAATGTTATATATATTATATATTGTTATAAATATAAATAGATGGAACAATATTGCTATCACTTATTAAGATTTTTAACAGAAGATTCTAATTTGATTGTTCCTTGCAGAAAACTCGGAAACTATTTCCTATGCATACTGAAGTTGCAGATCGAATAGCGAACAGCATTTTTCTTTTCCTAGTTAAACACATTATATCGTCGGTATCGAGCCGATAAATACATATTTTGTACCATTTATACCGCGTTTCAAATTAACATTGTTCCCCCTGTTGTTACGTTCGAATGTTTGGCGAGTCGGCTGTTCAGCACAATATGCGTTCATTTTATACTGTGTAATCCGTAGTTGAACGGACGAAGATGTTCCACAGCTGTGTATAAATCAATAGTAGTCCGCGCAACGTCGTTAATCGCAATATCGCATGATAAATAGCATGTTTCATTCCCTCCCCCGTTATTTATACAAGTACGGCATGCAGTCTTCCAATATGATAGACGATATATTGTCCGAGCTTGTCAAAATTATCGAATGGAATTATTAATCGGCCGTACATCGTCCGCGGTGACACGACGATGAATGTCTTGGTGCAACGTGTAATTTTTCTAGCGTTAGCCTAATATTACAAATAATTTTTTCGTCTTCGAAGGCACTCGAATTTTGTACGATTCGGGACCGTGATTTATTCGAGACGTTAATAGCCGGCAAGAAATTTGTTAGAGAATACTCGGGTTACGCGGATTCAGAAGTTCGTATCGGAGCATTACTTACCACGAAATCAGTATCGAAATCTTAGGAAGTGCTCCAAGTTCGATTGGAGTCTCCAGTCTCTGCGCCGGTTGCGGAGGGCTCTAATTAAATCCATTATTTTATAGAGAAGTTCGAAGTTGGGCCAACAGGAAGTAAAATGCGTAATTAGCGCCGGAAACGTATCAGTGAACTCGAAGATGCAGTTCACTGATATTACCGCCAGTCTTCCTCGCCGGTAATTAATTTCTACTTACACGGGAATCGCAATGAACCGTAATTATATGTAAGAAACCGAGCTTCTGCGTTTACTTTTTAAACGAACGCTTTACGGAAAACCTGTTGGACAGCGTTCCGTTATTTTCTTTTCTCGAATAATCATTCCGAGAGATTATCATCAACCACATTAGGAAACCAAGCCAATTCATCTCGCGTGATAATCCTAAAACAATTTTCTCAACTGCGCTGTATTGGAAAAGAAAATCATTTTATTCTACATTCGTTCAACGATAAAAAAAAATCGGAAAAATTCTTCTGCATGACGCAGTTCCACTTGAATTATAGATAATTAAAAAATACGTTCCGATAATGATACAAGTTTCATAAGTTTCGATCAGAGCAGATAACGAGAAGTTCTCGAAAATAAAAGTTCCAGCTACGATACAACTTATTCACAGTTCGATGCTCGTTTGTGTTCCTGTTGTTCAGCCATGTTTGATAAACTCTACATACTTTGTTTTCCAGTCTTATTGTGCAGCGTCTGAAATGTCTGCACCATGAGAATTTGCAATATGTTTTTTCTTACGAATTAAATTATTTAAATCCTACAGCCTCGTCGTGTATCCACACAAGTTTTTAATTCAACCGTCGAGCTTGACGTCACAGCGAATGAGCGATGTTCCGCAGTCGGGCGGCCGTTTGATGCGTTTTTTGCGAAAAATATGAGGCTTGCAATCGCATTAGCGACGGGGAACAGACAAAACGAAACACAGAGGCTGCATTCGGGTGTCGGTTCTGTAACGGAAGTGAATGGGGAACGTCGATAATGGCGGCGCATCGATCAACGTCCCTTGATCCTTTTTAATGCTAACCCTCGGCAAACAAACGGGCAAAATATCGCGCGACCAGTGCACATGTCGGGGCCGAAATTAATGCACACGATATCGCGGCCGCGCGGCCGTACGTTCATTTGTCAGAATTTCTATATGCATGTAAAAATCGCAGAACTTTAGAACGAACGGTCACCGTGCGCAGTCTGCTTCGAGCCGAATCAGCGAAATTGTCGTTGCAGACACCTGCGGCAGGATCGGGCATACATATCTCTCCCTCTCTCTCTCTCTCTCTCTCTCTCTCTCTCTCGCCTTCTCTCTCCCATTGTCTATGTACGCGTACGTATATCTATCTACGTATGTATGGTACGTGGGTACACAAACGTTCCTCTTGAATATTCATCCGAATACATTATTCCCAGCAACTTACTTCGACATTTAAATAAGTCAACGAATTGCACGCCGCCCCGAAGCGTCATTATTCGGCGCAGACGCGGGAAACTGGCCCAACTAAAAATTAAACGCTTCCTGGTGAAACTTATCCGTGGCCGTGCTATCTCTGATTATGTCGCGAATGAAGTTTGATGGTTCCTAATGCGATTTTCCTTTGAACAAATCGTAAATCTAACTCAATATGGCCGATATCTTGGACGGTCGCACAGTGGGTCAAAACTATTGTGACTTTATTTACATATATTGTCAAGGTCATAATATTACACATTGGTGAATTCGTCTTAACACCAGCTACAACGTTATCTTTATTTTTTTTTCTTTTAAACAAAATTTTTTCAATATTTTTTATATTGCAATTTATACATGTATGAATATTGTTGAACTTTTATTTGAAACATTTTTTCGTCAGATTTAGAGAAATTGCTATTGCAAACAAATTTCACACGTAGCTGTGGTAAAGATTCAAAAACACAAAGTGTAAATTTGTAAATAAATCACAAGAATTTGCCGATTTTTGTTGAAGTGGATTGCATTAGTCCTAATTTTTATATCAAGTATAAGAATGTTACTGTTAACTAAAAATAGTTTCAATTAGTTAACATTTGGTAACTTAGGATTTACATTTTACAGAATGTGAAATATGGCTTACAAGAAACGAACATTATGACTGCCATGATTTCCAGAAACATAAAAAATAATCTTGTGTGTTGTTGTGTGTTTTGTGTGTGTGAATCACACAAATTTATATAAATCTGTAGTTCTGTATTTACTTTCAACTGCTGAATTCATATTATGAATATAAAAGTCGTTGATAATAGCTGAATAATCACAACACATGTTCTGATACTCAATATTTCGCAGCAAATGTTCGAGAAACATAAACCAATGCAACGCAGCATTTGCCTTCGTCATTTGTGTTATTGTTGATAATACTAATACCAGGGGTCAATTTACGTCTCAGGGGAATGTATAGTACATAAAATATTCACAAATTCTTATATTGTTTTACCTTCAATTTCGGACTTTTTTCTTCCTACTTATACATACTATCTGGTCCACTGTTGGTCGAAGCGAAGCACCTCTTCTTGTTACGATTACGAGCGAAGACGTTACGGTGTACAGATAATGGAATGTGATAAGTAGACTGTACACCTTTATGCAAAAGTATCAACTGCGAATCACAGTAGCCATTTCGAAGTTTCTTTCTTTATTTAATAATCGTAGGAAATTGTACATCGGAGTTCTTAGAAACCTTTAATCGTTTTATTGTTTGGAATTCCACCGACAAGGTAAATACATGAAAAGCATTTATTTTATTTCGCTTAACGTTCGTAAGTTTCAGAACTTGTTCGAGGACTGAATTGAATCACTTTTCAATGGGTCATTTCTGTTAAAAATTATGTCACAAATGGCGCGATAAATGCAAGGTAATAAGTGTAAAAGTGGTTCGCGCGACGTATACGATTGTGACATTAACAATGTTCATATAGAAACAGAATGAAATTGTATTCTGTAGAATATGCATGAACGAAATTATGAATCGCTGTGTTACATTTACATACGTTCGCCTGGACCATTATTACAGAGTATTGTATTCGCTGTGTTGCGAATATTTACGGAAATGAAGTAACATTAGTTGTTAATTGAAAAAAAGAAACGGTCGGACTACATTAGAAATAATTGCAACGATAATAGAAACGAAACGCCGTAATGCGAATGGTAACTGCTGCAAATGAGAAAATCAGCGCAACATCTCTTTAAATAATTGGAAACGTAAATTTAGAAAATGTATGTTAAACGAACAAAATATTTTCAAGCTGTAGTAATTAAATACGATACGTAGAGTAACATATCGAACATCGAACTAGCTGCAGTAATTTTCTTAATGGAATCGAACCCATCCAATTAAAATTGAAATCCATAAAAATCCTAAAAATCAGTTTGTCCATATAATTTCTGTAGTTTAATAAAATATATAATTACTAAAAGAGAATTACAAAATCAACGTACCAACGAAAAACTCATTGGAACGTCTTGCCAATTCGTATAATCGATGTCCGCGGATGCATACGTGTATGTTTTGACAACCGTAGATGAAGTTGTAAAAGGGTGCGAAAGCTGTTGCTAAAATTTTAGTAAGATCATCGCACCGTTCAAGTTCCCGTTGATCACGGTGAAACTGGCCAAACCGGCCGTTGTTTACGCGGTAATGTTTTACTTTTACTCGTATTTGATTACGGCCGACGATTCCACGAGACGTGGCCAGTCGACCGCGATGCAAATGATGCACTCTCCAGAATTAAAGTGTTTGCAGCTACACCTGCACCCGAATGCAACGGCGCGGAAGGGACGACGCAGCGCGCTACTCTTTGCTGGACGAGTACGTCCTGCACAGTTCAGGCGCTCTCGTTTCATTTTCCATTTGTTAAATTTCTCTCTCCTCTGCCTGCTGTTGTTGCCTTCTTTTTTACACTCGCTCTCCGTTTCTCTCTCCCTCCCCCTCTCTCTTTTCACGCGATGATCGATGCTTTTGCACGGTGTCTCATTTATTGCGCCTGCACTTCCGGCCGTTTTATCTTCGGCTGTTTTTCTCGTGGCGTTCATCGTCGCGTTTGTTACTACAGGAATCATCAACGTAAATGATTTATCTTCGCTTCTCTTATTGCCCGTATCCACTGTTTAACGTTGTCTTCGTAACATCACTCGCAGGCGTGTTCACTCTGCTTTCAAATTCAGTTTGCTGGAAATTTCTTTCAAACTGAAATACAGTTGAATGATTCTTTTGCTGAACGTTGATTTTGAAAGATCTAGGTGCACTACCGTGCACCAGCCAAGTTCTCGCACTACCCACTTTTACACGAAACAACTTAGCCGTATTTTAAAGGCTTATAACTCGGCACTGGAGGCAGATGGACAGATGTAATTTCATATACTTGTTAAACGTTATTACGTCTCAATATTGACAAAACATTAATTTTCCAACATTAATAGGTTCCCAGATATAGGACCTCTCAATAATCGATAACTCACTGACTGACTGACAGATTATCAAGACCTTTCGGGTACTTCCAATTGACCTACAAGCTTGAAATTTGGTACATAGGTCCATCATAACAAACACTCAAACGAATAATTATCAAAGTTTGAAATTTTACAGCTTAAAGGGGTTGTGTTAAAAAAAAACATTACGAAATAGGTACGTGGGATAGAACATAACAGCATAACATACACAAAAAAAAACAACAAAAATCCTCTAACCACCAATTTTATTTGACCACTTAATTCGAGATAAGTTCTTGATTTATGAATGGAATTCGTGATCATCATAGAAGTGATTGATTGCATCAGTAACCACCGGTAATTTACCTTGGCGTTACATAAAGTGTAATGCGCGTATCGTTCATCTCAGTGAATTTTTTCGAAGAATATTTTTGCATCTGTTGTTTGAAATCTGATAGTTTTCAATGGGAGTATATTTCGAGGGGTGTTTTATTGATGAATCGTGAATGTAATTAGCATAAGTTAGGAAACATCGTTGTAGCCTAGAAGCTAAATATGTCAGTGTTAAGGTGAGTCGGGCTCACCGAGCAACTGTGATCGCTCCTAAACGTCTCCGGAAATCCGCTGATCGTGATAGATCTCTGTATAATGTCCATAAAGTTTCAGGACGGTGCAAGGTTTATGGTCTACTCTTAGCCCGGCAAGACCTGCGCATTGTCCACATTGCCTCTATCCCCATACAGCTGTAAATCACTGCCGGATTTCTGATTCATCGGACTTGGATTCCTGATTCATTGGAATACTGTAAACCACCCTTCTGATGCAACCTGGATTCCTCGTATTTTGTCCGGGGATCTATGAATGTCCACCAAAATAATAAACTTATGTGCATGAGCAACTCCAAAATTCTCTTTCTCATTCTCATCAATATTGAATTAGTCAAGGAGATACGCACATCTGGATAAAAGAACCTCATTGTTCAATACATGGCTTTCCACATAAATATTTAGCTCTATGGAAGTGTGTTAGTCTTGTTTTCACACGTAATAACTAGTCTACAGGTTTTTTTATGCAAAATAGAAATTTTGTATTTCTATTTTTGTATTTCTTCTTTTAATAATTTCCAAATTATTAAATTAAATTCACACATTTATTTACTATTTTAATTAAAATTTGCCCAACGCTCGTTTTTCTGATAATTGAAATTTTCTGAAATTTAAATTACGGAAGTAAAGAGCTTTGTTCCAGAGTCCCAAGCACAACTGCCACTGCGGGAGCTGACGCGACAAGGCACCCCGACGCAAATGCGGAATCGTTTCACTAATTCCAAAGGAATTTTGAATTTTCCTATCTCCCTATCGCGGCCTCGTAACATTTCATTGTCGTATTAATCGAATGGCAAAATGTTTATGATTCTCCGTTACTTTTTCTTCTTACGAAACTCTGCCGAACAAATATTTGTTCACTATTTTGTTTCGCTACTACGAATTGCAGCTGTAAACGAGACGCAGTTTATTTTTACGGTCAAGTGCAGAACGTAACAGGATATAGGAACTGCATATACATCTATTTCTTCTCTTAATAATTTCCAAATTATTAAATTAAATTCACATGTTTATTTATTATTTTAATTAAAATTTGCCCAACACTGCTTTCACTATATTTTCTGCTTCACCTACTCGTTTTTCTGATAAATTCATAAACTCCACAGACGACTAATAATATACACTCTCTCGTCGCGCGTCGTGTATAAATAAAAGATTACAGATACACCTGTATACCAAAAATCAATGTTCCCAGAACTCATCAGAAGTAGAGCTCAGACTTTTACCCGGGTACCCGAGTACCCATGAGATAGCCGAATATCCGGGTACCCGGGTAGCTCATAAAACATAAGTAATAAATGATTTTGTGCAATTTAAAACAATAATAAAATTAAAAGAACGTTGATATATTAATTTAAATTTATTAAAATCGTTCAAGAGAATAAGTAATCGTAATATATCGTCTGCTTTTTCTTATTGATGCAAACGATTTTTATTTTGCATAAAGATCCGCAGTGTATTCATGAGATACGCGGGTACTCGAGTAATTCTTGTTTACCCGAATACCCGGGTATCCGGGGAATGTTGTTTACCCGAGTACTCCAGTAATTTTTATTTACCCAAGTATTCCTAGTTTTCATGGGCAGGCCGACTAGCGAAAATTTTGAAACTGCAAGTAAAGTATCTCGCAAATAAATGTATCTGGCAAATACATTATTGCTGGAATAATTGCGCCTCATATGGCAGATTCCATCCTCACGGTCCGTGCCGGAGGCTTCCGCATACCGCGAGATGCCTTTGCATTTTCAACGAAGCTCCAGTTACCTCGGAGGAGCATACTTAGGCAAACATAGGACGACGCATAATCTCGTGAAAAACAATAATGCACGTTGTTCGCCGTACCATTAGCTGGATAGAGATATTATCCCGTTTTTTAACGTACACAAGCGACCGACAAATCCATTCCTCTTTTTTACACTGCGTCTCTGCACGCACACAATTGTAATTGCTTTCGTTTTAATCGAACGCGTCGATCGGTGTATTATTGAAATTCTCCTGACAGTGGATATGGAAAATTTGCGACAGGGATCAGCGAATCGTGTTCAGAACAGTGAAAACATTTCAGGAATTCAACAATATTTTCGGATATTTCTCAATCTCATTAAGATTATTACACAATGAAATTAACATTTATGCAGTTGACGTGCACGGAGATTCATATAGATTTTCTATGCGATTAAATTTTCAAGAACATCAATGCAAATATTCGATTTGCGCGTATTTTCCTGTCTGCGGATTTCATGCATTTATGACGGACAAAGGAATGGAAACATTTTAAGAATCGAAAAATATCTTCGGTTTATCTTGGACTAATTAAAATGATTAAGAAAATTAACGTGTATGGAAATTCTCACGTACATATGTGAATTTTCAGAATTTCGTCTACTCCTTTCATCTCTGCAATTAAATTTTGAAGAACACGAATGCAAACATTCGACTTGTGCATATTTTCCTGTCTTCGGATTTCATGCATTTATAACGGACAAAGGAATGGAAACATTTTAAGAATCGAAAAATATCTTCGGTTTATCTTCGATTAATTAAAATGATTAAGAAAATTAATGTGTATGGAGTTCACGTAAATATGTGAATGTCTGTATACTTGAATTTTCAGAATTTCATCTACCTCTTTAATCAACTGAATGGTTGGTGTTGCATTAAGGTGTACTTTCCATAAAAATCGGTCGTTATGTAGCAGGAGAAATTCTGTAGAAGTATGAAAGAAAATCGATAGCTGATAGCACGTAGAATTGTCGCAGATAATATCGCGCCGCGATAAACGCGGTCCGTGTTCCTTGCAACCACTTTACGATAGGTGGCCTTATCCTTGGATCTGCGATCGATATCCCCGAGATAGCGATTCTACTTACATAAGCTTGCATTAACATTCGCTGTCTGAACTCCGTTCTGGCAGATTTACAATTTCGAGGTTAACGAACAGTTCAAGAAGTCTCGCTTAAAGGTGCGATCTCCTTCGCGCGTCTGGACCAGAGTTGTGCAGAATTACAATTGAATTACTCCAGAATCATAATTACAAAGTAATTGAATTACAATTTAATTGCAATGTAATTCAGTTATATTGTAATTTATAATTAAAATCTTCATTCAATTAAATTACAATGTAATTTGCAATTGCAATGGAGTACATTATGATATGCATTGTAATTCAGTTATATTGTAATTTATAATTCAGATCTTCATTCAATTAAATTACAATGTAATTCGCAATTGCAATGGAGTACATTATGATATGCATTGTAATTCAGTTATATTGTAATTTATAATTCAGATCTTCATTCAATTCAATTACAGTGTCATTCATATTTTCAATGGAGTACAATTATATTATAATTTATAATTCAGAGCTTAATTCAATTAAATTACGATGTAATTCGTAATTGCAATGGAGTACAGTTATAAAATACATTGTAATTGAATTATGAAAAATTTGTGCACAAAACTTGTACGTCCAAAGGCACAGAAGAGAACTACGACTTATAGAGTATGGATATCAAAACGCTGCGTCCAAACTCGCTAAGGATATACCACCTTTACAGCTCGGATCTAGACTCCAGCCGAGTAATTCTATTTTCCCCCCGCCATTGGTAATTACATTTCGTTAAGTGCGTTGTCGCGAAGGATTTTCATTTTTCTCGAGTCCTAGTTCTTTTACTGCTCGCAATCTCAGCTTCACATTTCTTACGGGAAAATTGGCAGCTGCTTTTTCCCAGTTTCTTGCCGGTACCGGATTTTATTCCAGAACAAATTTGACAGATACGAAAGAATTAAAAACTGCACTGTTATTATCCTACGTCTAAATTTAGTTTATTCGAGTTAACACTAAACCTAACTCTGCTGGTAAAATGACCAGTTTTCTATTTTTCATTTTATAATCATTGAAATTATGAAGTTGCATATATGGTCAGTGATTCGATAAATTTTACAAAGTAATTGAATTACATCGTAATTCATTTATATTGTAATTTCTAATTCAGATCTTCATTCAATTAAATTATAATGTAATTCGTAATTTCAATGGAGTACAATTATAAAATACATTGTAATTGAATAATGGAAAATGAAGTAATAGGCAAGAAGAGGTTGAAAAATCCATGTGAAGGTTGCAAACAGAAGGAATTTTCACCTTCAATTATATTGTATTTCAATTATACATCTGATTAAAATACATAGTAATTGAATTACTATTAATTAAAATACAATGTAATTTATTTACGTAATTGAATTAGCACAACTCTGATCTAAATAAATAGATCCTTGTCATTCTCGTAAGCTAAAACATGTTAATCGGTTTTAGAGTTTTATAGTTAGGTAGCTCGATGGCACTGCTAAACTAGATGGCAGAAAAATATATTTCAAATGATTTTCGGAGAGGTACATGGTTCTGTGAATGATCCGATTCCTCCCGACTGGTCATCGTACTTGTCCCAATAAAATTGTTAACAGCTCCAATAGACACGGATCCCACTTGCAGACACTGTACACTGTGCACGCATAATACCTTTGATACGATAGTGACCACTAAACATAGTTAATTGACGAGTACACATTACAAAGGCTATCGATTCGGTTGGGTAGACTTTGGCAAGCTCGAGTCATCTAATCTGTATTAGGGGGAAGATGATAAGCTTTTGACATTGACGTGAAATCAGTGCAATAGGTGAACAGAATAATAGGGCTCTCTAGAGCTACTGTTTAACACCGATGATAGATGTACAACGCCACGTTTAATTATGTTAGAGAATCAATACCTGTCATTATTAATGGAATTTGTCACGAATGCTCTAATCGTACAAATTATATACAGAATTTCTCTTATCCCATTTATTTAAAAAGAAAAAAGAAACGAACACAAATGCTAAATTTAATAAAATGATGCTCGCACTGTGAATTTGCATTTTGTTAGGATTTTATTCGCTTTTGAAAACGTTTTTGGCTATTGGAAAATACCATTGAATCTTATAAAAATTGTTTTATAAAAATAACAAGATTAAATTGATTTAATACGTTGCTTCATAATGCTTCGAATATTCTCATGACTTTTATGACAATATTAAGCTTGAATGAAGAAATCTATTTAATAATTTCTAACGTAAAATCAGAAACTGGTGGTCTTTCTAATGAAAAATTCAAAGAGACGGGATAATCTCGTGAAACCTTTATAACTTTGATAATTACGGAATAAAAATATGAGAAAACGGTGATTTCTGATCCTTGAATTCAGCGTTGGTTTGTCCCCGTCCGAGTGTCTTTCTCGATAGCCGTCACGTCGCATTAATTTTTAATCCATAATCCTGGCTGCGGCGAGCATAATTCGAAACTCGCGTAGCGAAGACAGCATCTATATGACACGCGAGGTGATAATATTTGTCTACATATGTCGGGTCGACTAATGCGTTGAAATGCCGATAATGATGACACCGTAATTCACCGAACGGTGATTGTTGTGCTCGAATCAGACATCAGCGCGCGCGCGGCGCGACGGCTGGTGATTTGCGGGGATAGAAAGCTGAAAACAGCGTGGGCTCGTTTAGCGCACTACAAACCCGCGTATGCCGAGTAATTGGGAGATTAAGTGCAACCAATCGATGTTAACATCAGTGCTCGAATCGAACGCGATAAGCGCGCGGAATTTACAACACTAGAAAATCCATAAACACGCCTGAATGGCTAATGCTTAATGGCAGTCTTGTAAGTTCGCTTGACACCTTCCATTAACCTTGCAGACGTGTCCTCGAAAATCGTAGAAGAATTGTTTCAAAACCTTTTCCCATTTTTCTTACTTTTTTGACAAGCACACTAAACCGGTCTCTATTGTCTCCATTTCACATGTGCATAGTTTATTGATTCCATCAAATTTTCAGGACTATCTGTACAAGGTTAGGAATCTGTATGGCACTCGGAAAAATTATTTTATACTTTTTAGTCCGTTTTTAAAACGTGGTATTTTTAAAAATTTATTTTTATTTTTATTCCAGCAATCGACAAATGAAACAACCGTTCCATTATTCGAAGTCTATTTTCCTACATAGTTTGGATAATTCATGTGACTTCACGATGATCCCATATTTTTAAAAATTACAATTTTGAGAACTTAGAGAAGAAGAAAAATTTTCTGGGAAACGAGATATCGAGTCCGACAAATTTATTCCACATTTTCGACTTATTAGAATGATCCCTTCCACGGCGTTGCACCACCGATATCGGGACACGTGTATAAAATAGTTTTACTGTAAAATGATTTCTCTCTTCCTTTGGGCGAGGTCCATAACACGATTTCGTGCACGGTCGGCGAATTACCGAATTTCGAGGTACAGGTGAAAAATGACTGGGACCGTTATAACGAACGCTCGGTGTCAGCGTGGCGAAAGTGTAGACAGTGGCCCGAGCGTGGGAAAGCAACGAGGTACCCAGTGGATGTCAAAGAGCATCAGGACGGATTTAACGAATCTAAAAGTTACGAGGGAATCGCACGGTTCATAAGATCCGAACTCGGTTCGTTATTCCTCTCGTTGTGAGGAAGCGAGAGTCGGTTATCTCTTAATCCGGGGCTAAACTTCACAGACTTTAATCTTGTGATTAGAGGCCGGGCCCTTTGATTCCACCTGCGTCTGATCATTACCACATTCTCTTAATCAGTGCAGGTTTTAATCTGAATCGCTTCGAATAAGTGGGAAACTTCTGTTCCAACTCGTATCAGTAAACGGATACGTTACGAATCCGGTTTTGGAGCGGTGACAAAAAATTGTTTCATTGTGAAACCACTCTGCAGCTAGAATTACAATGTTGCTAACGAAAGCACTTTACGAGGTTTCGAAACATTATCATTCGATAAATTTGACGTGTAATATTTACTCGCGTAAAATTAAATACAAAAGTTGTTGTGAGCCATCTATATTTTACCATAAAACATGTGTGAGAAGTAAAAGAATAAATGAGTTTCTATTTAGAACTACGAAATTCGGCTTTCCAGTAATTTATTAAAAATGAATTTCATATTTACTTGGTAACAATGTTTATAATATAAAAAAACGAAATACACCACATACAAAACAGAATATAATAATTACAAAATAGATTGTTGTTGGAAACTACGGAAAACGTATATTTGCAGTGGTCAATCAAATCATTGGAGTCGCAGGAGGAAAGACATATTTATAATCCATTTGCAATTCATTTTTAAATCCTGTTTATTTTTCCTGTTTGGAATTGCATATTTCTGCAGTAAGTGCATGCAAATCCTATTCGCAAACCACTTTACGAAGATAATAAAAATTCAGCGTAGCTATGGTTTCAGTTTGAAAATGGACGATTGAAATGTGAGCTCGTCAATTTATGAAAGTGACTTCGATATAATTTTCTGTCTGTAATAGCGTCTTTGTTGCGCAAAGAATCGTGGGAGTTTGATGGCGGTAGATTCATCGTGACGTCGCCGGGTGTCTCGTTGGCGGAACAACACGCTTGACTATCAACAAGTCAGCATCCACATGGAAATTCAATTTGAGCTGCAGTGATTGCGAGTCCCGTGACGGCTACAGGTGACAATGTTCGTGAGACCGTGCCATGGAAATGCCAGGTCGAATAATCTGAAATTGAAATTACGGAAGTTAAGAGCTTTGTTCCAGAGTCCCAAGCACAACTGCCACTACGGGGGCTAACGCGACAAGGCACCCCGACGCAAACGTGGAATCGTTTCACTAATTCCAAAGGAATTTTGAATTTTCCCATCCCCCTATCGCGGCCTCGTAACATTTCATTGTCGTATTAATCGAATAGTAAAATATTTATTGCTCTTCGTTACTTTTTCTTCTTACGAAACTCTGCCGAACAAATATTTGTTTACTATTTTCTTTCGCTACTATGAATTGCAGCTGTAAACGAGGCGTTCTAAGGAAGAAAAACCAGACGTATTGTCAGTTTATTGTTACGGTCAAGTGCAGAACATAGCAGGATATGGGAACTACATATAAATCTATTTCCTCTTTTAATAATTGTCAGATTATTAAATTAAATTCACACGTTTCTTTATTATTTTAATTAAAATTGGTCCAACTATGCTTTCGCTATATTATCTGCTTCACCTACTCGTTTTTCTGATAAATGAAATTTTCTGGAATTTAAATTACGCAAGTTAGGAGCTTTAGCAAACGTGGAATCGTTTCACTAATTCCAAAGGAATTTTGAATTTTCCCATCCCCCTATCGCGGCCTCGTAACATTTCATTGTCGTATTAATCGAATGGCAAAATATTTATTGCTCTTCGTTACTTTTTCTTCTTACGAAACTGTGCCGAGCAATCTTTCGTCGACGAAACGTCTAAGAAGACGTCTTGCGCGAAGATATCGGGGAAAAGTTTCGGCTGCAAACATCAAGCAAAACTGGTGACAGAGCGCCGATGTTAGGTGAAATACGCCCGCGAGACAACAGCTGCTCGTATAAGTTTAATCCTACGCGCAATATAACCTGCTGGGAGAAGCGACCTCTTCTCTCCTGTGTATCCCCCTTCTCCCTCTCTCGCCTCGGAATCTCACCAGTTCCTTACTCAATCCCTTATTCCTCTTGTTGTGTTCTCGGTATGATGTAATAAAGAGTCTCAACCTCCTCCCTTTCACTTCCCTCCCGCTAAATTCCCTTCTTTGTCCTTCTACCTTCAACCGCAGGCTGCTGAAAAATTCTACTCTTCTGCCGGCTTCGATATTGAACTTGATTAGGGTCTGATAACAACTAAAACCCGCACGGACTATAACCACTCGGATAAATCAATTTACAGTTCCCTTTCGATATATAATGACGATGTTTTCAAGTTCAACCGTCTGCAAAATCGTTAAAAAAGATTTTCTTGATTGGATCCAGCAAAGATCCACCTCAAACTAGTTAAAATAATTGTCAAAATTCTAGTCGAATTCTTTAAGGACTTTTTTTCGAGATGTAAAGCTGCTTGTGTAAACAAGAAGCGAGAAATTTATCCAAACAACATTTCACCTCGGAGCGTGACGGATCAGACTCATTCACTGCACAGTAAAGTTTTCACTGCAATAGAAATTGGCAGATAAAAGTGAAAAGAGAATCGTAGGCACATCGTAGAACTAAGAGAGAATAACGGGATGGACGTTGAAGTCAGGCTGACAAATATGGAAATACAAACGGAATTTAGTATAGAAAACAGCATTGAAAGCGTTCCACCGAGCGGAAGATCGCGTGGCGACTGCCGAGCAGCCGATTTAAATTCGTGACACGCGGTAAATAGATTTGGCCATGGCAAAGTGACGCTTCGGATCTTCGGCACGGTGCCGGGTACCTGTCTGCCACCAAAACCCGGCGGTGTTCTGAAAAGATAGAAGCCGCGCATGACTTGGCTGCCGCTCGTACCTCGGCCACGGTTCACAACAGTTTATTTCATTTTGTATTCCATAGTTGGCCTCGCCCTGACACTCCTGCTACTCTCCGCGGTGTAACGCTCGATTTCATTCGCGTTTTCAAATCTTACACCCCGAGCTCGTGAAATTCCCTCGCCAACTTCGAACACCTCGCGATCTCTCCCCGAATAATACACTGCGGTCGCTCCTTTCATTCAAGACAAAATTCTGTCGATGTATCAGCTATTGCTACTGGGAAAAAATGATTCGTACTCTTTTCTAACAATCAACGTTTATTAAAAATACAAATGTGTTGTCGTCAGAATTAACCTGAGACAACTTGTTCAAAGGAGCCAACGGGTTGTCGCGGTTCTAAATGGTTAACGGAAGATGTGACAATGTGAACCGATCTGTTCGTTAAAAAGATCGAGAGCAACGAAATTGCTTTAGTGGTGAGAACACGATATTCTCTCTTCGATATTTTTGAATGTTGTGTCTTGTCTGCTTCAGGGATCGTTCGCTGGTCACCTCGCTGGGGTGCAGTCTTCGAGAAAGAGTAATCGGGAATTTAAATTTTTCGGGATCATCAATCCCATTCGTTGGTTGACTTGAGGTAGGCGGATGTCCCGGACTACCCTCCACGACGGAGGTGATAATCCCTAGCCCAAGCCAACCGGGAAAAATAACGGAACCCTGGCGTAGTGCGACGAAAGAGGCCCAAGTGGCCATTAGGTTACACTACTATTTAGTATCAGATTTATACTACTCTATATTACAACTACCATTAGGTTCGGACCTTGGTTCGGGGATCCTTGGTCCCTCACATACGATAGTCCTTGGAAATTGCCGCTTTTTAAAATATTCGAAGAGAAAAAGCATTGGTCCGAACCTGATGGCCCAATGGGGGATGTTGTTTTTACAAGGGACGTAAATTGCAAGACAGGATGAATTTTAACGGTCTCGAACCGAACAGGAATTGTCGTGCAAGTCACTAGAAATTGGCGTGTTGTCGACGCGAGCGTCAATTTGCGTCGACGCTGTGTTCGATTTTGAATCGAGTTAGCTCATTACCTCTCCATGAAGTGTGTTTCCCAGTGACTCGCTAATTGCAGTTGAACGCTGACAAGACGCAACAACGCACACTGTCTAAAGTGCATGGGGAAAGGAGACAATTCACGGGATGACTTACAAATAGTATTACGTGTAACGAAGACGTTGGAACGTGCAAGGAATTGTGTTCGAAATGGGACGGATGATCAACACAGAGCCGGTCGTCGAGGAAAATCCGACTGACCGTTCTCGGGCTCCACTATACCTTAAACCTAGGTGTAGCAGCACGCTTTACGCTTGAATTTGAGCTCTCGAGAAAATTATAGAGGTTGGTTTGCAGTAGCGCTGGCCAAGCTAATCCCACCGTATAATTAACCACTAACAACCGTCCTGGGTTCTCGTACAAACCTACGTCATAACTCACGGCTAAGCTTCCACGAGTGCATGTAAGTGCCTGCCTGTACACCAGTGCACGACGATCGCCTTTCTTTTTTTTTTGTTATTATTGTTACTATCGGGAAAGAAATAGTCCGTTACAATCAGAAAGAGAGAGAGAGAGAGAGAGAGAGTAATTAGGACCGTCACGTGCTGCAATCGCAGCGAATCACACTTGTAACGTTATTGATTCGATGATAACAATTGACCAATTTTCTTATGAGCGTCACTTATTATTCAAGGCGAGTCGCGCAATTGGGCCGGCAATCTTGCGTTTGGTTGAAGAAGAATAAGGAAGATTCAATGCTGCCAGACTCCAATTGTCAACTATACTATATGACCTTAACTTGAGCTGTCGTTTGAAGTCTTGTGGATATATCAATAACAATTTCTTTTCTTATGACTTTATCAAAATGTACACAGGGTGTCTCAAAATTTCCTCAACATCCGGAAATTGGAGGTTCTCGAGTTCTTTTGTAACAATATTTTCCTTTGAAAAAATTACGTTCGCGGCTTTGTTAAGAAGTTGTTAACGGAAAACACGGACCAATCAGAGCGCGATTCAGACGCTTGTCCGGCGCGCCAACTGTTTTTCGTTAATAACTTCTTAACAAAGCCACGAACGTCATTTTTGCAAAGGAAAATGTTGCTTCAAAGGATATACAATGCAGCTAGACTGGCTGCAGTGTCGATGAAAGGAACTTAAAAATAAATAATCGAAAAATTAACATTTTTTGTTTGTAATGTCCTCATGTCGGTTTTTTTGTTACAGGTTGGACGACGAGAAGCTGTATCTGATCAATGTGAGTATCTCAACATTGTCCGCAGTAAATTCGACAAACTAAAAGTTTCTAATAAATATAAAACAGTCGCATGATTAAATCGAGAATGTGCAGAAGGATTGTTTTAAACGAAATAACGTAGCTCTGCTGAAAGAATTAAACGGGAAAGTTCTACGGTCTGTGTGCGCACATAAAAGTACGCTTTAGCTAATCTGTCTGACCATTCCCGTTTATTTCTACTTGTTACGGCGCGGCCAACTATCGGGCCGGATGTCGATTCAGCGATGGATAAAATACTGTTTCACGTAGTAAATAGTTAATCGTCTGTTTTATTTTCAATTCCGCACACAACTCTGGTAATAACGCAATAATAAAAACAATATTTTTATTTAAAAGCTACGGAAAAATGGTTCGCGTTCAAAATATTTCTGTGCAACCTCGCCGAATTGTTACTCTGACCACGAAACAGTAAACTGACCAATATAACATTTTATTGACGTACTGTTACATGCAAATGGTCGTGATTAAATTACATATTGCAACGCCGTTTCTCTTCTCTATTCATTTTTATTGCCAACGAGTATTTTAAGGGCGCTCGGGACATTCTATTTTCCTTAAAATCGACAAAAATACTGGCCGCGAGCTTAATTTCAATTTTATATTGCCGAGGCAACGAAGACATTATCGATCTCAATGCTTTTACCATATGAACCCGACTCATAGGGAGTTTGTTCAAGAGTTAATAATTTGCTGATTGTAATAGTGTTTTAAATAAAAAAAAGTTCAATTTTCCGAGATGCATTGTTTATCATACACATACAGTAAATTACTAGGCTCTTACATATCTTGGTAAAACTTCATAAAACATTTCCTGCTGGTTTTTTTATTTAACTTCCGCGCTTGTGGAAAATAATACGAGTTAAAGGAAGTTTTATTTCGATATTATAAAGGTTTTTAAAGCGGAGAGAACTGAACAAAATTTTCGTCTTACAGAGGTTTTCGAGTTATCGAAGGTTCGACTGTACATTTTACTTGGTTTTGGAAAATATTCTTCCGCTGGACGTCAAAAATGATCGATTTGCACTCGCAGCAGGAACGATCGAAGAACCTTCGAGCCGTTACCGCCGGGGATTTTTCGAACGATCCGGGGCTAAGAGCATTTATCGGCATGGCAAGGCGTTCGCTTAATTACGACAGCTTTTCTCCCTTTCCTCGTGGCGCGCATCTGGCAGGAACTGGAAATGGAGCGTGGTAAATGGACGCGTTCTACGTCGTATCAAACGTTGCCGGCGTCATAGCAGTGTAATGCACCGCGTCGTGGGCATAACTGTATGCGCCAAATAACCGGAAATTACCGGGGGCATTTCAATCAGAGTACCCGGCAAGCTTCGAACACGCGGGACCATCGTTTACTCTGCATAATACCTGGCCGTATGATAATCTCGCAAATCGAGCCGGAGAGCAACCTCTGAAAATCGATTGCTCCGTTCTCTAACAAACCTGTCGTCGCGAACGATCGATCCTCAAACACTCTCTCCAGCCGCTCCTCCTCCTCCTCCTCCTCCTCCTTCTACCCCACTTCCCTGTGTATTCGTTCACAAAGTTGACTGTAAGCTGTAATACCGTGTTACACGCCGCTCAGATTTCTATATTGGCTCTTAGCTCCGATTCAGACGACTTTACTCTGCTTTATTGCCCTCCGCGCTATGACGGGGATCGGATGTTTCTAAAACGATCCTGTGTCCTCGTAAACGAGAACATAATCAGGAGAATATGATGGCGAACGTTTCATTCGACATTATTGTATATCAGTCGCGAAATTCGTTCACGATAGAAAATATCGTTAGAACAATTTCGTGAAACATCGAAATTCGATGTTTACGAGTGGAATGAAATTCTTGAAATTGTAGAAAGACTGGAGAAATGTGATTCCAGCAAGGTTTCGCTCCTTGTCGTATTTTAATGAGTCAGACTCGTGATGAAGATTTTAACGAAGTCTAAGAAATATAGATGTTGCACGTTTCTTTTTCGATGAAATGATATTTGATTCGTTTGTAGTCAATGTTTAAGGATTAACATAAATGTAGAATCGCCATAAATGTTAAAGTATAAGTTTTGTCTATACTGTTCCAACTAATTATATGTCTGTATTAAAATATCTGTGTATCTCTAATATACAACATACTATTTTGTAATTATTATATTCTGTTTTGTATGTGGCGTATTTCGTCTTTTTTTTAATCATGTTGAGATAAATCTCATATGAAATTTTCTAATAAAAAAAAACATAAATCTAGCCACACGTATAATAGAAATTTTACTTTTTCTTCTAGCGTAACTGCGAAGAAATTGGTACGGCAAGGGGTTAGTGGAGTCTTATATTTTTCACGCTGCTCGGGTGTGCTTTATTTTAAACAAAACAGAACACAAATGAAAGTTGAAGATTCATAATAGGAATTCATTCGAGTAATATTGCGTAGCACTGAAATCTCTAATGTCGAATAAAGGAAAGCATCAGCAAGACTATATAGCATACCGGTCGATCAACTTTTTTCAGGGTTGGAGTCGGTCTGCCAGGAATTGATCGCTGGTTAGTTAACCGTGGTAGAGAAAAAAATCGTCCGTTTCATGAATAAAATGCTAGTTATCGAGACCGTAAATCGTTTGGCGAACTAGAACGAGGGCCTCCGGAAGCTAAAGTAGAAACGCAGGGCTCTCGCGAGTTCGCCAGGATTTGTGCATCAGCCGGCAGCAACAGTTGATTTATTCGGAAAATTTTCACCGCGATAGTATTCCGGCACACAGCTTTCCCCTGTAAGTCGAATAATTGCTGGCTCCTGAAAGTAAATGAATCTAATTGCATCTGAAATTTAAATAGGACTCGGCATTTGCATTTAATACCGACATCGAACTAGCCATGCGGGGGTCGATAAAGCAAGACCGACCTTTTCCTCGTTTTCTATTTCGTCTTCGATGTTTACCCCTTTTTTCTAACAATACAGTTTTGCAAACTAATGGTTTGCCCCCTTTCGCCTGAGCACGCTCGGACAAATCGTTCTGATAACATTCGATTCGGATACTCAATCTCCTATTCAGATTTTGATTTAATTTAATTTAATTTAATTTAATTTAATTTAGTTAATTGAAACCTAACAATCGATGTACCATTATTCAAAATATTGTTTAAATGTTGGTATTCAACCAATTACTAAACATTTAAGTACGGTATGAGGTATTATTGTCGAAAGTTATAATTATAATTAATAATTACATTATTTGAAACAGTCCTTTTTGAAATGACCTGGCTTTTTGCAGAAGAAACACATCTTTTTCTTATTTCTTGATTTTCTTTATTATAAAACGTCTTTAATGCCGATTGATAGTCATTCACTGCACATTGGTTTTCCTTACGCCGTTTATATTCGTCGATTAATCTTCCTTTGACGAAATCCAGAGTAAAGTCATCCTCGCTTCTGCTCTCCAGACTTATAATCAATTAATTGTATGAGTCTGAAATACTACTTAGAAGTAGCGAGGCCTTTAATTTGTCCTTTAGCTCCTCACCTAATGCCGCTAACTTATTCATGAGTGTCAACATTTCCAACACGTGGTCCTCCATATTCCCACCTTTCAGCAAACGCAATTTAAATATTCTTTTGTATAGGAATATCACGCTTGATATCGTTGTCTTTTAGCGGTGATCCTTAAGTTTCTCCCAAGCTTCCTGTGCACTTCCTGCACCCTGAATGAATGTGCACCAACTGGTTGTCTTCAATCAGAAGACCAATGATAGCTCGGTCGTCTTTCCTCAACCACGTTGCGTCCGCAGGTGTTGGCCTCTCATCCTTCATCACATCCCACAGCTCTTCCCTTATTAGTAGTAATTACATTTTCTGACACCATGTTGAATAGTTTTCACTTTCTGAACAGTTAGTCGCAAGAAATCCATTTGCTAATGGTAACAATTTGAAATGCCATTTTTACTTAACACTATCAGTACTGTCTTTCACGTGTCCTTATTGCACTTTACTTTATGTGTCCTTATTGCACTTTAACTTAACGTGTCCTTATTTCACTTTACTTTATGTGTCCTTGTTGCACGTTAACTTAACGTGCCCTTATTTCATTTTACTTTATGTGTCCTTGTTGCAAGTTAACTTAACGTGCCCTTATTTCATTTTACTTTATGTATCCTTGTTGCACGTTAACTTAACGTGTCCTTATTGCACTTTAATTATAGTTCTTCACACTAGGGTCTGAGCTCATAACCTGTTGAAAAACTTTATTAGCTTAAACAAGATAACTTTATTTAATGCAAACAAAGTTACAAAGTGGATTAAAACGGTGATCCTAATGTGAATGAAAAAAAGGGACAAACTGTATTGTAATAGGATAAAGCTAATGCTGAAGTGGGGGTGCCATAAATCACTTGCGCCAGGCAACGAAATCTCTGCGACTACGGTTTGAGTCACACCATGGCCTGTTTCTGTATACTGTATAATATTATTGTTGGATTCCAACAATTATATCAATTTCATATCCGTAAAGTGAAAAATAACGATACACATAGAACGGAATTATTTTAGGTCGGCAAGAAGTGTTAGTCGGCAATTTTCGAGTTAGAAAAGCTCCGACTGCAAAGGGTGAACAATCATGACATAATCGAGCATAGTTTAAAATCGCAAAGACATTTCAAGAGGGTAGAGTTGGTGGAACACATTGTGCAATTGACGTCTTTTACAATAAACATAAAATAGTAGAATTGAGATCGTTTCCGAAGATTGATAGAGCCTTGGGCTTCGAAGTGGTATGTTAGACGAGGATGGTTAAATAGCAATTTGTTTGAAGGGTTGCGAGAGAGCATTTTCACGCGGCTGCCTATTACGCGCCGGAAAACGATATAAGGTTGAACGACTTATACGACGTTGATAAGACAAACACAAGTTAGCAATATTGTGATAAAGGAGAACACGGTCCCTCCCGTGTAGTGATAAACGGCGCGTCTCGACGCGCAAGGACGCACGCGATGTTCAGAGCTTGGAGAGAAGGTCGCACGTAGGAAAGAAAGGAAGCGCAACGAAACTAACGAGAATAAAGAGCCGACATAATGCACGATGCACGCCGAGCTGCGTGCTAACGCATACATAAGAAAATTTGGATGTACGGAGCCGTGATTACATAAAAAATTGCGAAAAGGGTATAACACTGTATTACTTTTATCTTTACTGGCTGTCTTATTCAGTAATAAATCAGTAATAATTATATTAAAAGTACTCAATAGAAAGTATTCAAAAAATATTTTTACAATGATTTAACAGCTCATATGGTTAAGAAAAAGCATCTGATTAACAGAAAAAAATTGACTTCACCGGGATTCGTTCCTGGTTCAATAAGTCTTCAGCAGTTCCGCAACGGAGACCATAGCCCGATGATGATTTTTCGATTTTACCCCATAACTACCCTCCTGATCGAGACACAGAGTTGCAACTTCCCGTAGTATGTTTTTTCTTGGTGCTTTATCGAATGACACATCGTCGATACAATTCGGTTCAAGGGCATTTTTTTGACTATCTTATCCGGCTATACCCTTTGAATGAAAACGCGGCCTTGTAGCTCCTACGCGACTGTGTGCACCATACTTGCTTCGCTCGGTAGTTTCAGTATTAATCATGATAATTACTTCTGGATTGGACTTCCGAAGTGCAATTACTAAATTGATTTATTGAATGATATGGAATCCGGGATATAGAGACTCGTAATTATCTGAAAAATGGAGAAAATTTAAGTGAATGTAACCTTTTACGAAGCGACACGAGCCGAGTAGTTTGAGTGGTAATTATGATAATTAGTATCCCTAAGTGGAGCTTCGAATTGAACTTCAGAAACGAAATTGTTAAATTGATTTATCGATTACATAGGAATTTGAACGTGCGGACTCGTGATTACGCAAAAAATTGCGGAAATTTTAATGAATCCTCTGGCTTCCAAGTGGTACGAGGTTCACTCAGTAGTTCTAGCGTTAATTAGAATATTTAGCCCTGAAGTGGGCCTTGAAAAGAGACTTCGAAAGCCCAATTGGTCAATTGATTATGTTCGATAATGTTGATTTTTGCCGAATTTTTAAATGGAAATCTAGTTTGTTCCGTCTTGGAACCCCTCTTCTGTCTTTTGTATTATAGCTTGGAAGTTACAGAGAGATAACTTAACCGAATTTTCACTTAATTTTAACTCCTTAGAGTGAATTTAAGCACACAAAAGATTGCACAATGTACTCCCCTGTACATACGTGCTCTACATATCCTGGAAGTTTCATAATTCTCTGAATTTCCGGCTTGAAGATCTTCCCTTGCAACTTTTCAAACTGTTTCGCAAACACACATTAAAGAAATATTAGCTGAAAGTTACACAGGGCTGCAGTAATTTAAAGTGGGAATTTTCAATTAATCTGCCGAGCCATTTCTTGTTTTCACTCTTTGTCTAACTTTTGCACGCTTCATAATGAATAAGGTCCTCGTCGTTTAAAGTTACGTAACAGCAATTTAGAATAGAAATTGATCGACTGCACTATTTCCTAGTTAGCTACCCATTCTTGAATTTTTGTTGGCTTTGTAGATTGAACGTGTGCTTTATGGCCGGTAGCTTTATGGTAAATCTTTATAGGATTGTAAAGCGCGAACAATTCAATTCGAACAAGTGAAATAAAGGGTCGTTGCGAGTGTAATTGGTGAAAAATAGTGTAAGACGAGAAGGAATTAAGCGTTTGCACATTCTCGGCATTCGGAGCTCCATTCGAGTGGCTCCGTTTTAATTATCAGGTGCTTGCCATTAGACCGGTATTAATGACGCACTCTCGTTCGAGCGTAACTTTGCCATCCTGCGAACAGCTGAACAGCTTAGCCAAGTAACGATTACTTATTTAAGCGAGACGAAAATAGTGTCGTTCGTTTCTTCTTCTCAGATTCTCTACAAGAACACACAGACACCTATTGTCCCCTTTGCCTATTCACAATTTCGCTACTGTATCGACCGAAAAGTATTTAGAATTAATGAAAATCAAACGCTTCTCGAAACGTACCGAATATTTTCCAAGATATTTATTTTCGGCATGGAGTCGCGCGTGTGCTCGGTATTGCCGTTGGTTTAATAATTTAAAAGATAATTTGGAACTGTAATTACATTTTTTAATCAGCCAACCGTCCAGATAAGCAATCTCGTCGAAATATAAACGTACTCATGTGCAGGTTGTAGATGAAATAATGCACGGCATTAATTGGAACGAAGAAGTAAATGCACGGGCACGGGTTCTGCATACGTAGACGGGCTTAATTTAAACCGCTGTCGCTGGACGGAAATCCGACCCGAAAAAATTCCACAGTCGCTCCTGTATAATATCAGGTAAAATGTATTATCGATCAACGCGCGAACAAAGAATGTAGATATTACACGGGGCGGCTCCATTTATTTGGACTTGTGCACGCGTACACAAAATAAAATCCCGGCAAACTTCGAATGGAAATTAAATCAATAGGAACTGGTAACTCGAATGAAAGAAACATCATAAATTTCGAATAACATGATCCCCATGCACGCAAACATATCGACTTTTTGTTCATTGTGTATTCCGAATATTTCTGTTGAATATTCTTATTATATGTCTCTCCATAATTCCGTTCGGTGCCGTTATTATGTTCGTATTACCCGTTCCGTTTATTTCAGCTAAAAAATGTATTTCAGACGGTACTTTTATTTAAAAATTTATTTGAAAATAAATATACCGCGCCTCCGGGTTCGGCATAAAGCATTTGCCACGTTCGAGTACAAATGGGTCAGCGCTGTCGCTTTATTTAGTCGACTTTACTCAAGCAACCTTGATATATTGAACAGATATTCGACAAAACATCATCTTCTCGGATCTGCAGCAATCCTTATAAATCTCGTCGCACTCTGAGTGGAATCGATTCCTCCGTCCCTTAGCACTTTTCGGAGGAAATCGTCTCTGGGTCACTCCGCTCGAAGTCTATCGCATCCGTTGTTCGAATTCTGTTACGAACAAAATACATCGCATAGTGCACATTATTTAGTTAGGGGAGATCGGGTTTCACTCATCATTTTCCCGATTCTTCCAAGTTGAACGACTATTTATACGGCATACAGCGTACATCGTAATAATACAGACTTCTGAATAACAAAATCCTTTATTCTGTTTTAGAATACGATCCTTCCAGAAGCTGTTCATTTCTGGGAACGTGCACTCATGGTTCGTGAAACGAAGAACACTATTAGGCTAAACAGGTAACGTGAACATTTCACTTTACCTAAACTAATAAATAAGCAAGAAATGAACAATTTCAAATTTTACTTTAACCCTCGTCCGTCCCTCGTGTCAACTTGTAATACAGTTTTCCCAAGTTCTACCGTTCTGTTATTTGTAAGTAAAGTCCGAAACTTGGTGACTTTTATTTTTTAGTGCGAAACATACGTATAATTGCAGAAACATCGAAAAGTAACTGTTTGACTTATTATTTTATTGATCTTTTTTATCACTGTGTCCATTTGACACCGAGGGACAGATTCAGTTCGTACAATGAGGGACGGACGAGGTTTAAAACATTAAAATGTAAAGAATTAATTAAAAACTGATTACGAAAAATATATTTATTACGATAGTAGGTAGGAATAATTTTTCAATCAATTTTAGTGGGAATTTCATCCCGATATTAGTCGAGCGATTAGTGTTTCCATATACGTTTAAAAACAATTTAATAACGTAATTTTAATAAGTGTTCGACATATTCGTTAAATATAATATTAGCTAAGGTGAGCACTTATTAAAATCGTATAAAGTGGTAAAATTCTTGGTAATTCTTTCGGCTCCTTAAATCCGCGACCTCCCAGCGACGCTGAGATAAGGAGATCCCGGTTTATCAATCTTTCACGAGGCTAGTGGGATTTTCAATGATTTTTGACATGCTACCCGAGCTTAGCTCGAACTCGAAGGCAGGAAAATTCGACTGAAGTATAGGTGGATGAGTGAGTGAGCTTCCGTGGTTCGGGAGAGAATCCGTTGCATTATTCAACAAGCATCCACTGAATGTACAGTACAGGGAGAGAACGTTTCTTACTTTCACGGACTCTGCTCAGTCTGCCACTAAGAATTTGTCTTACAAGGAACCATCTCGAGGTCATAATCACCGATTTTCATGAACTCTCCTACGGATCTGGAATATTAACAAATATTTTGCACCTGTCCCCTCCTTCGATTACGTCAAAAATTACTGGAACTGAACGTTTACTTAGCGAGATAACGAAAACAGTCTTCGGGAATATTTACGAATATACGGATAGATACAGATGAATACCGATAATGGTTATAAATCATTATAAACGAACGATTGAAAAGTACTTCTATTAGTATGCAAACGGTAAATGCTTTGTGAAATGTTTTAGAAAATTAATTGGTTTCTATTTATATCGAGATCTAATTATTCTAGTTTCGTCGGTATAAATAGTCAACTCTTCATTTATTGAAACCATTATAACTATAATTATGACCATTATATAATTATAAATTATTATAGACGAACGATTAAAAAATAATTCTGTTAGGATGAAGACGGTAAATGTTTTGTGAAATGTTTTTGAAAATTAATTGGTTTCTATTTATATCGAGAGCTAATTATTCTAGTTTCGTCGGTATAAATAGTCAACTGTTCATTTAATGAAACTGGTTTCATTACAAAATTGTCTGACGGTTTAACTGGACGTTAGCGCATCGTATTTTCTCTGGTTTCGAATTTTACCCGTGACATCCTTTAACTTTCCCCATAATGTTCCCTGCCTCTAATATTTCGTTCGAAAGTCTCACGTGGACCTGACTACCCTCGGTGTACATTTACCGACCAGGTCTTCGGGAACCCCTATACTTCTATCTTTACGGCTTTGCCACTTTCTCCGAGTTCCTCCACGCGTCCTGTTTTTCGATTTCTTCGTCCGGCTATCTCGTTTCATCATATTTCCTTCTCTGTTATTCCCCTTTCGGGAAACCGTCGTTTCCATCTGGAAACTCGACTCCTGACCCATCACCGCGCGATTCAGTTATTCAATTACTACTACCTCCATCTGCTCGATTCACTCAGTTTTTAGATTTTTAACTACTTCGCGACCACGAACGAGTTATCTCGCGACGCAATGTCGCTTACGCTGTGCCACAGACGAGTTATCACGCGACGCAATACCGTTCGTACGTCGCATCGCGAGATAAACATGTTTAAACGATCACAACGTATTACTATTGCACATCAATGGATTCGGGAAAGTTTAGAGAATCTTCTGATGTAAAGAACAATACAATATTTTTTATAATAACATCACAATATTTGTTCAAAGCCTAAAAATATGTTTTTTTTTCAAACTCAAATTTCTCAAAAACTGTGCGTCTAGAAGAAAAATTAAGACCAGATTCGGAATCAGCGCGAAAAATAGTTGCAAAGAAACATTCTTTTTAATAATTATAAGCATAATTATTTAAATATTTAAATTAAATTAAAATATTTAAATATTTAATTATAATTATATAAATATAATAAAATAAAAATAAACATTTTTTTTGTTGGACAGTGTTACTGAAAAACAATTCACTGAGTTACCTCGGTGTACCTTTTTTAAACTCGAAAGTTGATCAATGTTAAACATAAAAAATTTGGACAAATTGAAATTATTTCAAAAAAAATTTTGGGAGATTGAAGGTTTTATAATATTAAACACACCCTATAAAAATCAAATTAAAAAATCTAATTTGACAATAAAGTTTAAAATTGAAGGTAGTTTTAGAAACTACGTTTTGTTACAAACAATTCAGGGCACATAAAGTTGCAGATCTTGCACTTTAATTATCGAACTTTTCTCGATTGGACGAGAGACTGTGTGTCATCCAGTTAGAAGATTAAAAACGAAATTCGCAAAGTTATAGCTGTCGTTTGTTTATCAGATGAAAAAGCAATTGTGATGTGGCAGTGCGCTAGCGAAAATTTGACGTCCGCAGCCGTCACTCGCAGGAACGTGTTAATTTGCAGAGATTCCCAAGTTCGAGCGCGGCTCAAGTGTTTTACAAACACGGGGCTCGGCACGCTGAACCGCGTCGTCGTGTCGACGACGCGACCGTCGGCCCGTTCGAAACGGGATACGTCTTAATTAACGCAATTAATATATGCTTATCCTGTAGCGTTGGTTAGCATCAATTAGTGTCAGTCGCGGCGTGTACCTTGTAACGGACGATCGTCATCTGTCTTGGAGGAAGACGAACAATCGGTGTGTGCGCATATATGTAACAACCGGCGACATCGATTCGATGCTTCGTAGGCTGGGGAACAGTAATTTCACAGTAATTACTAACAATATATTATCATTGTAACAATATTTCAAGTTAATATAGAAATAAGATGTAAAAATTTATTTGTTTAAAAAATTATTAGAACAATACATAATTATTGAACTAATAATTCAAATGAATGCAGAAACAAGTCATAGAAATTTATTTGTTTCAACAATTATTAAAATAATAATTCAAATAATGAATATACAAAGAAATTATAAAAACTTAGACAGTCTACAGAATGACAAGACAGAATGACAGAACCGGAAAGTAACAGTTATAGAATCGAAATAAGCCAGAATCGATATTCTATTTACGGAGTAACAGTTGTAACATCATTTCGGTTCTATTTCGAAAACCGGAACCGATCCATAACAGTTTTCATTTCCTTTTTTTTTCTAATTTGGGAAATCCTTTATGGATAACCATCCCTATCGCCGAAGATAAGTTTGCCCAATGTCGGACCCACCCTGACTAAAACCCAAATAGTCGCCTCTAGACATTTACTCCGGGCACCCAGTATCACCGCGGTATTCAACTGGGCCCCCGCTGTCTTTGCTTAGTGTTAATTCGCGTATTGTGGTGTCGAGTGACGAGCGCGCGCGCGCGTATTTTGTTTTTTTTTATATTAGTTCCCCGAAATCGGAAAACTGGGCGAGAGCGCATTTGTTTACGTTTTTTCGGCTGCCGGTGGCTCCGAGGAAGCGTGTGTATTAGAGCTCGGACTTTTATCTGTGTATATGATATACCCGGATACCCGAGTACCCATGAGATACCCGGGTAGATCAAAACTACCCGAGTATCTCATGAGATAGCCGAGTATCCGGGTATCTCATAAGACATAAATGATTTTGTGCAATTTAAAATAATAATAAAATTAAAAGAACGTTGATATATTAATTTAAATTTATTAAAATCGTTCAAGAGAATAAGTAATCGTAATAATATCGTCTGCTTTTTCCTATTGATGCGAACGATTTTTATTTTGCATGAAGATCCGCAGTGTATTCATGAAATACCCGGGTACTCGGGTAATTTTTGTTTACACAAATATCCGGGTATTCGGGTAATGCTGTTTACCGAGTACCCGGTTACCCGAGTAATTTTTGTTTACACGAATATCCGGGAAAAGGGTAATGCTGTTTACCGAGTACCCGGGTACCCGAGTAATATTTGTTTACCCGGGTATCTCACAGGTAACCCGGGTACCCGAGTATCTCATAAGTCACAGCTCTAGTGTGTATGTGTGTGTGTGTGGCGCTGGGTGCGTATGAACGTGTAGCGGTCGAGGTGTCCGAAGACGCAGTCTTTTAGTCGATTGTTAGTCCTGAGCTCATTAGGTAGCACGTCACAAGTATAAAAATCCTCTTTCCTTAACATTTCCACTACCGCATATTTATTGGCGCATCCAACGATTTTGTTGGAAATGAAACGCGACGTGGCTGCACGGGAACATTGGTTCGGAGCATATCGAAGTCGTCGCAACGATTTTGTTTGCAGAACATAAATAAATCCGACATGAACTTTGCAAATAATGATTCACGGCCAACATTATTACCATCCGTTAATATTTAAATTATTCTCGATATCCCCCGACTAAATTCGGACGTATCCTATCGGATTACGCAATTAGTGTTCCTCTTCGAATCCCCCGTCTATAGATAGTGGTAAGTACCTAATCCATTAATCGCATTGCGCCGAATTCTATATGGAACTACATAATAGCCAAATAATTTCCAGGCTTTTCTCACTCGAAAATTGCTGATCTAAATCAGTCCGATCCAACATAAGCTCCGAAGATTACGGGGCTTCTCCACTGCCGCGAGGGGCGTTATGCGTAGAGAAACAAAACCACGCCAATTCCGTCGGCGATTCTCGGACGACAGTTGTCTGAATCATTTAGAGATCGTGCGCCTGCTTCGTCGTAACTCCGATTTTTATGGGGTCCACCATCCCGCGCACTGCTTTTCATTATTGGCTCGAATGTCCGACTTTCTCGCCTCTCGCGCTTTGTCTCTCGATCTGAAAAGTCTGTCATAAACCAGTGATGCCAGAACGAGGAACCAGGAGGAACTTGCCCCTCCGACAGGTCCCCCCACTCTTACTTCTACTGCGCACGCGATACACACGAACGTACCTCTAATCGCCGTGAGACTTACGCGGATAGAGTAGAGGTACGCTCGTGTGTAGCGCATGCGCAGTAGAAGTAGAAGAAGTGGGGGGCCAACCGGAGGGGCAAGTTCCTCCTGGTTCCCCGTTCTGGCATCACTGCCATAAACGCCACTAAACTTTCGCGACTGAGGTCTTCGAATATTAGAGAATTTACGGTTTTCATATTATCGCGAATATCGTCGCCGAGAGGACCACTCGATTTTAGAATTGAAACGGCAGTCTGGGGCTTCTTCCCGCGGCACCAGCAAAATTTGTGTACCTATTTCCGCTGGTGCATTGCGAAGAAATTTTACAGGTCTTCGACTTCCTTTGAACATTCAGACTTTACAGTAAGTTTTCCAACTTTCGCGGAATCTTTAGAAAGACCCCGGTGCAATGGTTCATAGGAAATAGGATTCAATATGCAGTATTTCGTCTTTCCCACAGTCAATTCGCTTCTACAGTGAAAGCGTTAATGACGCGTTAATTTCTTATGATTCAGGAAATGTGAAAGCAGTCAGGTCTTCATCAAGGATCACCATATACATTGCATTGACACCTGCCGCCCTACCACCATATGCGGCGACGTAGTTGTTCCTGAAGATCATCTTGACGTAAGCACGAAATTATTAATCTTGTTTCATAAAAAGTGTACAATGTTGTGGAAAATTTGAATCAACACCAATGAAGCACATTTACTGCCAGACAGTATTAAATCAAATCGGCTTCACCTGGGGAAACCAGACATTTTTAACTCCTTTTTTATACAATCCTGTAGATTATTCACGAAAAAACGACGATAATCCAAGTTTCGATCTTAGGAATCCACTGTTTGAAGTTGAACGACGTCCTTGCTTCGTCAAAACTGGTGAAAATCGCTGAACCTTAAACACAGATAACTTTTGAACCAGTAGATTCCTAAAAATATTTTACGAAGTTGGAAATGGTAATTATTCCGAAAAGGTCACTGTACTTCGATTTTGATGAAATTTAAGTATGTTATGCAGCAACGCATTTTGAACAACTTTTTCCTTTTCCAATGTAGGAGGTCGCTTTTAGTTTTCCAGATATTCGCAAAAAACTATTAATAATACCGTATTGAATTCTCTGTATTCTTGTACTATTCGTGCCAACGTAACGCTGATCCGCGCGGCGTCTATGTCCTTTTTTTTCGAAATTTCGGGTTTTCTCGGGATAAGTTTGATCGCGCGATCCGTCAAAATTGTGGTCACGTAATTACGATATATTTATAATTTATGAGTACGATACAGACGTTTCGACAATGTAAAGGAGTATGCCCGCCGGAACAATTACTCTTCGTACAGTGTATGACTGTATATATTTAGGTTTGTCGAACGTGCAACGCGACGGGTCACGATTGCGGAATAGCAGAAGGCAGCAGAGCCGGTCGCGGAGTCGACGGTGCAGATTTCGTGTTCTACGTGTCCGCGATGCAAACGAAGAAATGTCAGAAAGGGTTAACCGTAGCGTATGCTGCACACTGCCAACAGGAAGCAGCGTTGGACCGGTGAATTTTTTTAACTAACTACGTGTACGTTTTCGATCGGTTTCCGGCGTTAGACTAATAACGGAATCGATTCGGGTTTCAGGCCGATAGCCGGTCACGCCAATCTGTGCCCGGAAAGTATCAGCACGAAACCTCAAGAACTGGAAACGCTGCTGAGCACCGTAAAACACGAGATATTGCACGCCTTAGGATTTTCCGTGAGCCTGTATGCCTTTTATCGAGATGAGAACGGCGAGCCGAGAACTCCTCGACAGCCCGATACCGGTAAACCAGCATTGAACGAAACGTAAGTCAATTTTTCATAGTGTTTACCCATCGTCCATTAAACCAGTTTTCACCACACAAAAGATGCTTCTCGCTATTTGCAAAGAGATTGAACAGCATACCTGTACAATTCAATAGAATTATAAAAAAAAACTAGCTTACCCGACAGACGTTGTCCTGTTCAAATTTCAATAAATTCGTTTCGTGAATTTGCGAAAAGCAATTGGAAATGTGTAAACAAAGTAAAATTGAGAAAAAAACGTATTTCCGAGTGATCATTGTACCGTTTTAAAAATTATGATTTTTGCAGTTTGTTCGAGTTTTCCGACTTTCCTTTGTTATTGTCTCGTATTTTCTTTCCTGAAAACTATTCCAGGACCCTAACAACAAAACAAAAAACGAATTACGCGTATCCATCGTTCGAATCGCGAGTTGTGGTTTTGAGCTCATACAAAAATCCCATAGAAAAAAGTTCTTTCATTTTTTCCCGAATTTTCCATTTATCCGGACAACTTTTCCAATTTTTCTTTCCCTGTAAACCTTATTCGGACTGTTACGAACAATTTTTTTTTTTAAAGTAACCAAATCGGCCCAGTCGTTCTCAAGTGATGCGCTTACCAACGAACAGCATTTAATTTTTCTTAAAAATTTATTATAATATATAATATATAATTTATTTATTATAATAAAATTTAATTTTTCGCACTGTAAAGATTGTATTTCCGCGTGAAGCCCTTATTCATAAAAATGTTCACAGTGCTGTTATTATAGAGTTTCCGAAATGCCTGTCTCCACGAGAATAAGTTTTCAGGAAATTCCCGGAGGTGATATTTCTTGAAAGAATTCGTGCAAGTAATATTTTCCTCGAAATCAGACACGGAAGATCGAAAAGAATATTCGAGAAACGACGAGACAATTCTTTATTTGGATCTCCGGAGAAAAGAGATTGATGGTGGAAGCACTGGACTTATTGTTGGGTCACGTCTTGGATTTAATTGCGATTCTTCTGTAGACCGAATTCCGGTGTTCGGTGTTAATTTAGTGGAGCCCTGAAATTAATTTGACCCGTGAGGATACCCGGTTCGTACGGCCGCGGCGATTCGAAAGACAGCAATAACGTACTTTGTCTCTCGTCTTTCTGCTGGCGGAGGAGCTTTTCTCCTCACGTATGCTAGCCGTCCGGGTTCCGTCTTGGCATTGGCGCATCTGCCTTTAAAATTGGAAAATTCCTTGTGTCCTTGGGTTTTATTCGGGTCGACGGACCGTAACGAACCCGGTTCCGGCGTTGGCAGGTGGGTGTGTTACTCGTTTTTCACGGATCCTTTTTCCCTCGCACCCTTCGTTTTACTTTAACTAGCAGCGTGGCAAGAATCCCGTCTATTCCTTGCCACCCTCCGCCTTTCGAACTTTCGGTACATGTGACCGTGAGTTTGCATTCTCTCACCTTCCGCCACCTCTGGAGCTACAGCAGATTTTCTTACAATACGAATATCGAACGAACCGACCGTCAAAGTGTCGCTCGATTTTCTTCTCCTCGGCGAAACCTCCTCGAAACACAGCAAACATTTCCATTCCTACGAGGTCTCTCTGGATGCAAATAATAATCGAATTGGTGTATCTTGAATTTCATAACAGAAAGACGTGAAACAACCCGTTCCTTATCTTCGATGGGATTACAGAATAGAATAGGTGTCTGGAAGAAGGGCCCATGTCAGGTTTTTTGTAAAATATTATAGGAACGCAATTTTCAACTCAAACGTGAATTGCAATAATAAAAACCAGCTGAAAATTACTCGTCTCAGGTCCTTCTTCCATTGGAGAAAGACTGAAAACTGAATGACCTCATTTACAGTTTGGTTTATTACATGTTAAGGGTAAACAATAAAAATAAAGCAATATTTTCATATGTCGACAGGCTGGAGACGTACCAATGGAGCGAGAACACTGTAAAGACGGTGATTAGACCGCACTGGCAAGTGCACGATGACTACGTGAAGAAATCGATCCAAATGGTAGTTACACCGAAGGTTCGAGCCGAGGCACAAGCACACTTCAATTGTCCGGAGTTGGAGGGTGCGGAATTAGAAGATCAAGGGGAGGATGGCACGGCTCTGACACATTGGGAGAAGCGAGTGTTTGAGGTTTGAACGAAGATTTTGATACTCTGGATCAAAACAGATCCGGATTCCGCCATGGAAGATGGAACTTGTTTGTTTTACCAGCCGTAGCATACGGGTGACCATCATGATCTCGTATTGGGTTGTAATGTTTACAAACATCCGTAGTCTATTTATCAAATTACGCAAACAATTAATTATGAAATCGTTAACTATAGCTAGCTTCTATTTAATTACAGTTACATGCGTATGCGATAAGTCATGAAAATTCGAATATCTTTATACCAAACGTATTTAAGTAACAATAATTAATTAATTGGTTATCGATCGTAATTTATCTTGAGGATATTACAAATTTTTAATCGCAGCGCAAAGGTTCGATCATTTACAACAACAATTAGCCATATTTGTGAGATACTAAACGCTGAATTCGGATTTGAATCTTCAGGTACTAGCACTATTCTATATTATAATATTATACTATAATATACTATAATATTCTATAGTATTAGCACTATTAGTATCTCACAAATATGGCTAACTGTTGTTGTAAATGATCGAACCTTTGCGCCGCGAATAAAAATTTGTAATATCCTGTATTTAAATAACGACCTAGTATTTTACAGAACGAAAATCAAATTACAATCAGTATCGCGGTGTAACATAACAGTGTCGATTGCAATTAACGAGTAAGTTCCCAATTTAACGGTGTAACCGCGCGCGGTTCACCAAAGTCAGTGCTCATGCACTAATTAGATTTATGGTTCACCACCGGATTCGATTAATGATCAATCCTTCGTTGCATAGAAGATCCAATATAATATAGTTTAATAATATTAATTATTATTTAGAACGAAGCGATGACAGGCACGCACACGCAGAATCCAGTTTACTCGAGAATAACGCTCGCTCTGATGGAAGACACTGGTTGGTACAGTGCGAATTATTCCATGGCTCAGGAATTAGGATGGGGCAAAAATCTGGGTTGCAATTTCGCAATGAAATCCTGCAAAGAATGGATATCGTCTAAATCATCTCGTTTGTCGTGAGTATCTTTATCGGGACTTTACATTTTGCATGATCTCAATTCCTTGCAATAACTTTTACACGTCTTTCTATATTTCTTTTTTCAGGGGAAAATCGATTCATCCTTTTTGCAACAAGGTGAAGCAGGATCCACTACAAACCGAATGCACCGATGATCGCAACTCGGTTGCTCTATGCAATTTGGTCAAACATCAACAAGTGTTGCCTAAGAAATATCAAGTACGAACTCTGTTGTCTCATTTTTTCTCGAAATTTAATTTGTTCGATGAACGTTTCTCAGCTTGATGAATGGTAGATTGTATTTTATTGAACAGTTGATTTTTCGATTTCAGAACTTCGATTCCATTCCTGGTGTGCCGCCGGAAGAAGTGCAATACTATGGCGGTTCGGTGCCTTTTGCAGACTATTGCCCATATATTCAAGAATTCACGTGGAGGGCATTGAATATTGTAGTCAGAGGATCTCATTGTCTTTACGAAGAAAATAATCCAAGTAAGTGACATCGTTAAAATATTTTTCTCTACAGTGGGTCAATACCAGATGTTCCACGAGTTCTTATAAAACTGTGAAATATTAGAAACCGATCCTTAACTATATTATAAAATTAATAACATTTGAATACACGTGCAATTGTTACTTAAATCAAGACTAGGCTTATCGTCAAGAAATAGTTTCAATAAATCATGATAAAGAGCGCAAGATCACACAAATCTTTTATTCTGTTTCATCTTTTATGAGACTATAAACGTTTCTTCTCGGATTAGATCCAGACAAGAATTTCGCTTTGGAGAAGTACGGTCCACACTCAAAGTGTTTCGATCATACCAATCAAATGTGGGAAGAGAAAACATGCAAGCAAGCGCGACAATGGCGGCATTGGGGTTCCGGATGTTATCAGTATAAATGCGAAGCTGGTAGATTGCACATCATGGTTAGTTCATCTTTCAAATTAATATTAAAAACATTATTACGTATGGACAAGTAGAATAAGACGAATGATCGTTTTATTTACAGGTAGCTAACTATACTTATACTTGCTACCATGCTGGTCAAGAAATAGCCATCAGGATAATACAAAATGGATGGCTTCACAAGGGTGCTTTAATCTGTCCACCGTGTCGAGATATATGCCAGGTGAGAACTGCTAGTAATTTCACTTTTAATTCACGTGCTTCACAAGTAGGTTCTTCTTTAATACAAAAAAAGAATCTGAATCCTTCGACAAAGATTTCTTCTAACTTGCTAACAACGTTTGTGACCGGAATGTTTTCCTCTTCCAGGCCGAATTAATGGAAAAGCATGAACAGTGTAAGCCAGGGGATGAGCATCCTCCAGCGACGTACTATCACAGAGACGACCTTTACTGCGCGTCCGCAGGAAGAGTGACAAGCTTTTCAACGTTGATAATACTGATCTATTTTCTCGTACTTAGATGATATGTCGTCGAACCTAGGCAATATTTCTAACAACGTCCAAATTAGATCGATGAATTGTTATAGGGAACCATCTAATCATCGTTCGAAAGCACTTTCCAATCACAAACTCGTGGATTTAATGACGCGAGCGTTATCTTTGGAACCAAATAGTAATTTCCTAAACCTAATGAAAACCCGAGGTGGTGATTTTATTTTAATATTTTATCGTGGCAGACATCGCCTCGGCGAGTAGGATATACCGACATCAACTGTTAAGATTCTACCAGAGCGGGATGATCGATAAACGTTTAATTCCTTCGTACTGCATTTTTACTGTATTAAATATACTTGTTAACGCCCCTTATATTTATATTAAGGTATCTGACGAGGCATTCGTGAAGTGCCAATACTTTTTAGTATTATGAATATGTACGTTTATGCCCACTCGACTACGCTGCCCGTTCGATTCTTATCATTCTATTGCAACAGTATTGTTTCAACATTACGAGTACAGTAATCCCTTGATTCTTGGTCAGAGGGTGGTTCACCGGAGCGGAAAGGAATCGCGATCTTTCTTGCTTTTCTGATTTATGGCTGGGCCTACCACTCCGCTCGCGCCGAGCGAGACTACAATAGGGCAACAGTCGCCGACACAGTTTAAAGGCTCTCGTGTTCCCACAATGTAATGCCAATTCAAAGTGCTTTATTTTTAATTATTTTTGTTATGAGACTTTCACTGATTTGTATTTGGCATTATTCTGATTAAAACAAGACCAAACACGATTTAATGTGTCCTATATTTACTCTACATGTGAAGCATGATTTATAATTTATCATGCATTCAACATATGCTATAGCGTATGTTTAAATAAACAACTTAACATCTCGAAAATATGTTCTCAAAGAATTCGACTTGAATTTTGCAAATTAACGGAGTTGCAGTCCGTAGCACACCGCGACCTGCACATACAATATGCCGCATAACTGTACTTTTCACATGAATTTGGCCTTTTCACTCGCTATTCTCTCATATATCTTACAGTTACACCATAATGTCAATGAAAAGAGAAGTAATGAAAAAGAAAGTATTTTTAATTGACAATACACATTGCGAGAACACGCGGGCCTTTGAATTGCCGGCAACGGCGACTGTCCGCGTTTCTTTCTTTCCCATACGAAACTTTCACAGTCGATTAAACACCACTAAATACAATTCAAATTATATCGTTTTTGGTCTTGTTGTAATCAGAAAAATTCCAGAAATACGTTTTTTAAAGTCCCATGAAAAAATAATGAAAATTAAGATGTTTGAACATTCGATTCGTTGTGTCCGTATAGTGGTGTTCACACCCATATACCCGAGCCGACAACAATAGTCGCCGTCCTGCGGCGCGGCCAGTCACGGCACAGCGTTCACAGGGAGTGGAATGAGTAGGCCTGGATAGGAATCGGGACCCCCCAAATAGGAAACTATTCGGATCTTTACTGTACCACTATTTTGTTGACTACCGACGAGACCAGTCAGTGGTAGTTATATCGAGAGATTCGGTTTAAATTATGTAAGTGCCAATATTATCTGCCAACATCTTACAATCATGTGTCTGCACAATGATTTTAGATTACGTATCCATGTTTTAGTTTTGAATATCTTCGCGATTACGAGTTTTTAGGTACTGCTATTGGTTTCTTTTTTTTAAATATTTGCAATTGAAATTACTATTGATGATTCAATTATTTTCCAAGCTAACGAAACCGCAATATGTAAAATCTGATTATTTTTGCTCCAACACTATTGTGTTTAATAGTTGTCAATTTTTTATGCAACAATTTGCACCAACTTGGATTGCATCCGTCTAGAATATTATTTCTACAATACCTGACTTTAATTATTAAACATAACTAACCTATTTAGAAGTTCAAAGTATTTAGTAGATTTTAGATGAATTGAGCATAATCTTATCCCGACTACGTAGGATGTAAAAACGTGCGATATCACGATTAAGAGATGTAGCAAAGTTACGAAAAGATAACAATTTGTTTACTTGTATTTATACACACAAGAAACCATGTATAGTCATTCGTACTACATAGAATACTTGTTTTGGAATTATTTCGAGATACAATAGAGTTACGATATTCCCATCGTTTGATAATAATTTTATTACATTCCATTGTTAAGACTACTACGTATATGTTAAGACAAGAATTACTGTAGTTTTCTTGAACGTACGAGAGGTTGATCATTTTGTACAAAGAATATTAATATTGTACACAATACTGTAAGGGATACGTTCGTCAACTATACAATAATATGTTCATTTTTACTGGAGCTTATGCTTGCGATGATTTGTAAGGGATGATAAGACAGAGAGACGGTTACGTTAATGGAAAAAAAGATGACTTCTGCAACTTGCATGGCTTACATCGTACATTATTAATGTACATAGTACTATGTATATTATGTATTATCGACAGATGTTCGCCTAATTTGTGATTGAAAATGTGTATTTACGATATATGTCAATTATGGATATACGATCACCGGTGTTGTTAAGGGCACAAGTATAGGAAACAGACTTGTATATGTGATATTCTTAACAACTATTCTTGTTCTCTTAATAATTTTTCCCACGAAAATGCATTCCGACGTCGATGTTTACTGACTAACATCCGGTGCTCTGTTATCATTGGCATAAAATATACACGATAGTATCGGTAAACCGAGTATTGAACAATTTGTTTAGCTGACTGTAAATAACTGCCACTTCTATAAGTCAACTGCGGATTTTGATGTATTTATAATTCTTGAAGAATGATTAGAAAAATTCGATATAACTGAAATCAATTTTAACTTGTGTTTATGCATATATCAAAGCAATTGCAATTTATTAAAATTCATATTTCTTGAAATCCGTTTACGAATAGAGGAAATTGAATAAATTTTCGCAACTTAAGGCACCAACAAGATTGTTTCTGGCACAATGTAAAGTTATTTTATCTCCATATATAATTTAAGGAAGGTGATTAAAGTCAATACAAAAGGACTACGATTAAAACAATAGTATACGAGAGATAGTACTCTAAAGGATTGTTCTAGAATGCAGTAATATACTTTGTTAAAAATAATTTGTAATAAGATACAAAAAAATTTTACTTGTCTCTTCTTTGGTACATATGTTTGCACGTTTAAAGAAATAGTGTTGCATTGAATATGTGTATCGTCTTAGTAACAATTGCTGCATTCTCTGAAAAATCAAAATATTGCGAGCAACTTATTATTATTATTCTTTGCAAATCGAGTGACATAAAATATAAACCCTGGCCAGAAAAGTTGTACATTACGATGATAATGCAAAACTCTGTCGATAACGAAATATAAGCAGAATGAAACGTGTCCAAGTATGTGTGCGCGTGCGAATGTCTAAATGCCTTCAAATGCATATTGTATATACATAGAATGTACGGAGAGCTCGGAATTATCGAGGTGTATTTTTTCCGATTCCGAAGTTGAAGCAAAATTGTTGAACGGGTCGAATATTTTAATCAAATACTCACCATGCCATTTTCAGGTGTAGAAATTATACATACGTATATATTTCGATTGTTCGTATGGAACGGTCGAAGAGGAAGAAAGCCCTCGCGATTAGGACAAACAGATTTTATATATGTATAATAATAATATTGTACATTGTGCCGGATCGTAGACCCTGAAAATAACGTTCGAACAACAATCGTGTTGTTTTATAAAATGTCATTATAGACAGAAATAAAAATCAAAGCACGCGTTGTTGTATTGTAAGTAATGTAGAAACTGTAAACTATAATACAAATTTTATAACAATACTTATAACATAGATTTGAAGCATATTTTTACTTTTTATTATATATATAAGTCCTTCCTCATCAATATATTGTATAAACCGAATATAATCTCTCCCATGTACAAATAAAAAAAAGATACAACATTCTTTTTTATACTCTATAATTTACAGCAAAGAGTATATTTTGCTGTTCTCGGCACAGTTTTTCTCGTGTCACTCTACTCTCGTTAGATTCTGCATCGTAGTAATAGCTGAGAGAAAACATTCAAACGTACTACTGAATTTTCAAAATTTTTCGAGTTCCTGGCTTGGCGTTAACTTGTGCTACTGAAATTCAATTATACAGTTTCTCGAAATTTTCGGTCGTCAGACTTGTCATTGCGTTGACACTCCACGGACCCACTTCGTCCCGACGGAGCTCAGTATATGATAGTACGTCGCTGCGCGAAGGTCAGTACTACATCATCACTTTGTTTACCAAGTGAAATTTATAAGAAACTTAGTGAGTATACAAAGTATTAATAAAGAGTAATACAAGTACTAACACAAGACTAAAAAGCAGTAAAATAATTATTTAAATAAAATAAAATTTTTAAAAATACCACGTTTTTAAAACCGGACTAAAAAGTATAAAATTTTTCTTAGTCCCATACGGATTCCTAACCTCGTACAGATAGTCCTGAATATTTGTGATTGTGAATCTTTAATAGCTATGAAAATAATTGTAAGATTTCGAACGAAAAAAGTGGAGCGCAAAACGCATCAATTATCTGTTGCATGCGCCTCATCGACAGTGCCTTCGTTTGGGGGTAGCCAATCGGAACCTTTGAGACTCTTAATTACCCGCTTATTTTTCGAATATTTACACTTGTAGATAATGTTAAAAAATACGAAAGTAAAATAGTTTTATTTATTAACAACGTGATCTTTTTATCTTTGGGACTTTCACATTTATTTAATAGAATATATTACTGTTTCAGATTTATCCATCGGGGCTTTTGCAGCACAATCGAGGTATTGCAGTATTGCAGTAGAAGTCTGACGTATGTCGGTTCTCGCGGAGCAACTCGACAGTCTTGTTATAAATTTATAATATCATTAATGATTAGAATATAATTTATATGTACATGTACAAAACAAACACTTGTATGAATATCAAATTAATAAATAAAGAGAGTGTGGTAAATGTATTTGCCGTTTTATTTGTTGAATCCCAATCTTTTCCCAAACATCCGATTTGTCGTTGAATTCCACCACTGAATTTTCGACATTTTCAAGCGTTTGACTTGCCGTTGAGTTGTACTACTGAATTTCGGATACCTCCTTCGATATCATGTTCTCCTAATACAAAGTTCAATTTCCGAGGTTTTCGAAAATTTTCGCCAATTTTCGACCGTCTGACTTGCCGTTGAGTTGTACTACTGAATTTCGGATACCTCCTTCGATATCATGTTCTCCTAATACAAAGTTCAATTTCCGAGGTTTTCGAAAATTTTCGCCAATTTTCGACCGTCTGACTTGCCGTTGAGTTGTACTACTGAATTTCGGATACCTCCTTCGATATCATGTTCTCCTAATACAAAGTTCAATTTCCGAGGTTTTCGAAAATTTTTGTCAATGTGTGGGGTAAGGTAGAAAGCGCATGTGTAGGGTAAGTAAGAAAGAACACATTAATTGTTGTAACTAATATTCTTTATTTTTCACCATAAGATTACACTATATTAAATGTGTATCGTGACGAATGCAGGATTGCAGGATTGCAGAATTGCAGTAACGCAGCTACGAATGTCCATGCGAATACGCGCGCGCGCGTAAATATTCGGCTACGTGTAGGTGGCTGCTTCCCAGAAAGCGGCAGTTAATTTTTACTCGAATCAGCGTAAATTCACGTCAAATATTGCACCAGAGACGAGTGTGAGTTACTGCGTACTGAAGGTCTAGGAACAGAAAGGAACACAATTAGCACACGATGATTATATGGACATTGGAGAAAGTGATAGAACAATAATAGATCGAGACTCGAAGCAATATTGAATAATATTGTACATATTTTGTACTAAGGGAACGTGACATTACAAAATGTTATGGAAGGGAACAGGTTTGAAATAATTTTGGATATTAATATACACTATTTTTACACGACTTAAAATATTAACAAAAATTCAAAGTGTGCAGCTATTAGCTCGACATTACCCTTTATTCGTAAGATACTTGAAGTTCTTACGAATAGAGGATAATGCCGATTGCCCAGGTCTCACCACGAGGAGGTTGCTGCACAAGAGACCCTGAAAGGGAGTCAGATCGAATTCAATATTCCTTCTGGCTCCCTTTCTCACAACGCCGGACTTATTTTTAGTTACGCAAGTACGTCGAGTAATTATCGCGGAGCAAAAGAGTTGTGAATTGGAGAAGAAGTCTCCAATTCACGGGGGCCAAAAAGCGAATCAGGCAGAAGGCTCTGATTCTTTCAAGAAGAGAGAAAAAGAAAAGCAAACCAGAGCAGAAGGCTCTGGTTTGAGGGTGACGCGAGCAATGGTCGAGAGGAGGTCCGACACCGATACCAGCTCAACAACCACCTGCCGCCAGTGACGACGTGGGTGGAAAATTTTTACGGATGAGTGGTAAAGAGCGAACACAACGCGTCTCGACCCCCCCCATTAATATTAAATTACCGCGAACTCCCGTACCAATCTATCTGGTACATACTACACGCGAGCAAAGTGGTCCGACACAGTAGAAGACTGTGTCGGAGTCAAAAAGAAAAACGAACAAAGTGAAGTTACGGCGATAATTACTCGACGCGTGTACAACGACGATATGAAATCTTAATAACTATCGCAGACAATAAATTCTTATTAACTAATGCAACTTAACTACTGGGTACTGATGTCTTCTTTGGTGGTGTCCTCTTCTTAAGGTGTCCTCATATTAGCCTGTCCTCTTCTTACTTTGTCCTCTTCTTACTGTGTCCTCTTCTTACTTTGTCCTCTTCTTACTGTGTCCTCTTCTTAGCGGAAGCAGAACCGAAAACGAGCTCACGCGAGAGCAAACCGGAAAAAGTGACAACGAGCTCACGCGAGA
This sequence comes from Lasioglossum vierecki, assembly GCA_028455595.1. Lineage (NCBI taxonomy): Eukaryota > Metazoa > Arthropoda > Insecta > Hymenoptera > Halictidae > Lasioglossum > Lasioglossum vierecki. Next base: position 31,282,582 of record CM052336.1, on the reverse strand, counting down.
GCAAACCGGAAAAAGTGACAACGAGCTCACGAGAGCAAACCGGACAATGAGACAACGAGCTCACGCGAGAGCAAACCGGACAATCATACAACGAGCTCACGCGAGAGCAAACCAAATTAACACCACAAACGAGTGCGGCCAGTCCGAGCTATAGGCGATTCGGGTAGCCCCAGGGACGCGACTCCCCGTACTCACTCACGGGCCCCACCGTGAGTGAGCCCCTGAGGGAACTCCGATCGGAGGAGTACCAATTTTCAACAAAATTTGAATATTTTGCGAATAAGAACTAATGAAAGTTCCAAAATAAACATTTGGAAAATCAGAAATTGAAATTGGAATGTTATCTCACTGAACAATTTCTTCGAAACAGCAATCTGTTCGTTGTGATCAAGGGTAAATGAACATATTCAAGATTTAATAAAATATATTTCATTTATGGGAGTCAGAACGAATGTAATATTCCTTCTGGTTCCCTTTCTCACAACGCCAGACTTATTGTAACTTACGCAATTACGTCGAATAATTATCGAGAAATTAAATAGGCAAAAGTGCGAATTGGATAAACGGAAGCAAGAGGAAAAGCACAATTCCAACATCAGAAACATACAAATTTTTGGAACACTGGACTGTGAAAGTTTCTTCTTTTCGACAGAAATTGCAGTAAGAATATTGGAGAGAAACATTAAAAATGATTGTTGAATGAAAATAGTTGAAATTCGATAAAGTGTGCAGAAAGCAGCAAGCATACAAGAATATTTGAATTAAAACTCACCAAGTCACCCTTGGTCACTGCTAGTCCACTACTGGTCCACCTCTGGTCTCCTGGGACCCTCTGGCACCCCCGGTACCGCAACGCGTTCGTCCCTGTCTACTCCGGCGGCCCGACTGACTGACTGACTGACTGAGCGCTCTCGCTTGCTGTCTCCCCCCACTCCTCTACCATTGAGCGCGTCGACTGCCAAGTTAGTAATTATTGCTAAATTTGTTATTTCTCACTGTTCAATGTTTATAACAATTCCTTTTGCCAACGATACCCACAACCACTCTCTTGACCATCTGACCACCTAATTTTTTTGTAAAAGTATGTAATAGAACTCGTGATATTGAATAAACTTTATAACATGAATATTCTCGCGCGTTAATTTATTAGATACAATTCACAGAGAAATTTATTATTTCTGGTTGTTCAATGTTTATAACAATTCCATTTGCCAACGATGCCCACAACCACTCTCTTGACCATCTGACCACCTAATTTTTTTGTAAAAGTATGTAATAGAACTCGTGATATAAAATAAACTTTATAACATGAATATTCCCGCGCGTTAATTTATTAGATACAATTCACAGAGAAATTTATTATTTCTGGTTGTTCAATGTTTATAACAATCCCTTTCGCCAACGATGTTAACCAGCACTCCATTGACTATCTGACCATGTAACTTTTAGTCAAAATAGACAATGGATCTCGAGATACAAAATAACTTTTAAACCATGCACATTCGCATTAATTTATTCAACATAAATACTACGATAAATTTATTGATTCTATCTGTTCAACGTTGATAATAATCCTTTCTAATGCCATTCTAATTATTTACAATAAACTCTCTCTTACCCTATTCTTCAGCATATTTCCTTTTCCAGATCGATTCTTCGAACATTTATGTATGAAAAAGTGTAAGGTAACAATTCTCGTTTATGAAATATTTTGAAAGTACAAATTGAGGTATCTCATACATATAAAATTTAAAGTCGGAATCGGTAATTTTCCTAAAATTATGCTTCAATACTTTATTAATATTAAGGTGGTTCGGAACCCATCATAAAAACAGTAGGTAACGCTGGAATTGGTTGCAATTAGGCGACAGGTGAAATTTAAAAGAGGAGGAGAGTGATGTATGGACTTGAAACCCTGAGGGGACTGAGTATCTATCTATCTACTTTATTAATATTTCTAGAAATCTTTATCCTTGAGTTTCGCTTTGCATATATGAAACCCAAAACATCGTCTGAAATATAGCGGAGAATATAACACTTGATGATAATCCATATGCCTTTATCATATCTCGTCATATCGTGACGAGAATCTCTCTCCTTAGTGGCCTTCTGTACCGACCAAGTCACGTGCACGATCCACCAAGTTCCACTTACAATCACATTTCTAGCATGGACTAGAACCTATATAATTTATTTTCTCTCTGGTTTCGTATGTATACTCTATGACGTAGATCTACGATTTCGACTTTCGATACTCCGAAATGCTGCAGCTAAATTCACGAAACACAATTTCTGTGCACGTGCGCACTGTCTTGGTTTTCCGAAAACGCCGGAGTTTAACATTGCTCTGTGACTCTATTTCAAAGTTTCCATGTAAACGATGGGAAATTGGTGAATGAAACTTACTCCGGTAAGTTACATGTGAGAAAACATTGGAAAATTATACATTTCACTAAGTTACAACGATGAGACTGGCTTGCTTGATTGGAGGGGGAAAAAATTCTTAACCTATACTCGTGCTAACTCTGTCTCAATTCAAAATGGCGTGTCATCAACGAGCGAAAAGCCGTACATAAATAGATAAAATTTCGCGAGCCTGATGCGTTTTGCTAAGTTTATTGTTGGGTGTTCCTATATTTGGTGAATTTATTTCTCTTGCCAGGAAAGCAAGAAACAGAAAAAGGTTATGAAACTGTTCCCGTGTGCGCCGTCCTAGGAAGTCCGTTTAGTATAATTCGTAGTCGAGGTACGAATTTAATAATGCAGGAAATCGTCCTGGCAGCCTTCTCCGTGATATCGAGTCTGCTCATAGTATTTGGCTTGGTGCTGCTGGGTAAGAACGAGAAGAATTGATAGTAACGTTCCATTATTGCTTTGCGGTACGCGGATTGTTTCAAAACATTGTTGCCCGTCTTGTCGAGTAGTCATATAGTTTCCGAGTCGAGCATATATTTACAGTTGCAGGATTATTGACTCAATACTTAACCTCTACCGTCACGTTTATAAATAGTTTATAATCACTATTCTTAATTGAAAAAGAATGTCAATATTTATTTACCTTGTGTTTGCACTCGAGTTGACTTGACTGATCGAGAAACTACACTGTTAAGTAGGTAGACTCGTTTCCAGGATTGTAAGGGTGTGGGATGTATCTTCTCATTTCTCGATAATGCTAAGATATTAGGCTGTTGCATATGAAACATCTGATTTTTACCAATAACATTAAAAAAAGCAATTTTCTAATCAATGTATTCTACCTATTGGGTCGTATAATAATAAATTGCCACATTTTTTGTATTATTTTTGTCCCATAATTTTGCGTTCCGTTAGGTAAAATATATATATGCATTTGAAAGTCTTTTTCTTGCTCTACAAAACCTATCTGCTTCAATGTTTCAAATTAATTAATTTTATTCAACTTTCAGGGTTTTTTAATGGAAGTTCTGGGATGCAAAAGAATTCATTTTGTAGAACAAGAAAAAGACTTGCAAATGCATATATATACTTTACCTAACAAAACACTCGTTCTTTCCATTATAAAAAGAGACATCTGTAGAATCACCTTGCTTCTATCTGTACCATGCATACTGGGACATGTTACATAATCTCGTTTTGATTTAGCGTTATCAATAATTTTGCAATGAATTTATATACTTTTCAATTTTTTACATATCTTCCAAAAGATTTGTAAACATAACTTCACAGAAACATTTATATGTTTTTCTTTTCATAGGTTGGTATTTAGTTTGGAAGTTTTTCCTTTCAAGATTTCGCTTTGTGCGAGAGTTGATGGAAGGAATAAGTGAATCTTCCTCGGTCAACGATTTGAAGAACGGTAGATCACGTATAAAGAAAATTCGCAGAGATTGAAGTTTTGCTTGAGAAGTTGAAAAGAAGCAAGTAAGGTAACATTTAAGGGAACGTTCAGTTGAAGAAGAGTACTATTCTGTAGCCGCAACATTTTCGTTCGCAAAGATGTCTATAAACATACGCTGTGCAACGACGGACGATTTGCTGAACATACAGCACTGTAATTTGCATTGTTTGCCTGAGAATTATCAAATGAAGTATTATTTGTACCATGCTCTTTCTTGGCCACAATTGAGCTATGTGGCAGAGGATGAGAAAGGCAGGATAGTAGGCTACGTCCTCGCTAAGATGGAGGAGGATTGCGAGGACAATCCTCATGGCCACATTACCAGTTTGGCGGTGAAACGGTCTCATCGAAGACTCGGTATAGCTCAGAAGCTTATGAATCAGGCCTCCAGAGCGATGGTAGAATGCTTCGGAGCAAAATACGTATCGCTACACGTGCGTAGAAGTAACCGGGCAGCTTTAAATTTGTACACGAGCAGTTTGCAGTTCGAGGTGTCGGAAGTGGAACCAAAATACTATGCGGACGGAGAAGACGCTTACGCTATGAAACGAGATCTCAGCAGTTTTCACATGGGAAAGAACGCATCTAAAGAAAAAATGAACAAGGATGGCAATATGCATACGCACACTGGACGATGCTGCGATCGTTAATCATTTGTTTTCGATATTTACGTACAGATAGAGTTTAAATGATTTTTTTTGCATTATTAGTTCCATACCGTTTGGACAGAAATCTGTGTCATTTGTGCATATTTTTGAGCATGACGGCTTGAATGTTTGACCAGTACATTATCACAAGGACTTTACAAATACTGGGTAAAGTATTTGCGTCTATTCAAGCCTTACCTGAGACGTATAAAATATTCTATGTGCCGCTGACAAAGGGGTGTATTTGTTGATAATTATTTAGGAGGGGGTTACATCAGAGACACGAAACTATTGTATGTACTTTCATGAAAATTAAGTTGGAAAGTTTTTAATAAATGTATCATTGCGTATAGTTAATAGATATACTGTGTTATTTAAAAATCGGAAACCTCGAAACATAATAAAATGATCAGCTAAAACTAGATTATTCTACTTTCTTATATATTTAATTAATCTTTATTGAACCAGTGAAACTATAATATACAAATAACTCGTCAGTATACAAAATTATCACCCAGATGTCACCAAGCAAATGAAGTGCAAGATGATACCAACTTTTTCAACACAAAACGTTTTGCAGTGCATTTCTCATTCAAAATTTCGGTCCGTATCTCTGCAAAACAAATCTGATTCGTTTGTTCTATCTGTAAATATTTCCGCAGTTCTTTGAGTATAATTCAATGCTTAAACGTTAAGATTTGATATTGCACGATTTTTTCAAATGCTTGTTTTTTTACCTGTTGCGTCGATATATTATTGTATTTATGTCTACACTGTATAGGAATAACTGTATGCGCGTGTGTGTGTGTTCTTGTGTCTGTGTGTGTATATATATACCTAATAACAGGCAGTATATATATACTTATATATGTACATATTAAACGCCCTGAAAGCGATACTATTCATTCGGTTCAAAGGACACGTTAATCCCAAGTGAAACTTGATTAATCTTCAAATTCGCTGGTTAATATGCTCGATTAAATTTCTAGACGTTGATTAGCATTTAACTTCATCACTTAGAACGATATCCGAATAATTAACGAAGTTCTCGATACTGCGAGAGCTCTATCCAGTATAATTCCTTCACGATTATTATACTTCTAAGAACATCGATCGCAAACGTATTTTAGCACGAAAGAATTCCAGGTACAATGTACAAAGGTTAAATCGAGAAGAACGTTACAAAACGATAAGGTTTTCACTCGTTCGGCCGATAATACATATTTATATACGTGTCATACGTTTCGATATCAAAGGTAAATTGTCTGTTTAACGATACGTCACGATTATCGGGGATACGATTCAACAAGAATGATAAGCACCTATTTAGTATCGACTATGTATAAATTCTAAATATACATTAATTCTAACTGCCTTGAATGCTTGTTATCTTACAAAAAACACGTCGCCAATAAATTATAATACAAGTTCGTAAACGAGGTTCGTGTTCACGCGATATGACCGATTAATATACCTTCTAAAAAATAAACTACATGTATAAGCTATCGTGGTAAATACTCTAAATACGGATGATCTTCTGAAAGTACATATTTTCGTTAATTGTAAATCGATAATGATGTATCTCAGTTGAATACCGCCCGATTCTGTTCTCAGTATTTCGGGCGCTTCACGTTTTAGCGATCTCTCCGATGTTTCTCCTTGAAAAAAAGGAGACGAAAGGCTGCATTATAAATATGCGGTTGTCAATTACCTCTCTAAAGGCAGCGTACAGGGGCAAATAACTCCCAGGGGAACAGTGAACCAAAAAGGATTTCACTGCATTTTACAGAAATGCAATCTTCTCGGTACGTACGTTAACAAAACTTTTTCAAGATTCGATGAGCGTAAAAGTCGCTAATCTAACAATTGATCTAATCTCTACTGACGACACAATTACAACTTTTACGATCAGCGGATATCATGGCCGACAGAGCATCGTACTTGTATTGAATTATTATTTTTATAGCCCTTGTAAGGAGAGCGTAGTCGAATCAATATTGGAATGATTGTAAACAGTCTACAAATTTCATGTTTCGATTTTTTTTTCACAGTCTCCGTGTGGATTTGTAATTTGGAAGGAGCGTAAAAAGGACCGACACGAAAAAGTCGTGTTCCGGTAATAAAATCTTATAAAAATTCGTTAAAATCGGCCTCTGAAAGACGTATTCGTAGTTCACATAGTATTCTACAAATTCGCCTCAAGAATCGTTCGAATACCATGCATTATGTTGAATTTCTTTGTAAACATGAACGCACGATGATGGCGTAACAACACCTTGATGATTTTGGACTGCCGACGCTTTAGTGTTGGGACCTTGCACCGGTGTCCTAGTAATATCCGAGCATGCTTTTAAATAAAATTACCAAACGAGAGAGGCACAAATGCAGAGCTGTGCGATGAGTGTTATCAACACGGTTACGATCATATTTGAACACGCTAGCAATGATAACGGCGCATTACATTTGAAATGAATCTCGACTTGAGAACCGTTTCAAACATGTTCTACACTTGCTATGATGTCTCTTATGTTGTTTTACACCACACTTTTAGCTAACGAACGACACGGTTACACATGTATTTCCTATAAAAGGATACATTGTCCATACTCTCGAGTATACAATGGTTCAATGATTCCTATCAATTGGACTAGACAAGGTGTCCCAAAATTCATGATACAACACGCGGGTGGGAAACTAAGCCAAACATATAAAATAAAATTTTCTGACAAGGCTTTGTTTTTGGGAAAATTAAGCTGTAAGTCTCCAAACTCGTTTCCCCAATAACAAAGTCCTACATGAAAAGATTCCGTTTTTTCTTTGAGAATAAATTGTTCTCTTCCCGATTGAGGCACCCTGCATAGCGATCGAGAGCAGTACGAATTATTGAAGCAGAGCGTACTTTACAAAAACACTTGTTTCGGAAGAGGTTTCCTTATATACTAGGGTCCTGTGCTTTGGCAGTTACATAGTTCTAAGTATCCATAGGCCTCGAGAGTTATTTATTGCGATGAACAGAGCTTAGTTTAGTCGATCAAAATGTTTCAATCTGTGCAATTTTTCTATTCGTGGTCCAAATTCGTTTTGTTGCCAATTGAGCGAGGCTGATGCTCCGAGCCAAGCATGCTCAAACCAAAAGAAGTAATTCTCATCTTACAAGAACCGAAGTTTTTCACTTATCTCGTATCTCGTAAGCCCGGAAACAGCTTTTGGACATACTTGGCCCCAAACTTGAGTCAAATAAGTAGGTTCCATTACCGTAGGAATAACAAAACGTATCATCTCCTATATCGAAAATCTTACAGAAATTTTAGTCTGTGGATTACATAATTTTCTTTGTATCTATCCGCCTGTTCTTTTAATTACCATAAAAATCGCGACTCGAAAGTCTGATGAACGGTAACAACAGCTGTCGACAAGTTTAGCTCTTGCTCTACTTATCCAAACATCCTTCTAAAAAAAAAACTGTTTGACCATCAAGCCGATTTAAGGAACTTGCACGCGAAAAAAGTCTTTGTAGAATAAGAATGAAGCTTGCTAACTTTCGCGTATCGTCAGCTTCCTCCGTGTCGATGACGAGGACCTCTGACCGTTAGACGTTCAGGGCTGCTGCATGGCTTGGATCATCGCGATCTTCAGGTCCTTGGCCAAATGAGAAACGTCTACGACGCTATCCACCATTTCTTGAACAGCGGTTACGTTGGGGAAGAACTGTGCAGCTTGTTTCGTTTTCGACACGGTCTGCGCAAGTGAATCGTTCAATGCGTTCGCGCATTGTAACACGCGTGTTCGAACATCATTCCTGATCACGTTTCTATGCACAGTGTCGCCGATGTGTACCAATCTATGGGCGCTTAACACCACGAACTTGCCGTGCGCCAGAAATACCTGTTAAAACAAAAACAAAATATTGTTTATGCTATACATATATAGAGTAACTATTGCGAAAGGGTCGTTGTACTCCGATTCTAATGATATTTAAGCTATGCTTTTTTATATGTACAGGGTTAAGTAAATTTTCCCGAAACTGTGCGACTTTTACTTTTTTAATGCGAAACACATAACCGAGAAACCTAAGATGTTAACGTTAACTCATCAATTTGATTTAAAAAAACATTGAAATTCTTTTTATTTTGTGTCACTGTGTCAATTTGACACCGAGGGACGGATTCAGTTCGCTAGTGAAAATTGTCGCTCAATGAAGCCACAAAAAGAATAGTGTCCGGTCCTGATCTATATCACAACACAGAACCGAGTCCCACTTAGAATGGGACTTCACTGTATTTCGAAAATTCTCTAAAAATGCATCGTTCATATTCGAAATGAATCATTAGGAGTTGATTTTATGTCCTTTCTAATGCGTTCAATGGACCATAATGTAAAATACTTTGAGGTAGTTGTCAGAATGACTGCGCTTGACCCTTTTATATCCGTGTTATAAAACACGGTTTCGATATTGGCACTGTGGCAAAATGTTCCGACCACCCTCTAATAACACGATGGCAACAATAACAAGCCGATTAAGTAATTAACGCGGCCATAACCGATACTTGCCTTGGGCGGTTGGTTCAGCGCAACCGTTTGCATAAAAGCATCGATGGCGTGAGTCAGGTGGTTTCCATGCGTGACCACCTGGGCGGCGTAGAAAGCCAGTAGTTGTTTGTCGTTGGGATCCATGGGTGTTGGGGTTGTGGGTGCCATTTGAATCGTCGCATTATCCGCCTCGGATACAAGCAGGTCGTAATTGCTTCGGAGTTCTTGAGGTAGAGCCGCCCTTAGCTCCTCGCGTTGTTTAGCGACCACTTCCCTCGAATCAAGATTCACGTAATCGTAATCTTCTCCGGTCGAGATGATTGATGACCGTTTGAACAGCAGCTTCGAGTTACCCTGTTAACCACGAGACCTCTTTCAAAACCACTTTTTCTAAAAATGCTAGATTGACTGACACGATGATTCTTTCACAATTTTCAGAAACTCATTAATTTTCACAATCCGAAATTCATTATGATTTTCCGAAATAAATTAGAGGTTCTTTAAGGAGATTCACACTGTTTGTCGAAGAGTTTCGTAGATAGAGGTAGGGATGCTCACCTGAATGAAACTGGCGACCTGACGAACGTCTTCCGTGAGTGCCTGGGCGCACGCGATCAGCTGATCGAGTGGATCTGGCTGTGTGGGTGGCACAAGAGAGGAAAGTGGCCCGTTTGTAGGTGTCGGAGAATCGCTACCCCCGCGACAGAGCTTCCCGGCGTCCCATTCCATCGAGTCCAGCTCGGTGGCAGCTTCCTGCACGAGCTTGTCGGAATCACGGAGAGCCTTGACCAGTGGTCGTAATTTCACGGCCAGACCTTTATCCGGTGCCTTGCCGGCGTTTCCCAGTGTGCCTGCGGAAAAATTCAACGAATCCCTTCATCCAAAACTTTTCTTTCCTCTTCTGGTTTGTTAAGTCTCGGTCGTTCTATTCTACAACCACTCTAACGCAGAGTCTTTCGTGAGAATAATCTGAGCAATCGTGGAACGCTGCAACTGTAAGCACCATTTTAGGTCCGACAATGATGTATCTGTTTAGCTCGTTCTTCGAAGGGCGACTTTCACTCTTAAGTAGAATTTATAGTCGAACGGTTTACAGAATGGCCAGTGGAAATTAATTAAATGCACAACCAGTGCAGTGCTCAAGGGGGTAGACTTGTTTCCAGGAGTGAAAGAGTGCGGATATTATTTCTCAATAATGAAAAAATAGGGTTTTTCAGTAGCGAAAAGGGCTAGATAAAAAGTCAATCTAAGGCGCAGTCGCTCACAAAACTTATTTGCAGTATCCGGAAATATGTATGTATGACTTTTGACTTGTCGCCAAATGAGAAGACGCATCCCACACCCTTACGATCCTGGAACCGAGACTGTGCCCTTAAGGCAGTAGAGGATTGCTTAGTATATGTTTTTAATTTGTAATTGATTTCATAGAAATTGACAAAATAAGAGATACCGAAAGGTCCATTGTGAACTAAATCGACCAGACTAGGGACTTCTTGCCATGAATGCGAGAGAAGATGCGAATAGAAATGAGTGATGTAGCAATTACCTTCGGCGAATTCAGCCAGGTCATGCAAAGACGTTCTAAGCCTTAGGGCCGCTAGTCTGAGGTCCATCAGGGTTGCGTCCAATCGTTGAGGCGTTCTCCAAACGGGACTGACGAAACCAAGTAACCTAGCTATTGCGGCCGACGCTTCGTTCTGCAGCCTTTCCAGCCCGTCCAATGCGGACTCCAACTCCAACGGAAGTTCCTTGCTAGACGGAACGTCGTAGATCTGTTGTGTTTGCGATGGCGGAGGCGGTGTTGGTGTTTTAGGCACGGGCGTGTTGTGCCGGGACGGTAACGAGGAAGCTGGAAGACGCGATCGGGGTACATCGTAATCTGGGGCAGCGAGGCTGGATCTGAAAGAGAAAGCATCTCGTTAGGCTCTGAATATATCTACCATAGGAAAATCTTGGGAAATTCTGCGAGAGTTCGAATCATATAGACATTGATTAGGTACAAGCGAATCAAATTTTATTCTATTTATAAAGAAACGCGTAACATTCATATTTGTTAGACTTTGTTTGCAATCCTCGCGACGAGTATGGCTCGTTAAAATACGGCAAGGGGTTAATACACAGTTTCATTCGAGTTTGAACTTTCTGAGCGCATCGGCGAGAATAATGAATTTTATAGAAGTTTGGAGTTCGTAGAAACAGAGACTACTGTAGCTGTACAAACCAAAGCGTGTTTCTGTTCGAAGCTTTTTTTGTGTTCAAACTTTCTGAAAAGTTTCGAAATCCGAGTACGTAATCTGCTTTTCGATTAAAATCACGGACGAAATAGTCGGGACAGGGTATTTGTCATTTGCCAAAGCGTAAGCGGAACCAATTTCTCCGAAGCCGCGGGTAGGAACGACCGCTGTTGGCACTGGTCCGGTATTTAAGCCCGAGCTTCTCGAAATAAATCTCCTCGTGGCACAGCTGTGTGTCTCGCTACCTTCGCAAATATACACAGTTCATTGTACTCAATGTTGATGCTCCGGTGCGCTTGGGTTGCACGGTTAAACGTTGTTGTTGCTGGTCTCAGAAAATTCGACGGAGATTCAGAGGCAAACTCAACGGTAACGTTTGCGAATGAAATGCTAAAAAAAAATAGACTTGGCGCAGAATTTTTCCGGAATAATATGAAAATCGTCGAAGAAAGCACAAGTCAAAATGAAACTGGTTTCATGTATTAATAGTTGACTCTATCCAATTTTCCTTGCACCAAGACAGAGCCTTTAGATTTTCTATTAACAGCGCTGAAGCCACGAGAAGCTAGCGACTTCCATGTGCCATCTAAATACTGTGGTGCCCAAGGTGGTTAGGAACCCACCTTTATTCTAAACTAGGTCTCTAAAAATAAAATAAAAAAAGAGCTAGCGACTATAATGATTGCCGTGAATGACAGTCGCTACCTTCGAACATGTACAAACGAAATAGGCGTGACTAAAAAGGCAAACTGGAAAAATGTGTTAGCCAAACCCTCGACAAACTCAATTGTATAAAGTGGCCTAAGCAGCCCTGAACAAACTTCCGTTTCAGTTTGAGTTAGGAACCATTCAGACGGCACAGGGTATGGTAGAATGAACAGATACTATAACGAGGTTCCTGGACCAATTAGTTCGTTCTAGCATACTGTATCAACATCCGATTCAAGGTATCGCGTACCTGTTCGATCCGCTGAGGGACCCGTCGTTCGTCAGGCTGGACGCGGAGCTGCTCGGTGTCAGGGGTTGCAATGGCCTCGGCACGTCGTAGCAATCGAGGGGTGTGACACCAGAACCTCCGGAGCAATTTGAGTTCGGCGTGCAGGAGGTGGGTTGCCTCGGGATATCATAGCAAGAGGGTGCAGGACTCGGACTGCTCGCCGGCGATGGAATCACTGGGACCGCTCGTGGAGGAACGTCGTAACACTCGCTCACATCCCCGCCATTGTCTATCGAACTTCTGGTGCCCGTTGTGTACCGCCCTGAAAGAAGTTTAGGGGAATGAAATACTAATCAAAATCCTCGTGTAGCCAGATCGAGGAATAATGGGGAGCTAAGCTATCATTGGTTCTATCTCCTAGGTCTGGCTTATAGTATCTAGATTCACGTCATTATTATTACTACTAAAAATTACTACTACTACAAAAAAAATGTACCATCAGAACGTGCCCCTCTCAAAACCATACAACTTCATCTGAAACATTGTTTGCTATGCGTAATAATAATGACGTAAATCTAGATGGTAAAATGTGGCGCCCTACCCTGTATGATTCCTTTACGATCCCCTTCGTAAATTTTCGAAGCTTCGTTGTTAACCCTGCATACCGCACAATTATTTTTTGAAAAATACCATAATAATTGCAAATATTTTAACTCTTAGCAAGCCAATTCTAGGAGCCACTAAAAATTTCTGTAGCTTTATTCAAAATGTTGTTTAGATTATTAAATGTATCGGCATCTAATCGATTACTAAATATTTGGGTGTTCATATACATATATAAAATTTCAAAGATCATAGGGAATGGAAATATCCGAAATCGAAAGAAATATAACTTGGAGTGCAAAGAGTTAATTGATTTACAATGTATTTTATAATTGTACTCCATTGCAATTACGAATTACATTATAATTTAATTGAATGAAGATCTGAATTATAAATTACAAAGTAATTCAATTCCATTGTAATTATAATTCTGGAGTAATTCAATTGTAATTCTGCACAACTCTGTACGGGATACGGTTTTTGGGAAACCCGAAAAAATTCACGGGAAAACCCGAAAGTTTCATACAGAAGTACAATACAGGAGTTGAAAACAGAAAGATAATGAAATTGAGTGAACTATTCTCGTACATTTTGGAATGGAAGACTAGGTACTGAAGTACGTCTGTCATGGAAACCAGTATAGGTTTCAGGGTTGCACGAGACGATAAGGTGGTCAAAATTCACAGGAAATTGTTAATCTCGTTATGTCGCAGTAGACGTATCAAATGGCTTTTATTTATGCAGGATGAAACGACCACGCGTACCTCCGGTTGAAGATGAAGGCAATTGCTAGTGTCACTCGAAGAAATTACTGTTACGATTGCGTCTATTCGTTACGGATGATCAAAGCGAGTTGACGATCGTCGACGTTTCTGTATCTGCAGTACAGAGTATCTCGTATATATGTACTCAACATTTGCTTTCATCCTCAATCATCTTTTTTATCCTTATCGTTTAAGCCACACAGTTTCCGAGATATTCTCTAAATAATATAGTTTAAAGATCGACTTCGTTTCTCTCACATGAATATTGTGTGTAAAGGGATGTTTCAAACGGATTGTACAAAGGCCGACAAAGGGGGTTGCAACTTACCTGTGTTGTGTAATTGGTCGTTGTTCGAAGTCAAGGGTGAATCGTGTCTCGATGGTGGTGCAGGGCTTCCTCGATTCGCTGGAAGATCGTAAAAATACACGTCACCGCACTTCTGAGGAGTCACCACCTGCACAGAAAAGATCGAACACCGATTAGTTACCGCTCGCTTCGATCTGAACTCTTTGCACTACGTTGTCGAGGGTGACACTTTGCTTCCAAAACGAGAAGGAATATTTATTAATAATTTGCTTTATTTCAGCCTTACAGCTAAGAAATGTGACTTGGTTTACATTAACCTATCTGTAGAAAACTATCTTATTTCACAAATTCAGTTCATACCTTCTCTCATTCATTTCTATGTCTCGCGCATTCCTACCCTGTTTGTATACCTCTTTTAGTTTGTATACAATTTTCGTTACGTTGAAAGGTGTGTTTTAAATGGTGGTGGAAGTGTGGAAAATTAGAAAGAGTAGGATTAGAGGTACATTTGGTTACGGTCATAAAACTATAAACCACGGTTATTTTTTGGCACTGCGTTTCGTCTTTCGTCTTTCGTCCTTCGTGTCGTTTACAGAGTCTTCCACGACGGGAGAGTCTTTAAGAATTAACAAGTTCCATCAATCTAATAAATGAGAAATTGCGAAATTCCCGAGATTTTTGCAGAGATCTGTTAATAAAGTTAGTTGGTCAACAGCAAACTCGTTCTCTTGTCCCTTGTTTTAAAACTAGAACTCCGAGAGTACTCTCGAGTTCCTTCTCTTCCGTAGCGACGTTAATTTCATCAATCTGTTTATTGAATCTCCTCGAGAAACTAGCGCTGGTAATTGTTCTTTTTTCCTCCCAGCCACAATAAAATATAACCCACTTCTGCTACAGTTACACGATAAAACAATACAGCAGATCTTCTTCGACGATTGCGGCGCGATTTTATCGGAATACCGAGAGCTTTGCTTGTAGACCCGAATTTTCACGGGCCGGCGGCGCAGCGATCCATAATGTTGCGCTCGTAAAATCCTCGACATTAATCTGCGCCGCCTATAAACGCGTGAGCCGTGAAATCCTTTTAAACGAACGGGGGCAGAATGAAACGTTAATTGAAACGGTCCATAGCGTGCAATTATAAAAGTAGTTCGATTTTCCTGTAAAACTCGATCGCACGAACTCGCCGCTCGTTTCGCTTTACGATTAGACTGCGGTTTGCGAGTGGACCAGCATTTATTTCACTGCTAATTTTCATTGATCAATTGTTTCGATAAGTACACTTCTTTGCGAACTACTCAAACAATTTAGCAGAAGGAAAAGTTGCAAACCCTGAACATTACGGTGTGTACTTTAACAAAGAGTTAGAGGACGTCACATATCTGCGATTCGATTTATACGTTATTCTCGGTGTCAAATTGACACAGTGACACAAAATAAAAAGAATTCAATGTTTTTTCAGTCAAATGGATGAATAAGCTGTAACATTTACAGCTTAGGTTTTTCGGTTGTCTTCCGCATTAAAAAAAATATATAAAAAAAACTTCTTAAAAACCACGCTTATATTAGAATGCACTAAAAAGGAGAAGACAATATTTTTACATATTAACGACTATAAGTAAAAGCGTGCAGCACTAAACTATATTAAAGTAATCTTCGTGGGCGCTCCACGCTTTTATTTATAGTCACTAATGTCTAAAAATATTATTTTCTCCTTTTTAGTACATTCTAATATAAACGTGGTTTTAAAAAAAATTTATATACATTTTATTTTCTACTTTATAGTCTACTACCGAACGTAAATACTAAATAGTAAGACCCACTTACTGAGCAGAACCGCCGGTCCTTGTTCCCCCGCCCGACCCAATCCAACTCAGTAAGTAAACTGAACTGCGGAGTGGGCCAGTGGAGCGGGTCGGAGTCGGAGTGGGAACGCGTAGTGGAGTGGGGAGCGCGCGGAGTGGGGATCGCTCCACGCGATGCCGTACTACCGAACATTGCGCGGCCAGGGGAATATTTAAAAATATTGTTTAAATCCTAAACACACGTCTTTCCAAAATTTTTTTTTTGAATATTGCATTGTCATCCAGTTCTGAGTTATATTGAAAATTTCAAATCTTTAGCTCATCGGAGAGTGGTTTAAAATTAGATTTCAAGATTTGACGCATACGACAACGACGACAACACGGCAAACTAATATAAGCGTGGTAAAAAATATAAAAGTCACACAAAGTTTCTGGAAAATTCACCTGCAAATAACAGAGCAGTATAACTTATTTCAAAGAAAACTGTGTCAAATTGATACAAAACTTTTGTACTCTGGTTCTTTTCAAAAGATCTGTAACATATTACAGCAGTATTGGTCCCTTGAAACTCATTGAAGACCGATTAAGATTATTTATTCGAACGAACAGTTTCGCCGATGTCCACTGAAACCACAGAGTGGCGACCAGAAACAATCGGGAACATTCAAAGCACGCAGCAGCAAGTTTGCACCACCCAGTGTATATCCGCGTAAGCACGCGAAGCGCACACTTGCCTTCTTTCCAACCGGTGAACCGCGAAGCTGCAAGGGAAAATGCAATTTCGTCGACAAAACTGGAGCGAAGGAGAGGGTGGAAGGGCACGTGGAAAGAGAAGCGAGGGACACAGAGGGAGAATGAAGCAAGAAGAGGAAACGAGGAGAAGGAGAGGCTTGCATCCCCCTAGAGCGCGCAATCACTGGGCTCATCGTCCGCTGCTTTACAATAATAGAAGCTCTTCAAACCTTGCGTTACACATAAGCGTGCTACACTTTTATTCTGTCTCCACCCTCGATTCTCGGGCCGCGACGGCTGAAAGATGTCCTCGTATCTACTTGTGCGTCGCGGCTCCTTTATTCGCTCGATAAAATCGAATATCATTCAGAATTTGCACGATAAATGCTTCTTACGATCTCGACAAGGTATACGAAAAGCACAGTTCTCTGGGTGGAAATTCTTCTTAAAGAAAATTCTTGATGAACGCGTAAAATCCGCTGTTCATTCGCCAGTCGATGGCACGACGTTCGATGTAGAACTGGTGTAAACTGTAGGTCCCCGTCGCGAAATAATTCTCAAAAAGAATTCAAAAAGCGACGTTAAATAAGGGGGAAAAAATTGATTATAATAATACGGAACGAAAGGCATCGATGTAATTTTTCGACGCTTTCGTATGATAAAATGATCGATTCGGAAAGGCAGAAACAATGCACTTGTCGTGTGTCAAGCGGCAGTGATGCTCGAAGCTCGGCACTGCGGAGCGCGCTCTTCAACGAAACCACCCCCTAGAAGCCGACATCGTTGTCTGCATCCTCGGTTAGGCACACAGCGCGTTTCTCGCGACAATATCTCCCCAACAAAAGGATGCTATTCCCGTTATCATTCGCCGTGCTCGAAACGCGAGTTTCGAATTCGTTTATTTTCGCCGTGTTTTTCCGGGGCGGTTCGCGGAACCGTTTCGCCGGCGTGGTAGTCGCCATGGTAACCATTAGGCGTGATCGGCGGATGAAATGGGGCTGAAATGATTTGCGGTCAACGCTCGATCACGGTTTATCGATGACGAGACCTCCCGCGGGACTTGGCCCGGTACTTATGCCAGGGAAAGGGGTGTGGCACGTCGTTATTTCGAGGGTTGGCACGATAAGGACTGACCCACATTCCCCGCGGATATTTCTCCGCTAGGATATCGAGCCTCCTGCAGGCTCCAGCTACCTCCTGTCCTCGTTTCCGGTTGATCGAAGGCTCCAAAGAGCCTCGGGACTACTTAACACAATGAGGTCGAGCAGCTGGAAAATCGGTAACTGTCAACAGTGCGCGCCACCGACGTCGGGACCGTCAGACCAGACCCCTGTGACTTTGCTTAATTGCTATACCTTCGCGCGCGGCTCGTTCCCTCTGCTAATGAAAAGACGAGTCTCGGGCATGAGAGCCAAAATTTACCGAAACCGTAATTACTGCGGACTTCGCGCGTTCCCGGCAAAAATTAGTTGACGAATTAAAAAACGTCACAAGCAAATGATGCAGGGAAACATAAACTTTATACAGCACTCATTCGCATTCACGAACGATTACTGGACACCACACCATAGCATTTCTGAATTGATAAAATGTGAAGACAACTTGATCAACGAAATAAACATGTTACCACATATTTTTTAAGCGAGATCGTGTACACAAGACCGAATATATTCCAACCAACAAGGTCTTGAACTAATTAGCTCGTTCCACCTCAGCCCATCTTCTTAAACATCCAAAAAATGTAAGGTGGGTATCAACCATAATTTTACGCGCGCCACGGGGGTATTAAATCTGTCTGAGAAACCGGCCGCAGATAAATCGCCTGAAGATAATTACCTTCAGCTCCACCAGCAGCCATTATTACACCAAGTAAGATGCAAATGCATCGAATCCACCCTTGTATCCTCTGGAACGAGCTTTTCCGCTGTTAGCAGCCCTCGGCATCGATCTTCCCTCGGTTGCAGGCCTGTCCCCCGATCTCTCCCGTCTTCCAATCCCGAATCGTAAATTAGTCCCGTTGTCCCGAATGCACCCGAAAATCAAATCTAATCCGGTTTCGTTCGCATTAGTTTCGTTCGCGTCAACCCCCATGCGACGAAGAAATCCCTGTTCGAGAGTCTCAGCCGTACGTAAACCGGTCGTAATCAGATTTGCAGCGAAGCTGAGTCACTGAATCGAGCACAGACATGATCGAGTTTGCGATCGGGCATCGAGCAACCATGCTGTTGTCGCTGGAGAATCGCATAGAGTTTCTCGTATTTACCATAAATTTCCTAGATTTGTCGTATAAGTATACGCGTACACTTTATCCTTTCATCGTTCGTATTTCCAGGCATATTTATGCACACCATTATGTTTATCTATTGGATAAAGTTAGACAGTTTCTGAAGAAATGAATGCTACATATATTTCTTTACGACACGATAGAATTAAATGCGTCAGACAACTATGGAAACTGCATCTTTTTCTTCCGCTCTCATGCAATGCTTTACTATCCAGACCTACGGTTGAAATATGCAAAATAACCTCCTCGTTTCTGAATGCCTGTGAGTTAAATATTTAAGAAAGTTGTATAGTCTCTAAAACACTGCTTGTTTACCATCCAACGATTATTTATATGTAATTTGTATTGTATTATATAAAGTATAATAATATATTGAAAAATAATATATGGCAAAATAATCTCTACTTTGAGATTCTAATTGCATTAAATAAAAAAAAGAATTAAATGCGAAACAGTCAGTGGCGCACCCAGAGGGGAGTGTTTTTCCAAAACACTGGAAAATTTAGCTAAACCGTAGAATAGCTGCTTCCTCTCCGATTTCGATGATTTTTGGATATGTTATATGTAAAACTAAACATTTTGAACAATTTTTCCCTATATATTATAACTAAATATGTGTGGCTACCGTTGACAGATATTTTTGCTAAAAAAAGGTCATTTGTTCAACTCGTCCCCTCCCCGAGATTAAATCCTGGGTGCACCACTGGATACAATACTCTGATCTCCAAGCAGCTAAATATTGTTTGAACGTGTACCATACGGTTGATAAGTTTAGAAAAATTGGCCCATGTGGCGAGTTTCGGTTTGGGTTCCCCTGCAACCGTGTTGTTCGACGAAATGGCGACATGTTCACGTGGCCCTACACAGAGGTCATAAACTTTTGCGTGAAACAGTCGTTGTCTCTTGGGCGTTGCTCGTCATTTATCGGGGAGGATCTGCAGCATCCAGTTGGATTAGCAACTCCCTGGTGACATGTCCGCGGCTCTCGACTACATGTGCCACATATTTTAAGCGGTCGGGCCAATCTAATCGTAAGATGGAAATCGCGAACGACGAAACCCCTATTTAAGCTTTGCTCTTAAGCCAGTAACAATTGGAATCGACTAATAACATCTGCCAACCGATGGTTCAATGTGTATTTTATTCATTTGCGAAGCTCTAGAACAACTGCTTCAGATAAATTGAAAAAAAAACAAAGTTTAAAACAATGATGTTAGATTACATTATTGCGTGTCCATATTATTATAATATTTCTTTTGGTACAGTACAATCAGTGCCGGATTAAGCCCCGTAGCAGGAGTAGCAAATGCTAACGGGCTCCACGTTTGCAGCAGAAAGTTGACCTAAAATTTGGTCGATACCATTCCCAGATATTGTTGTTAAAAAAAGGTCATTCATCGTGTTTTATTTTATTATCGCGCAAAACCTAGGGGCCCCTTGGTAACATTTGCTACGGGTCCCGCGCTGACTTAATTCGGCACTGAACACAATTATTGAAAGTTGGTTCGGTAATGTGTTAAGATTACACGGTTCCTATTAATGCATAAAGATCAGCCATGTAATTATAATTAAGAATAATCGGTAACGTTTTACAGCCTAAGCGATAAATTGAACACATCCGAAAGTTGCATTGTTCGCAGAAAAATCGCGCGTTCGGAGAGTAAACTTTAAACAATGGCGCGGCCAACAAACGAAACAAGTTTCTCGTTTATGTAATCTTCTGAATAAGAGCCCATTAAGGAAACGTCTGGCTCCGTTACGATCGCATTAAATCCTTTCTTTGCGTCTTGCCGGTTCGCGCAGAAACGCCTCTCGCAACTTCTGTAATTATCACGGTTTGCCTTCCATATTTTCATCGGTTTTAGTCCGCGCGTTTTGTCGTCTGTTTGCTCTTTCGCAGATTTCTGCAAGTCGACGCACCGGTGCCACCGCTTGTTAATTAACCGCTAGCCAACCTTTAATTATCGCGCTTTTTCCAGCGATGCGAAACTTGCTCGCGCATCGATGGAATACGACAGGAACGACCACGGCTATTTCGCACATGCTAGTTTTTCTTGCAACGAGAATCGACCACGTATTCAAGGACAAACGGTTCTCGAACGCAAGGTTTCTATCGGCTTGATCATGGATTTATCAAGAAACCTTCTACACAACTGCTTTTCGCCAATTAAAACATTTGAAGAATTTCAAAATACTGTACTACTATTTGCAACCTATTAAACACTGATTCTTGACTAGTTTCAATAGATCATTTTCAGGGCGACATACATTCGAATAAATCAAATTTTACTAGAGATTTTTAGAATCCAAAAAAGGAGTGAAGTAGCACTCACACCTATCACAAGATTCCAACTTTTTAGTTTCGATTTCATTAATTAAATTATTCTGATCTTGTATAAATTTTTGGGGTTGCACGTAGTACATTCTCGCTCCCTCTGAGCTTGCAAAAATTAGGTTAGAGCAGGTTAACGCAACGGACGGTTGTTTGTTGGTGGTCTGTCGACCGTGGACACTGACCATGAGGGGTTAATCGGCAATGTTCTCTGTCGCGAAGACAGGGGGTTGACTGGAATCGCCGGAAATCCGAGAAGGGTGGCGAAGGGCGTCGGCGTCGAAAAGATAAAAGCAGCCGCGGTGGCATAATGCGGACTGGTTTCGTGAATTAAAGCTGCACGCGATACCACTATTACATTCTTTCCCGGTATGAATCGAATAGTACTATAGTAGTGGGCTCCTCGTAGTAGTAGGGGGGAGGAGAGGGGTTGTGGATAGCTAGGTTGGCTTCAAACTGAAAAAGAGTAGGAGCTGTATGGGGGTTGGCCTGGCACGAGGGGGTGGAAGAGGGCGTCGGTCGATACCAGCGTCGCGGCGCCAACTGTGAAAGCCGTGTTACTCCGTGGACGGTGAACAGAGAGGGATTGAGCGGGGGTGAAAGCGAATGGAGAGAGGGAGAAAGAGAGGAATGGAAGGGAAGGAGACAGAGGGGATGCGATGAAATAAGAAAGAGAATAACCGACGCAGGGCTGGACAGAGAAGGCAGACGAAGGGCGAAGAAGAGAAACGTGTGTGGGTGGATAGAGGGGGTAGGAAAGGAGGCAGGGCAAGAGAAACAGAGAAGATAGAAAGACGGTCTCCATGGAAACGCGAAAGGAGCCTCTCTCTGCCTCCTGCGCAGCCAGGACCTTCGGTCTGTCTCAGCGTCTGAAAAGGATTTTTCTATACCACCTTGCCGTTAAGGGTTGTGAGCTATGCATGGGAACGGGAGCCGAACTTACTCCTATTTGGTAATCGAGAGATGAAGTCTCGTCCTGAAAGATACCACGAAATCGAACTAATTTTGCTGAGAAGAGTTGAAGTCTATCTAGTACAGCGATTATTCCTTGAACCCATTCCACCACCATTTATTTTACGTTGCAACAACGAAATTGAATTTTCTTTACAGGAACTGATGATAAACATATTTAGTAAATGCTGCTCGATATTTGTATCGCTGGTCTCAAAATAAGACCATTGAGAACGAAGACACAGCGAATCAAGAAAATGGATCGCGTTCGTTCCGTTCCGTTCCGATCGACGGTAAAAAGCTCGTTCGATTCGCATAAATCACCCTGTATATTGCAAGGTCGCATTTACTACTTGCTCGCCGTCTATACTATTAATAGTATAATAAAATGTACACTGCACGGCCTCGGAGCGGCCGCGGTATTTCATCCCCGTGAAAAATTCCCCATCCCCGGCGCGCAATTTAATCATTTTTCCCGTTGCGATCGATAGGAAGGAAGCGGGCTTCATTATAAACAGGGAATGCCATATTTTCGCGATAATTACCGTGCGGCTGGCGCGTCCGTCAATGCCACATTTCGCGATGGAAAAAATCATCGTCGTCCTGCGTCGAAAGCCGCTCGTCGAGGCTATCGTATCTCGAACGTGGATCACGATGATGATCCTTCACGTCAGTGCTCTATGAGCTCGAGGACACCCGCGATGACGATCTCCATCGTTCATCGTACCGTATAATTTATTATCTTTCGTCCCTTTTCCACACGCGATTATTACTGCCGTACCGCGTGTGCGATTTGTGTTGACACGCGAAAATTTCCAAATATATTTTCATACTTTTTTTTCTATATTTTTATATTTTTAATTAATTTCTACGCTTTTATGGAATTCATATATTTCGATTAACAGAACCTGTATATTGACAAGAATTAATGATATTATTGAGATCATTCATTTAATAATTTTGAAAGTGTAAAAAGACGTTTAATATATTTTCTGGAATATTCATAAAGATTTGGAGGTTTGTGATAATTAAATAGACCTTTTAATGAATCACGACGCTGCAAGATCCCTTCGATTCATCAAAAGGTACTTCCTGATTGGATGAATCTTTATTAACCGTTCGAAAGCGGTTTTCCTAGGAGAGGGAATGACAAGTGGTCTTATCGACGCCGCATTTGCATATTATTGTAAGCAGGCGGACTCCCGCTGGATAGCAAGAGAAGTAAAACGTGAGAACGCGGAGATTAATATTCTAATGCGGGCTTTCGATCTTTATGAAAACGACCACGGCGATATTACTATTATTCGAGATAAGTGAAATGTTTCAGCGTTCCAGGAAATAGATATAATATGTCCGTGCAATATTTTTGGAAGGATCTCACAATATTTCAGAGTCCGCTAGAGCAATGTGCTTCGCCGAGTTAGCAAGTGGAATAGATTGAAACGGATCGAGCAGCTATCGTCTTTCATATTTTCCACATTCCAATTTCGTAACGACGAACACCAATGTTTCTCGCGGCAACCAGACACTCTTTCCAGACCACGGAGTACAGGAATACGCGTTATGAAATCTGTGCGTCGCGTTCAACGGCAAATTAGAGGCGTTCAAGTGGGCAGAAACGTAAGAAAGTTCTGCAACAAATGCCACAACCCGGAAAACTGCAAAAAATGGATTAGTGTTATTTCTCGATTTAGGGAAGACGCAATTTCGTAGCAACTTTGCTGATCTCTCTCTCTCTCTCTCTCTCTCTTCTCTCACACCTCTTTTCAATTTTCTACTTTTAGACCTCTTTTCCTTTCCACTTTTCTCCGCCACCGTCTTCTTCGTTTCATCCCCTATCTCCTTAGCCTCTTATGACCTTCTTCACTCTGCCAGTGTTCCTTCAGCTCTTGTCTTATCTCTAACAGTGGTTCCGGCAAGTTCACCTCTTTCCCTTGAGCGGACGACCTCTTTAACCTCTTCTGAATCTTTTCTTCGTTCCCAAAGATTTTCCATACTTTTCGCGCGCGCGTCGCTCCTCCTTTTATCGCGTCTTCCAGCGTTCCTCCTCTTCGCCTTTTTATTGTTCTGACTTTTTACTTCGCCGATCTCGCCAACTGTCTCACTTTTTTCTTGCTTAAACTCTTTTCTAACACTATTTATCTCACCGATCCAATTTCTTTTTTTATTTCACGCCCCGTTCCTGCTTTCTCACTTTTATCTTTCCCGTTTCGTGCCATTAATTTACATACTAGCGACTGACACAATTTTCCTCACGGTGTTTCCAAACGAACATTTTATGCAAGAAATGTTACTCGATTTCTACATGTTTAGTACGTCTTTAATTAAATGAAGACGATCTTCCTGCATTCTTCTCCGTGCGCGGCACAAAAAACTTACACCCTGCCAAAATAAATTCACTTCAGAAACTCGATTTATTTATATTTTTCTTTTCCTAATCGAGTCGAACTCGACAAAGGAGTGCAAAGGGTTAAGCGTTAAATATACACCGTTTAGGTTCGACCCACGGTTCAAGGACTGGCGGACTTGTGGATGCAGCTGTACGAATTTCCTAATATGTTTGCACAGGCTCCGCGAACTTTCGTACGCACGTGGGTGACTTCATTACGGAAACGCGTAGGATCGATCGCGGTATCTTGGATCATTACGTCATTCCGCATATTAAGAGCGTTGACCAGATGTAGATTAACGGGACTGATTATAACGTAACAGGTAGCGCCTGGAATAAGTACAACTTTCCCCTCCGTAATAGGGTCCCGTGTTCCTATCTGTCCACGATCTAAAACCGAACTGCATCTGAAAGGATACACCTTCCGCCGTTATCCCACCTTTTTCTTATTCCGTAGTTGTGTTGCTTTAGAAATCGGCGGAACCGTAAATTGCTCGACGTTCAACGTCTTTCTCGTCTCTGAGCTTCCGTTAGATAGATAACTAAATTTAACCCTGGGACTCGTAAAACTCTAATTTCCTGGTTAGCTCGGCGCAGTGGAACGTCGACACGTGCATGATTCAAAGTCGATAATGCGTGCTTCCTATTGGGACAAACGAATTTCGCCAAAACCAACTTTCCTGATTCCGGGATGGCTCGATTAATGCGCTGGGGTGATTCTAACGCGTTCAATGAGTGCATTCTCTCGAACGAATTAGACATAAATTCCAGCCGACCGACTTCCAATTGCAACCATGAAATCGCAATTGTTGGCCTGACTGTATCATTGTATTAACAGTGTTTGTCAATGATAACCGAGTCGCCGGATTAAGACTTGTCCCTTTACTGTACTTTCCTCTTCTATGACGCTATTCCCTCATATTTACACCGGCATATAGAACGCAAACAATTCAGCAAATATTCGTGTGTAAAGCGACTTCTGGGCTTGTACCACTCTTTGGACCAGCGTCTATTTTTCTTTCATTTTGTCTTTTTTTTTAAATTCACAAGAAAAACATCATTGAAACGACCCCGGCCATGCAGCACAAATATTTTTGTCAAAATGAGTAAATATCTATCTATCTTCAGAATCCCCAATTTCCGGATGTTGAAGGAATTTTGAGACACCCTGTATAAATAACAATTAAATACTGTTCGTTGGTAAGCGCATCACTTGAGAACGGCTGGACCGTAATAGCCCGAATAAGTTTTTTAGAGAAAGAGAAATTGGAAAAGTTTTCCGCAAAAATGGAATTCGGCCAAAAATGAAAGTGTTTTTCTCGATAATGATTTTTCTATTAGCTCAAGACCATAATTCACGATTCGAACGATGGATATGCCTAATTCTTTTTTGGTTTTGTTCGTTATGGTCCTGGAAAAGTTTTCACGAAAACAAATATCGAGACAATTACAAAAGAAAGTCGGAAAATTCGGACAAACTGCAAAAATTATAATTTTCCAGACGGTATTAGGAAAAAATTTATTGAAATTTGGAAAGGACAACGTCTGTCGGGTCAGTTAGTTGACAATATTATTGATCGTGTAGGGGCCGGGCCAGGGGCCATTATACAAATGTCCACCGATCCAGCGGTGCAGATTCACCTGTAGGACAGACGACCATTACTTTTTCTACACACTGTACGGTGGTAAGAGTCGATCAACCGATGGATACGATTTTTCTCGATCTCGTCGGTACGAGGACCGATTCATTAGGATCTCAACACCAGCGTCGATCGGCGTCGATCGGCGTCGAGTATCGTGCTACTACCGAGAGAGTAGATAATCCCACGCGAACAAGTTTCGCAGTTCATTGATACTGCCCGTTAAAGACCTCGGCCCACGCCCAGACGACTCCCGTTCTCCTTCACGCTCCCGAGCGGCCTGTGCTGCTCGCGCCCGGTACCGTTCCCCCCGTACCGTCTCGCCGATCCTCCTGTCTACGGATTTTCCCCTCTCTGTTCCTTTTTCCATGCCATTTTCAGCCGGTGCAACGGCAGTTCGCTCGTTCGGACGCCGACGGCAGTGACGGTTTTAAGATCCCGTCACCCCGGGCGACGAATCCGCTTCGCACGCAGCCGCCTGCCTTCTTGTTAATGGGAGGAGAATCTCGGTCGTTGGTCCTCGAACCGTCAAAACGCGAGCAGAACGACACTTCCGGAGATCCGTTCGCCGATTTCGCTCAGCAATTATTCGCTATCTCACTCGCAGGCTACTATTAACTTGAACATTGGATTTTTTTCAAATATCTTAAACACGATAGACTCGTGTATCGGAAAGATTGTTAAATCCTCATTCGTCCCTCGGTGACAAATTGACACAGTGACACAAAATAAAAAAAATTCCAATGTTTCTTTAGCCAATTTGATGAATTAACATTTATCTTAGGGTTTGTGGCTATGTGTTCCGCATTAAAAAAAAAAATAAAAGTGACATAGTTTCGGGAAAATTTACCGAAAAATAACAGAGCAGTATAACTTATTTCGGGAAAAAAATGTCGAATTGACACGACGGACGGATGAGGGTTAACCCTCGCAAGATATGTTCTAATAACACACAAATAGTTAGGTGGAGTCTGTTGGACCCCGACAAATGAATTTCATGAATAGTCTCGTTTTAAAGTAAACAGATCTAATTTTATTCAGATAAGAATTGGTTTAAAAAATCTGAACTGGGATCACCGAGACCCAACATTACCTTGCGAAGGTGAATCTAATAAAAATTTGTCAAGAAGCAGATTCGTATGATCAAACGACTTTAGACAACGTTGAAAAATGAGTATACGCTGTTGCACGACTTCAAAACACGACGGACACACGTTATTTAAATGTTGTAAACACCGTGGCAGCTCTGATATCGCGGTGGGTCGAATGCAACCATAGCGACGCAAGAAGAGAAACAGGAGTATTCACGACGTAGGCGAAAGTGGCTTCGTGCTCCAGCGATGTTAAATAGAATAACCAGATCGTGGCTGACTCGGCTCCGTTGGTCAGTAACAACCGGTAACGTACGCTAACTTTGCCCGTTAAAGTCAATTCCGAACAACAGCCGCGGCCGTTTATGTTGCTTCTCGTTGCATTTTTACGATGTTACTCCGCTTTGGGAGTCCTGCTAGTTCCCCGTTGAAAATAATCAAATTAGAGGAGCCGCGATAGTTTTGAAATTTTATATCTTATTACATACATTTCCGTCGTTCTGCTATCCGAGGATCGTTTTAATAGCATTTCATAACCGGATCATGGAGCCAAAGGGTCTAGCAGACTAATAATGGTGAATCGGCCCCACCCTGGATTTTTATTAAAATTGTGTGGAAATTGTTGGTTTTAGGTTGAAAGATAACCCCCTAAATTTCAACCTGAAACCAATGTTTTCCACACAATTTGGTTTTAGGTTGAAATTTTGGGGGGTTATCTTTGAACCTAAAACCAATGTTTTCCACACAATTTCAATAAAAATCCAGGATGGGGCCGATTCACCATTCTTAGTCTGCTAGACCTTTTAGATTCTACCTTTATTTATTTTGGCCAGGTAATTTATCTTGGAAATTTGAGGATTCGCAAACGGATAAGAACAATAATAAAATAATAATAATAATTCCAGCAAGATAGTGCGCGTGTTCGCAGGAACCGATGAATCAGGGCGTCACGTCGCGCTCGTTTGAAGCGTATTTACGCGGACAAAAAGCTACGACGGCATAAAATAGAATAAAGCGGAAAGGGACCCTTTCGATATTTGTTTTTTCACGGTAGCATACCGTTGCACCCTCTCGGAACGATTTACGAGAAGCCGATCCCGCAGGATACCCTACATGGAGCTTCCCTTGTCTCGTTCACCGTGCAAAGACCATCGGTGCCCTTATATGTCTGCAAGACCAGACAATATCTACTCTCCGACGCCACTTCGCAGCCTCCTCTTTCTTTCGCAGCCTCTCTTTCCCTCCGATTCGCACAAACACTCCCGAGGAGAACGGTGTTCGGTGTTCGATTCGACACTCGATTCCGAATAAACGGCCCGCGCGACACGTGAAATTCTAATTTCACCGACCGGTGTGTCCGATCCCTCGTGAATTCACTCGGACACTCAATATTGGCCAATGTGTGAGCCCACACGTTCGTTCTTCGAATTTGCGAATCAATTTTTCGTAGCTGGTTCACGAGTCTTGCAGTTTCTGTTACAAACACAGTTTTCTTTAAAATATACGTATTTGTTCTTCTTTCCAATTTGATTTTGTATTTCTTAATTTGGTTGTAAGGTTCCCTTGATTCGGATCAAAGACCAGTGAATAGTCCTTTCTCTTAGATCTTGCAGCTCGCGTTTCCTTAGATCAAGACTTGGCACAAACGCGTTGGAAATATCTCAGAAAATTGTACGGCCTCGTGAGCCCATTTGAAAATTTTCCAGAAATTCGCGAGTACCTTGGGTGGCAGAAGAGGCGCCCTTTAGCGCGTCCTGCGTTTCAAATTTGTTTGTCCTCGCCACTGTTGTTCAACGTTCTTCCGAATCACTTTTGATGTCTCTCACGATCGCGCGGAGAAACACCCGCACACGTTCCAGCTTGTGGGGAATACAAAGTGGGGTCCCTGGAGTCATCTCGATGGAATGTGCGGGGCGGTTTAGCTCAAAGAAGGGCGGACGCGTTTCATCACGTGCACATATCCATAGTGAGCCCCTCCTCCCCTTTCCAACTCTCTTCTTGCCAGTTGCTTCATCCCACACTTTCTCCGCTGTTTTCTATGTATCTATCTTTATTGACTTCCTTCCTTCCAGGAAGATTTTAACGTCTTCTATCGCCGTCTGAAAATCTTCCCTTCTTAGTCTTCGTCCCCCACCAATTTCTTCCAGGCTGTCGCGCTTCTTCGCGGTCTGTTTGCTTTTCACGCTTGTTTTCGGACTCCGACGCCACATTTCTTCCCGAACTTTTCCCGCAAAACCAGGAAAAGGATATTGCGGGTCACTAACTTTGTTTGTCAATTTTCTAAAACATATTTTCTCTTGTTTTTAATGTAGTAATTATCCGTTGACCTTTTTAACATGAATCATTTAACAAATTAGTGCCACTGAACAGTAATTTATTAATTGAGAAATTAAATATCAGATGATTGATTGAATTCAATGGTTAAATTTTAAAGATCATAAAGGGTGGCAGGAGAGGGTAGGGGAAGTGTTGGAAGATGAAGGAGGAGGGGAGAAATGGATGAGGAAGGTGGATGATTAGAGAGGTGTAGGAGTTTTGTATGTATATGGATGTGATCGGAGCGCACCCCATCTGTCGTGGGTTTTTTATGAGAACGTGTACAACACGTATGTAGTAGTCTCTGTCTGAATGTTACACATAACACATGTACATATAATCAAATATATCACTACTTATATGTATTCAACCCTGCGTACACATTTATTTAAAGAACCAATAAGAGGGAAGAACGAAAAGGATTGGAATAAATGGTAAGCGATCGGAAGAGGAGGTCCGCGGATAGAGAAGGGGGGTAAAAAGAGCTTTTGTAAATATTTGTAAATATCTGTAAATATCTGTTGTAAATATTTGTTTCTCTCTTTCTCTCTATCTGGGTTAAGTACAGGTATAAGATAGTTCATAAGGTAGAAATAAGGATAGATTGTAAGAGCGAGGAGTGTAAGTGAGATATATAAGGATTTATAAGGATTTCTAACCTTAAGGGGAACCAAATAAAGTTACATCTTTTTATTATATAAAATAGTTTTGTAGTTTCTGTCACGTTAAAACGCAGAACGGGTTGTCTTCTGAAAGAGAATCGAAAATTGAGGAGCTGGTTGCCTTCTGAAGGGGAACCCAAAATTGTGGTCGGGGGTTGCCTCCTGAAGGGGAACAGGAAAATTAAGGAGCGGGTTGCCTTCTGAAGGGAAACCAAGAATTGAGCGACGTGACAGTGTGATCGAAAGAGAGCGAAGCGGGCAGGGGGCGGAACTCCCTAGTATATAAAATATATACATTAAATATATATATATAAAATATATACATTAAATATATACAAACATATATACACAATGTATACATTTATACATATATAACTTTAAAGAATAATTCTTTTCTACACTCTGCAATGATCCGATATACATATTATAGTGTAAAGCGAGAACTTCGTTATCCAGTAGCACCCGTTTCGCTTAATTGATACAAAGAATTTTGATTGTGCATGAGAATCGCGACAATTAAAATGTTCCCCGACGTAGAAAACGGGAACCGAATTACTATTTCGCTGCGAGTCTCCTCGGTCCACTCTGCGAGGAGCTATCGTGCAGTTATTGGCCAGCCACATATGGTGAGAATTTCGCGAGAACGGCTCGCGTTTTGGCGACGTGCGTGGCATTTCAAGCCGCAAGCGAAGGGGAGGTAACAAAAATACCGCTAGGTTTGTACGAGCCGGGGCACCTGCTCGAGTACCTGAATCCGAGTAATTCCGTCGTGACGAGGCAATTTCGAGGAAGCTCGTTCCGCGTAACGTTGACCCTACACGCCGACGGCATGGCAGTCGTATTTCTGTCGACGAGCGACAACCGGGCCCGCATCTGCGAGACGCGTTCGTCCGGATCTTCATGGAGAGATCGTGCGCGTACACGCAAAAACCGCTCTCTGCCTACGAGAAACAAGAAGATCTCGAGGAAATGCCAGTTCCGCCGGAGGAACTCTTCTCGCGAGTCTATCTTCTTCCCTTCTTCTCTTCTTATTTTTCTTCTTCTTTTTCTCGCTGCTCCTTCTTCGACTGCGAAAGAGGGGGCACAGAGGAAACTTCGTTCCTGTCTGTCTACCTTTTATTTTCATCTCGTTCCGAATGGGACATTTTATTCTGAAGTCTCGTGTCGCGACTTTGGGCTCCCTTTCAGCTCCTTGTCAAAAGCTGAGCCCGTTTAACTTTAAATGTATAGAATATTTGAAACCTTTTGTATTTAACGTGTGCGCAAAAATTCTCATTTTATAAGATTACTATAATATTACTTTAATAATATAATATAATATTACTTTAATATATCAGCGAGCAAAGAATGGACACTCAGAGAGTTTTTGTAATATTTTTAGAGGAACATTAACAAATTATCATGATTACTCCACAATATTAACTACAATGAACCTAGAAACATTATCTGCTTGAAAAATAGTATCCGACCAGAGATTTATTTTTAATTTAATTAATAATCATATCTCTACTTGCGCAAATCAGTTTTCATGTACCGGAACGTGAATTCGAAAATCAAAGCAAAATCGACTTATGGATTAATTAATCCAATGAATCGTATTATTACAAAATCATACACTATTTATAATCGTATTGATTTTCTCTTTGATTCTTTACGAAATTTTAAAATGCAACTACGTAGGATTATATGATAATACTATGTATATCGTTTGTACCACTATTAAATTTTTTTTCTTTTTGTGCATGTCCCTTCTTTGTTATTAGACGAGTAGTATTGTATCTTTCTCTTTTCTTTTGTTATTGTAAACACTTATGTAAAAGGGCTTCAGTCCGTCTTATAATAAATGATAATAATAAATTGTCGAAAGAAATACAATAAACGGGTATCCGGTTGCTTACATAAGGATTAAGGGTTATAACTTTATCTGTTTTTACGGTGATTGCAGTGACAGAATACAAATGAGTCTCGTTTAGAATGGAACATGTGGACATTTTATTCTGACGCTTTGCATTGTCACAACAGATTCCATTTTAACCCTTTGGTTATTTCATAATCGTTAGTGGTTTTACGTTACTAGCATGAGTAAACATTTTAAAGCCGATATAAACGTGCCAGTCCCAATCTAATGAAATCAAATGACTCGAGGAAAGTCAAGAAGAAGGTTTTGCTTTCGAACCCCAATCGTTTCCATCTTAAATCAAATAGCTTGCACGAAACCTCGACTATAGCCACGGTTTCGACCCCTGACGTTACAAGTTTTGACGTCCGCCGTGTACCTATTTGTACGGCTATTTGAATAACAAATACTTGCATCGTGAATGCAACTCTTTTGTTTTATTCCCCTTTTCTTTCCACCGTCTCTCTCTCTCTCTCTCTCTCTCTCGACATCGAAATCTACGGTAGCATAAAAGAAAGGCTGAGTTATGACCGGCAGCCCGCGGATGGAGCCCTCAAGGATCCCAATCGGAAATTCAGCTGGTTGAGAAATGAATATAAATGCGAGATCGTGATGCAACTGAAATATATTCTTTATCGAACGAAATGGTAACACACACGATCGAATATTTTATCCTCTCAAGTTTCACCCTAAAATACATCAGCATCTCCGGAACAACTCTTGCATACTGTACCGATATAGTATCGGACGCGAATCATTTAATATTACTAACAGAATACATCAAATACGACAACTAAATACGACGTATAACAACGACGTATAAATATAGTTCGCGACGATCTCGTTCTCACTATGTTCCATTAATTTCTTGCATTCGGTATCACAGATTTAATTAGTTCTGGCGAATTTAAACTGCGATTACAGGATAGTCCCTCGCGCATCGCAGATACGCTCTCGTTGCACAGTGCAAGCAAAGCTGTAATTATTCATCGATAATCGTATCTCCTGCGCAACGACTCCCGACGATTTCTGCGCGGTCCATCGACGCGTTGCCTATTTGTTGAAATTAAGCGACGGATATTAAGCGCGTCGCACTAAATATGCAACGAGTCACGTGATTAATGTTCCGCGTCTACGCGTATACATATTTTCATTTGGTGCTGGCCAACATCTGTCACGAGTTTCGTAATGAAGATCGCGGAATCGAGCGCTGACGCCAAATGGCGATTCACTGCGGGCTCGTTTGCGTTTCAGATTTATGTTGCATGTTCTAGTTTCATTAAATAGCATCCTACATTATCGTACGTTATCGTGCACGAGTGCGACTTCGCTTTCGAGCTTTTCCCCGTTATTACACCGTGCGTGTTTATCCAATTTTTCAGTTTTCTAGACTGTCAGAAACATTTCTAAATGATATTCCATATCATTTTTTTCGTTTTACGTTTGTGAAGCCCATAGGGTTTTCAATAATTGTGCTGTACCAAAAGAAAGTAGAAACTTTCTTTCATATAGACGGAGTCCGACTCAGCGACAGGTCCCGCTTTGCGTGGCGGCGCCATTGGCCGAGTCAGAATCAATCCGCTGTATCCGCGCTCTGATTGGTTCGTGGTTTTCGTTAATAACTCCTAAACAAAGCCGCCGACGTCATTTTTGTAAAGGAAAATGTCGCTTCAAATGACCCAAGAAACCTCCCATTTCCGGGAAGTACACGAATTTTGGGACACCCTGTAGAATTATTAAATTGGCATGCTACAAATACAATTATAAATACGTGTTCTGAATTTCTTTTTGTAGTATACACCATTGCAGCTTCTATAGTTATTCGCAAGAAATTCTGGAAATAGCAAAAATCCATTTTGTTCGTTGCGCAGTTCGACGCGCTGTTTAGGTCTGTACGAAGCCTACCGTAAATCAACCTAGCAATCTTCAAGTTCTAAAGACTCGCGGACAAGTTTCTGGCACGACAAACTGCTCGCGAAGCGTCGCCGATAGCTCGAATGTAATTGATCCTCGTCTAATTCATCTGCTCGCGGTGTTCGCTATATGGTCGTCGGTGACAGATGCTGAGCGACGCCAATAGCAGACGCCCAGTCGGTGGCTAGAAGGAGAGGCCCGGGAAACGAATTGGTCGTCAGCTGATTTTGACAGATCGCGTTTCTACGTGAACTCGAGCCTATATGACCGGGGTTTAAAGAGTGGGGAGGGGTTGGTTAGGTCGACAGAGGGTTCGGGGGTGGAGGAGTTATGGTGAACACAATGGAACCACTGCCGCCGACGACGCCATTGTGTGTCTGTACCGCGTCCCGCGTACATAAAGTCGATCGATGGGGACAGAGTGGAGGGCGATGGGTTTGAACTTCATGAATTTCCGCGTCTTTTCAAATCGCGAATAAATTAATACGGGACGGCAGCTGCACGCAAACGCCAATAAAATGCGTCCTCCGAAGGATAATAGATCGGGCGTCGATACCCTCCAATCGAGTTAGATGAAGTACTAAAGGGAGCAATCCACGGTTCTGAATATTTCGACGGATCCTTCGCGTTCATTCTTCTTTTGTGGTCGCGCGATCGATCCGCTTAGGGGTGTTTGTGCTCGCGTACAAACCCGTTCTGTCCTCCGCTTCGAAAACAATCGGTTTACATTTTTCTTTCAAGATTTTAATTATTTATTTAACGGTAGATCGGTAATTTTAGTTTGACGAACGAATGGAGAATATATATCTTCTCCATGCGAATACAATGATTTAAATTATATTATATCGTATTAAGAAGTTCTAATTTTATTTTATATTATATTTTATATTATATATCTTCTCCATGCGAATCCAATGATTTAAATTATATTATATCGTATTAAGAAGTTCCAATTTTATTTTATATTTAAACATTCCACGGGGTTCACTCGCAATGTATAGAAAATGACGGGGAGCATTTCGAAGACTCGAATACGTTTCGATCGTTTGTAGAATGAACTGTACGAAGACAGGGCGATTTAATTTGTACACCTAATAATTACTCGGACGTTTAATTCAATGGATATTTTCAGCAAATTGCTACAATGTCGGGCAAAGTAAAATTTATAGCTGAAACAGGGGTGGAGAGAGAACGTTACTATGCTCTTCGAATTTAATAATAGGATTGTGCCGCAAATGACTCACCCTGTTCGGCTGGACGTGCCAGCTACGCCGTTTTCCATGTCTCTGTACACCATCTTCGGAAATAGTTAGGTCAGGCCTGCTGCCAACCAAACAACCCCCTGTATCATATTGGCCGACCAAGAGTCGCAATCGATTTCCTGGACAGATGCCCTGAACAGAAAAAGAAATACATTCGGCACTGATATTGCATTGCAACGAGTCACGTACTACTTTATTAAACCATAATAAACGCGAATAAATTATACGGAGGTACGTAAACAGCGACCTAACCAATCTACATTGACTTCAAAGGAACACAAAAATTATTTTATATTCCATCAACATATTTAAAGGGCTAGACGAAATGAAATAGCAGCTTGAAATCTTGGAATTCAATTATAAGGAATTTAATTTCGATCTCGCTTCATTCACAAAGATATAACTATTTTAACAATCTTCACTGAATTATGCTCGAGGATTGAAGTTCATCTAGATCACAGATTCGTTGAGAATGTTCAAAGCACGAAAACTTCCTTACACCCTCGAAAATTCCAGCGTTATCTTTAAAATGCCAAACGAATGAGACAAGAGCTTGATTACAACAAGCACCATCCAAAAGCATCCCAGCATTCCTAAGATACTTTGAGATCGTCATCAGCTTCGGGGACGAGAGGAAGCTCCAATTAGCTGTCTGCGCATCCGTGGACGCATAGAGAGTTCCTGCGACTCCGTGAAATTTCGACGAAAATAAACGGATTGGTCTTAGGTTTCGTCTTACCGACTGTGAGAAAGGGACGTCTTTCTGTGTGATGTGAAAGCACGGTATCGTGTAACTCGCACATTCGTCGTCGAGATTCTAAGAAGTCCCGAGACTCCTCGCGTATCGAGTTCTCCGCGTGTGTAACATACTTCCGTGTCTGCAACCCTTGTGACGCAGCTGTCGACTAAGGGAGGTTTTTGAATAATCCGTTGAAAAATTCGGAATTCCATGCTTTCAGCCTCGTACATTCCATAGAAATGATTGTGCAGTCGGGTAAAACTTTCTCAACGTTTTTATAAGTATAAATTAATGATATCATATAAAGTAAAATCATATAAAATTTCCCTGAAATTCGGTTTGTAGAGAAAGGGGAGAAAGATGTATGTAAAGAAAGGCCTGGACGGAAGGGTCGATAAGGCCCAGTTCGTAGTTTCCTTGTTAAATTCCTTGTCGTCGGACGCGTGTCGATGATCGTTGCAAAAGTGCGGAGCGAGAGGTTTGAAGCTCGCGTTCATTTTGGAAACGACCCGCGACGCGGCGAGCAGACGGGTGGCCTGTGTGTACTCAGCTCTACAAAACTGTTCATTTACCGTGGCATACGAGGCCAAAAACGACAATGGGCCGGGACGAGCCCCGGCGCCATTACGGATCCTATTGACTCGCAAACGGAGAAAGGAGAAACCGGGGCTCGATCGTATTCGCTCGTAGCCCGTGCGGCCGCATCTGCCGTTAATTTTCGTGCGGACGTGCGAGACAAATCGATTTCGAAGTCAATGACGTGTCCCGAAACCGGGCCCGACGGTACTTTGCTCGATCTTCGTCTCCTAAGCGGATACTCGGATCGGTCAGCTTCGATTCGCGTCGATGATCCGGAAATGTTGCTCGAATGAAATAAATCGTCTGCTTCGATCCGAGTTTAATGGCTTAGGTACGCTCGCCGGATCGCTTGGATCCTTTTTGTTCCCATCCGCACTGATTCTCGTCGTCTGTTTTGTAGAAACTGGTATGAGAACGGGACTAGCGAATTTTGTTTTTGGAGTTGGTGAAACGAAGATTTGTTTCTTCTTCATCTAACTGGCTTCTCGTATCAATAAGGAAAAAGAGTAATGAATTGTAAATGAACTGGGTACGAGCTCTGTTAGAACGGAATTCCTAAATTCGTTTGATGTCACCACTGTGATGGGTTTTCTCTACTAATTTTTGGGGATGACGTTGTGGAAAATTTTGTTTGGCGGCATCGTGTTATTTCGCACGAGGGAATCATTTTCGACCTGTCAATTACACAGCAGGCTGCGAAGCTTCTGGTGTGCATCGGGTGAAGGGTTGAAACGCGCATACAGGCAGGCTTAACTGCAGTAACCCGTAACGAGGGGATGAGTAATTTCCTCGTAAACTTGTACCGCAGGCTGCACCCTTGTTTTCCAATTTCTAGTTAGAACAGTAGCCACGGTTTCTTTTCAACCAACACCATACACGGTCTATCGTGCCTTCTGTCTGTGCCAGCAGGATCGATGCTCCGGCTTCAACTTGTACGAGTAAAATGGTGACTTTGAAAGGCAGCTGGTCCTGATTGAAAGACTCGTACTCGGTTTTACGTATCAAATTCGCGATCTACATCTAACCTAACCATACAAGCTGATCCCACTTCTACTAGCCATTTCGTATCTACAGATATTCGTATTAGGTTCAATACGTTGAACGTAGATCAACGTTAATCACAAAGAAGAATATTTAAAAAATGTGCAAAATAAAATAAAAGTTAACTAACTACATTTAACCCTTTGCACTGGGTTGTCCCCCCTGAGGAACCACTACAAATTGCTGTACCATTATTCAAAATATTGTTTACAGTATTAATTACAACGGTATCTAATTAATTATTAAATATTTAGGTATTGTATGAGGTATTATACTAATTTCATATTAATAAAATTTCAAAAGTCAAAGGGAATGGAAATATTCTAGATCGAAAGAAGCGTTTAATTTTGCACTTCTCCGAGTGCAAAGGGTTAATTGAGATTAAATTTCAACTACTATGGATGCGGATCTTTATACATCTATGGCATCTGAAAATTTTCAACAAATTCTGCAAAATGTAAAATTCGATAGAATTTGGTACGATTTTATTTATCTTTTTTTTAACAGGAGCTTCGAGGGGCGGTGGTGAGGGCCCTTTCTTCGATTCACTCACCACCGCAATATTCTCGAGTTTGGCCACTTATGTTTTTGGCATTACTATTTTATTTATCTCAGATCTGGAAAGGCTACTATCACTGAAAATAACATTTTATTTAATTCCACTTTCTGAAATTGTCCCTTAAAAAGTTGAAACATCCGTAGTCTACCGTTGCCATAAATTCATCAAATCTACACTTTAGTTCTAACCTAATGAGCGACACGTTGATGTCGTGCCCACTACTGTTAAAGATAGACTAACAATAAGATCACAATACCATAACAATTGCTTTTTTCCAAGATATGTTTCCTATAATTTATTATCAAAGGAGAATAGAATGTCTATAATCTCTATCTACGTTTTCAGAGATCGATATTCTCTGACTCTTAAAGTTTCAAATCGTCACGTTTGCTCAGTCCACATGTCACCAGCATGGAACCTACGTGCGTTCTCACTTATTTTAAAGAATTTATACTAATAACTATTTTACGTTAAGCAAGTGAGTATTCTTATAATCGTTTATATTCTTTCTTTCTTCTTTCTCTGCTGTATTGGGTTTTACGGTATTGTCTTGAATTTTCTTGAAAATGATCCAAATAGGGATCGATACGTCGGAAATATTTTATGTAAAATTGTAAAATAGCTTAACTATTGTCAAAAGGATCGTACCAGCGCGCCAATAACATACAAACATTTATAAATAACTGTCGATCGAAAGAAAGGAAAAGTAACAATAAAAAAACAGTGTTCCACAAGGCAGAGTGCTGCGATCCGCCGCGACGGTATCGCAAAGGCGACACAAAGGAGGGGTCCTTCGACAGAGGGCGGCCCGTAGAAGTCTCAGACATGAAGAGATTGCCATAGGTCGGGGACCCTCTCGGGAATCTTTGGAGCAGATGTCGAACGCGGAAACGATCCGGCTGGGTCGCAGTGCGAGCGGCTCGTTTCCCCGCGTCCGTGAGAGGAGTCTTTACACGTATCCGAGGCCGCAGATGAAGATCTTAGATCGGAGACTGTAACGGTGCAGTCGTCGCCGCTCGCGCGTCCCATTTCCGCGATAATAATGCCGTGTCACGTGTCGTGGAAGAGATAGAGAGAGAGAGAGAGAGAGAGAGAGAGAGAAGAGAATCTATCCCCACCGTTTCATCGCGGATGAGCGAAGCGCATTACACCGAGATGCATAAATAATGCACCGAGCAATGTCTATGCGTCAGCTCACGTGTCTCCTGTTCGGCACGCTTCACGAACTCTGTCAGATGTTAATCGTCGAGCATAATACGGCTGCCTTCGCCTTGAGAAACTCGATAGAAGGCCTCGATCAGTATGATTTGTCGTCCACGCAAGCAGGCAGTCGACCATTAAACAATCTGGACTATTTTTCGATAAATTTAGAATCACTCGAATGGTCAAGAATTATTAAATAATTACATTTTCTTCGTCGTCGATGTTCATCTTTCTTGAGAATAAAAATCATGCGTTATCACTTCGTGGAAAAAGTTTTACAAGAAAGAATTTACAATCGAACATCGTTCCTGAAGTGTTAACAACATGTTCAGTTACACAAATTGATGTTTGCAAAGTATAACTTTTATAGAAGAGAAGCGGAGAATTTAAAATAGTCTCTTTCATGATTTGAAGCTTGGAACCATTCGTGCTTATTGATTGAATAAAGTGGTTTTGTGCACGTTGTTCGTGTAAAACGCACGAACGACGTCCGGCGAATATGACTGCAGACAGAGTTTTTTTTTAGCGCGCTCTGTTTCACCGGACAATATGAACATTGAAAAATTTCGTTAGACGAGGCAATTACCTGTCTGCCGCGCAGGGCGCACAACCACCACCCTTCGAGGCCGGCAGTATTTTGCTCGAGTACCGTGAGTACGTCGCCCTTTCGGAAAGCCAATTCGTCGGGAGCTTCCGCAATATTGTCGTAGAGAGCCCTTGCCTTCACACATTTCTGCTGCAACAGAAAAGTGAAATAATTAGTGCATCGTGGAACGCAAACAGAAAGGTTTATCTCGATTTTTCGCCGGTGTTAATTTGACACCGGGGGATAAATTAGGTTAGAAAAATAAGGAACGAACGATGCTCAGTACAAATAATTAGTTTATCGATCGTAATTTATCTTTCGGATATTATGAATTTTATTCTCGGTGCCACGGTTCGATCATTTTTCTACACAACAAATAGCTATTTTGTAGGAATATTAAACGCTGGATTCGGATTTGAATCTTCCGGTTCAAGAACCACGTTAGCTATTAAAATGTTTTAATAGGAGGAAAAGAAAGGAGGTGTTTCGTCCTTAGTACGATGACTATGGAAATAAACTGAAAGGTGAAAATTTAACACAGTGGTTACTGTTCTTATCCTTTAAACAATTAGATTCAGTCAGATATGTCGTGAAAAAAATTAACTTTTGAAAATATTTTAAGCTATCACCCATGTGTATCACCACGTAGTAGTTTGCCATTGTTTCTACAGTGACTGTTTCAGTGAGTGTGCTGAGTGATGTAAATTACTTTTTAATAGAACGGAGGCTTTTTGTCGATGCTATTTTGAGAAGCGAAGTGTTTGAGCGCAGGATGACGACATAGACGACCATTTAAGACGAAATGTAAGTTACAATGGCTCTCGAGGAAACCGCGTTCTGTGTCACTCGTATTCAAGTGAGTTCAATTGAAGTGCCTCGGCGAGTTGACAACAATTTCCCCACCATTCATAATTTCGTGGCAAACAGTGATGTCACGCGACGTGCCCGATGACTATCGGCGAGGGAAACCGGCGCCCTGGTGGTCTTTATAGAAATTGATGCACTTATTTACCAGCAAAGTGGACGAACAACGGCGGACGTTCCTCTTTTGCTGATTAAAACAGTCGATTCATCTAATTAGATTACATTCAATATAACACGAAAAAATTCAATCAATTAACTTCGCCTTCGAAAATTCCATCTAAAATTCAATGTCAACATATTCTCTTGTAATTCCTATAAAACTTCAAGTTCTTTTTCGAAATTTTCAATTAGCAGGATATTAGCAAGTTCAATGCAGTTACTAACGAAAAAGATCAACTCTGATGATGGTAATATAATTTTCATATTTTATAAAATGTATACATATATCAGTTAATTTTGTCATATTTAAGCTCGAGAACCAATTTTAATGAGCACATTATTCGTTTCTTCCAAAAACTGATTTATGATCCTATATATCTAAATAATAATACTTTTACCGGAACGTAATTAATGATGTATCATCATCGATGATCACGTTTCACATTTTTGTAATAAATTGCGAAGCTCGCAATAAATTCCGACGACTGGAAAATCCAAAATACTAATTAGCGATAATGATTAAAGTACCCTGTAAGTAATTTACTTGTCGGGGACAGCATTATCATGTAAATTGATAAAGCGCTATTAAAATTTCACTTAATTGTTCGCATTAAAAAGCGGATCGTGGAAACTGAATAACTTACTGTCGTCGCAGCCTCGAGCGACATGAAAGTGACAGCACAATTATACCTTTCTAAATCGAATTTACTGTATCCAGATTATTAACTAAGTTAAATCAGTCTTCCAATTCATTGACTGTTTCGGAACCAATTACACTCACCTCGAACACGGTAACTGAAAACAGAAGTCTCTAAAACTCGACAACAATCTGCTCAAAACGCGAGCACTAAATCGTATTATTATTTCAAACAATGTAGTTTATCGCAGCAAGCGAAAGTGTGCTCGATAAACCACGGATTAAGGAAGTTTCGTGCATTATTAAGACGCATAAACAGTGCACAGATATAAATCAAACCGACAGTATAATTACCGATTTCTTAATTGCCACGTCCTGCACACGATATCCTTTCGAGCGTAATCGATAATTGGCTCGCAGTTTCGTTACTCCGATTAATCACGGATTAACGACGACATTTCCGCTACGTTGAGTCTGCGGGCCACGACGTCGGACGAAAGCGTGGCCAGAGGTTTTAATCAAGAAGTAATTAGCACACG
The DNA here is from genome assembly GCA_028455595.1 of Lasioglossum vierecki. Taxonomy (NCBI): domain Eukaryota; kingdom Metazoa; phylum Arthropoda; class Insecta; order Hymenoptera; family Halictidae; genus Lasioglossum; species Lasioglossum vierecki. The sequence goes on along the minus strand of CM052336.1, from coordinate 31,240,502 downwards.
GCGCGGCGCGACGTGAGTGACTGCGGTCGGCTAAGCAATCGAACGTGATCGCAAATTAATGTCGGATTAGCGCAAAGTAATTCGCTTTATAAGTTCCTTTCCCACGGTAACGCGCAACCTATTCCCGATACAATCAATATTCGACGCACATCAAATTCTTCAACAACTTTATTCAAACATTGATTGCTGTAGTGCAAACACGGCGAATGGCACTAATCATTTGATCACTCACTGTACATTATCGAAATCAAAGAACAGAACAAAAACTGTGCATACAAGACTGGCTGTTTCTCGCTCGTTCGGCTGAACTCGGCTACCTCGAGTTTACCCAAATAGCGTTTCACCTCTAACCGTAACGGATCAGACTCATTCACTCAACGATTGTGTCCGCGGTACTCCTAAAGAAATTTTCGAAATTTTTGTCTTAGTTTATCGATCCCCTACACATTCCTGAAGCTTTGCCATTTAAATTCGGGACACCATGTATACAAACGAAAAGAGTATAAAATAACGTACACATGTGACGGTATTGTTCCACAGGGGACCAGAAATATTCTCGGATATATCCTGTTAGGATCAAAAGGGTGAACAGGCTCTCGTGAAATAATTTCGTTGTGGACGTCGAGGACCACCCCGAACGCGCAATCCTCGATTCCCAAAGAATCCTCTAATGGGAATGTCGGAGAAAACGTATCCCATGTTTGGAATAACACCGTGCAGTTAGGGACTCGGAGCGATGCATAGCGCAGGTTCGCGTGCATGCACGTTGAAATACGAGGACCCGAGGACACTGTCGTCGTATCTGCACACACTCGCGTCAACATGTTTGTGCAGGTGCATCCGCGCTTGCACAGGTACGCGGTCCCTCCTCTCCCGTCTGGAAACCGCCGACACCCTCGTGTAACAAAGGACGCATTATCAAGACACAATGACGTCGATTCACCAAGCCCACGCCCCCGCAACGCGAATTTTCATCGAATTAAGCCGGACGCGTCCGATCATCGCGCTTTTGTTCGGATTAGCTCGGGTTAACGCTAATGGAATGCTCGGCTGTGATCTTCACGGCGAACCTATGCGAACACTAAAACCGATCACGTATCTGGTATTACTATACAGGGTGTCACAAAATCCCTTCAACATCTGGAAATTGGAGATTCCTGAGATCATTTGAATCAACATTTTCCTTTGCAAAAATTACGTCCGTGGCTTTGTTAATGATTTATTAACGAAAAACATGGACCATTCAGAGCGTAACCTAGACGCGTGTTGGCACAGTCGGCCAATTGACAGTTGGCGCGCTGAGCCGACTGTGCCAAGAAGCGTCTAGGTCGCGCTGTGATTGGTCTGTATTTTTCGTTAATAATTCCTTTACAAATCATTTATTTAGACTTCGCGCGGTTCTTATTATAACATGTGCTCTAATAAAGATATTTATTCAATCATTCCTTTCGAAAGCATATTTACAATTTCACTACTTGTAAAATCAAAAATCTAGAACCAGTCATTTGACCGGTCGTGGTACGTTTCGTGTTAATAATATCGCGGACGCTATTTTTGCAAAGGAAAATGTTGCTTCAAATGATCTCAAGAATCTCCAATTTCCGGATGTTGAAGGAATTCTGAGATACCCTGTATATTACGTTTAAACGAAAAACGTCTACTATACATAATTATTGAATAGTTATAATGGAAGTAATGGAAAAAATGGTTGAATATATTTCAACAAAAGCTTAAATAAAATTTAGAGAATTGTATACGATAATAATGACGATGAAGTAAATGGTCTATCAATCGTTGAAAATTCCATTGATAATTAGGAAACACTTCCCAATATTCCCGAAGCACTCGTTGTTCAATTTTCCAGAATTCATAGACATTTACGACGTGCAGTCCGCAAGCATTAATAGTTAATTACATGGAAACCAGGCGGTAAACCGCAATTCCGATGGTGGTATTTTGTTGTTTCAGCCTGTACACCGGGTCCCTAAAATATCGACTGCGTGGAGTCGAATACGGGCCGTGTATCGATCCTATTTTAAGAAGGATCGTTCGATCGCCCGACGTAAGTCGTCGAAGAATGCAGCCTTGCCCCATAAAAGGGGGCTCGGTCGCAACATCAGCCCAGTCTGACAGGTACACCAGCCACTCGGGAGTGTGCTGACGACCTTTCGAACTGACAGGTTTCGGCGCGCTGTTCCTATGGTTAAAGCGATCCGAACCGGGTCAACCTGTGGTACAGCTCTCTGCGGTGACTCGCGTATGTCGCTATCTATATGCATACTCGCAACTCCGAATAATTATGCGACGAACTTCCGCAATTAGGCGGTTCCCGACACATTACCGGACTCGGCTACGCAACGCTGCCAGTGAAATTACGGGACCAAATTAATGCCGCGTCTTCGCAGTTGATGGTTCAGCGCGTTTCACCAGGACTTTCTCTAACGTGGTGTTGAAAACGTTTCAAACAGGACGTATACCTAAATTGAAAAATTTTATCGAATTAGAAGAAGACTCCAAAATGTTACAAATCTACTTTGGCGAAGCTTTTGCTACCCAACAATGGCGCTACACATATTATGTTATAAGTAATAAAAAATTTTTACTTGAATTCTAACAAATTGGGGTGCAATAGAAATATATTTTCTTTCTTAATACGTTCAATGCATTGAAAATAGTTAGGTGTAGGTTTAATATATTTTATTACTATATAGATTATATAGTTATTATTATATAGATATAGTTTATTATTATATATATAGTTTATATATATTTTTTTTTTGTTTTGCATTACATCCACTCGTGTTTGTTATAAATGCATTGTTATAGAAAAAGCAAGCGGAGGTTACAACATTTTCAAGCGACAGCACGGAAAAATCCGTGCACTGCAACTAAAGAATCGACGCGAAACATCAGACGCTGATCTCCTAAACCAAACTTTCGAGTTTGTCTCTGCTCTAACTTAGTTTTGTTAATTCTATCGGAGCCAGACCAAAGCGTGCAACAATGAAGCATATCACGATCGACCGATCTCGAAACGATTCACGTCGTTCGTTGTTCGTGGGAAAAATCGAGACGACATTTCGCTTTCCACGGTGCCGAAGCGCGAACCCGTAAAAATCTCCGAGTTTAATCTTCATTCGAATCGCGCACGGCTTTTCAGACCACTGGTTCAATGCTGAAAAGACCTTTTTACGATGCGAAACACCACGGACGATCCGGCACGGCCACAAAACCTACGCAGGCACGTCGAAATAAGTAGCCTTAAATCGATACATGGTCGGCGAGGTGTGTTTAACTGCGAGAGGGTGCAAAATCGTTTTGCAACACGTGCCCTTTCACTATCCGGAGTGCCGTCACCGAGTGCCCTTCATCTTCGTCTGCGTTGCCGGCACTCTTTCACCACCGTCGCCGTCGTCGTCTGAACGACGAATTCTCTCCCCTATATCCCTGCCCCTCCTCGGTAATTAGCTAACCCCTTCTGCCTTCTAATTATACTCTCGATCAACGAGAGACCCGGGATAGATCAGAAATTAAGGCTAGAGATGTTAGTCTATCGGCGAAAGCTCTCGACGCGGCTCTAGTAGCAAAAAAAATATTAGATGAATATCTTTTCGAAATAATGGAAAAATATTTTTTAAGCCACACTTTTTCATACGAGATATATATTGCATCTAACTATTGCATGCATGTTTAAGAAATGTGCATTGAAGTGAGTGTTCCACGTGGCTCAGCTGCAATATCAGTGTTGGAAATTTCTATTGAACATGATTGTGTGTATTCGATTTGCAACTTTTTCCTTTACGGTCTTGTCGGTATCGGGTGACGTTACGAGGATAGTTTCAAGTGGAAGCCCCTTGTGGTACTCCCGCAGACGTGTGTATGAAAGCTTTTAAGTTGGTAATCCAATTACAAGTAGGCTTATAAGCTGCTCCAACAGTCCGAGAACCGTGTAAGTGTTATTTTGCGTAATGTCGGAGTTAACGCATCGGTGTATCCAGCCACAAATAATAGGATTTAAGTAATCACTCGTGAAGACGCGCCACAGGGGGATTTTACCATGCGTGGTCAGCTTTTTTTTCACGAACGAAAACGCAAATTCGCACGGTCGTAAAATCAAAATCGGTCCGAACCAACATATAATATGGTTTTAAAACTAGTACTTAGGAAAGATTTCAAAAACTACATTTATGATTTTTATGAATAAAATTTAAGTCAGTTGGATGACAACTTAAATATCAGTTCTTTGCAATAATCTCCCAAAGTGGAGTCTCAACTTCAAAGAATTTCATTTAAATAATACATCATCGAAAGAAATAATTTCTAGGGACACGAGAAAATTGGCAATTTTTAAAACAACTCTAGTTCATCAGAGAGACGGTTTTTGAGATCGATCAACTATGGCACAGCGTGGGCACTATAAAACTTTCGTACTTGTCGGCGTTTGACTGAAATATGCTTCGCCAGGGGATAACAATAAATTCCAGCCGGACGTTGAACGATGGTGTTAAAAGTATCTTTAAAATACGAAAATTTCAGCAACACCGTGTCTCGCCATGTAGATGGAGACGGGAGACAACATATGAAAACACACTGTATAAATTCACTGTACAACATCAACAGAACAAACAGTATGACGGTTTCACTCGGTTCGGATTAGACGTATATCGAATGCGAAATAGCAAAATGAAATAATGGAGAAATATACTTTCACCAGGATAATGCCGTAACACATGCTACAATAATAATAAAAGAATACTTTTCTCGCGAGAAAATTCTGCGTTTTGAATTGGCCAGCAAGGTCGCCCGACCTCAACATCATTGAACATTTTTGGAGAAATCTTGTCCGAGCCGTATATGAAGATGGCTCTTATTAAATGTAAAGGAGGATCCACACAAAATATTAAGCAATAAATATCATTCCTTGATTTATTGTTAAACATAATTTTAAGTTAAATGTCCTATCATTTTGTCCCACCATATTTTTTAATAAAATTATATAGACTGGCGAAATTCAATCAAATTTCATTTGTGTCTCTTTATAGAGGTATTTTGTAAGAATGTGTAAAAACAAAACCTTGGTTGTAGTGTAAATAAATAAATATTACGTTAATTTTAAAGTGTGCTATCTTTTTGTCCCGGAGTGGAAATGCATGAAGATCCGCAGTCTAGTTATGACAAACAATTTATAATACTTGAAAAAATCCACACGATAAAGGGTGAAACAAGTTTCTCACCTGTTGCCACGCTCCCCGGCCAACAGGTAACTGCAGGAGCCGACGAAACACCTTCGGCCAGAGCCGCGTATCGCATAAATATTTGTTTAGAACGCGATCGGAACGTAGATCGCTTTGAAAATATGGTTCCATTCGTTGCGGTGGAATTTCAGTGGGTGTCCGTGTCCTCGGATATTAAATTCCACTACACCGTGAACGTTCCACGCCACCTTGGGTCAGGTGTTTGGTGTGTTATGTATCGTCGCAAGTTTGCCGCGGTGCATTAGAGATAATGGTCGTTATTTATCAACAGGGTCTGGTCGTCGTCGGGCTCGTATCGCCGCCGATTACTCGCGCTTATTGGCGATTTATCCCGACTCAGAATCCAACGGTGCAGCTTCACTGCTTCTAGCCGTTCGCGAGAGAAATGCTCCTACGAACAGTGACAACGTTTTTGTTCTGAGCAGGCCATCATCGATGACGAAGACCATCGCAAACACGGATAAACGTTGGCTAATTGTGGCCGCGGCTCGCATCTCGGCCGTAAAATAAATTACGATATCCGTTCGATGAAAAGTGCAGCGTCGGCGCAGCTCGGCGACGATAAGGCGCGGCACCCTCAGCCGATAAAGCGAGCGTAAAGGATTACGCGGCGGACATTATGCGACGAATATTTCGCCCCGCGTCCTCTGATCCACCCCGGTTCTCATTTCGTATGCAAAACGGTCTTCGGTCGTGTGCCCCCCGCTGGCTCGTAAGCGTGAGTCAGTTTCCGAAGCTGAAGAGAACGTCGCGTTTGATCGAGAGGGCACACGTGCCGGATTTGGAGCTGTCGGCCGATGCACAATGCCATGTCGGCGGCCATGTCGACAGAGAGACTCGTTCAACGAGATCGGGGGGCCGAGGTCGGCGAACACGCGTTATTTCGCCCCCTATAATAGGCACAATTTCCCGTCTACATGGCTCGTTCCCGTCGAGTACACGATCCTCGGGCCCACGTGCGCCAATGTTTAACCCTGCCCTGCTGCAGACCTCTGCTACACTCTATGTATCCTCCATTACCACTTTTATACAGCAGTTTTTCAATATTTACCTGAAAGACGCGCGCGACATTTGTGAAACAAAGATCGCTGTTACTGCAAACTGAACCCCTTGTGGCGCGGTGTAAAGCTCTATTGATAAAAAAATTAACAATTTTTATAGTTTCAATTATTTTTTTATACAACCTTCTCGAATATACTTATTCAAGTAGAACCACAAAAAATAACGGGATTATTAATGTTTATTGAAGAAAGAGGATTTTCACAATACAATGACGTGCTACCCAATGAGCCCAGGACTAACAACCGTCTGAAGACTGCGTCTTTGGACGCCTCGACCTCAACGCGCTCATCGCTCGACACCAGAACACGCGATTCAACAATACTTGAGACACCTTTTAGTTAAAAATCAATTGCAAAATTTGCCACCGAACAAACAGACAGACAAACAAGAAAGCGAGCTAATAAAAACGTGGTAAAATGAATCCAAACATGACACCCATCGGAGCATATTTCAATGTTCGCTTCACGATTTAGTAGAACCTCGATGACGAACGAAGACACGCGCGGTAAAAAGGAATGTTTCGAGTAATCGTTGTTCGGTGGCCAGGTACATTCGTCAAAACCTCGCCCACGTCGCGCGTCGGGGTCTACATTTCATGTAACAACCCGTTCCTGACAGAATTAATTAGAGCACTGTGCTCTCGCTGCGAGGAAGAATAGGTGGGGAGGGAGTGAAAAATAAAAAAAAAGAAAAAAAGGACCGAGTATGCAGGAAAAATTGGAATTCCTGGCTGAAGCGGGACGTTAAAGCGGCCACAGGGGGGCTTTTTAGTCACAGCACGACGAAACAAAGCAGAAGCCATCGGAGAGGACTGATTAATGAGAGACGTGCGTGCAGAGAGAACTCCGACAATTATGCGACTCGGGATACAAACTGCCCACGAGTCGCGTCGTCTCGTTCTCCATAGAACCGCGTGTTGTTTTCAGGGTAGAAAACAATAATGACTGTCACGCGTCGCCTTTCATTGATGGCATTGAGGACATCTTGCATTATTTGGTCAGGGTGCGCCCGTGCTTGATTAATCTATAGAACAATTCATTGATCGATGAGTCCTGGCGCTATTCACTACGAACAAACATCATAGAGTGGTATAGAGGATTAATAAAAAACGTAGACTCAAAGTAAAGTGCTCAAGAATTGTATAGTTTATAGCCTCGAATAATGATTACAAGAAAAATGGAGTAGACATATTTTTAAAAATTTCAGAACATCATCATGAACAAAATTTTTATTTAACGCCTGATCCGTAGTCTAACTACTTCAGAGTATATTAAAGACTAGCTTTCCCCCGCGGCTTCGCTCACACAGGCTTAATGCCCTCAAAATTGATATTGTTCATTCAGATTGTCCATTCAGATTGTATCAATGAGCATTTAAGACCAAGTATAAAGTAAATCAGACCACGAACAATATATTCCTCATACAAACGTTGCAACCCCTTGTCACTCCCTTAAGGGTTGAATTATATAAAATTTCGAAATATGTGTGTAGCGGCCAGCTGCACGTACATTGAAACATTTGGCGTGCAAATGGTCAGGACGGTTTACGAGGCTGGCAACTCTAAAGCTATTTTTGAGAATGCCGTTTTTAGCAAAATACTTTTACCACATTTTTTTTATATAGATAGGTAGATAATATTTGATTATTGGAAACCGTTATTTTCTATTTCATTCTATAGAAAATACAAAACAATATGTATTTAATATTTATGCAGGGGATTTGATATCTTATTCGTATCTGGTTTCACCCACTTCCAAACATGCAAATGAAACATAGGCGTGGAGCTCCCGATCGATTCCAATTTCGGTGAAAACTATCCGCAGTGAACAGGTTTTCAGGAGGCGAACGGGAACCTGGGAACCTGCCGATAGGATCGTTAATTCGAGCTTTCATAGGATGAGAATTGAATTATGTAAATTCTCTGGAGGTAGGTTCTCCGTCAACCGAAATTCTCGATGATCGTATCCCTCCTACTCCGTACAATCTCGGATCCTCCGTCCACTGCACCGTAAGCAGAAGGTGCGACTACCACGGAGGATCGAGAGACTGAATACCCCCTTTACGCATTTCAATTATTCCCTGTCTGGCAATAATCCTCGAGACTATATCGTGCTGCTTCACCGGTACCTACCCGATCGAGAGAGCCTTCACGAATGCTCGAACAACACTCGAGGACCATAGAAATTAACGCTGCAAATGCCGGAGCAAAGTGATTGGCTCAGCTGTAGGCAAAATCGTGGGACTTCTTAGCATTTCATGGATTTCGAAAAATTCCTTCATTAAGCTGAATAATTACAAATTCCACGACAACGATTCACTACAATGGCTGATCAAACTATTCGGGCTACTTGTGTGACTCGACGATTTTACGTTGGAACGATCAACTTTCCAATCTGTTCAAGTAGAACCACAAAAAATAACGGGATTATTACTGTTTATTAAAATTATGAAATATATTAAGGAAAGGGGATTTTTACACTACGTTGTCAGATTTTTACACTACGCACACAGCGCCACACAGCCACACACACGCTTGCTCAGAGCCACCGGCAGCCGAAAAACGTAAACAAACGTGCTGTCGCCCAGTCTTCCGACTTCGGGGAACTATGATATTATAAAAACACAAGACACGCGCTCGTCGCTCGACACCATAACACGCGATTCAATACAATCAATGTCTAGCTGCACCAAGTTCTCACCGTTTTCATGCACCAATGTCTGCAAATTAAATTACCGGCTTTATCGAATTCGAAGATGACGGAATATTTGTTTGACGACACCCTGTATAGAGGTTGCAGCGCAAAGTGTGGCGGTGAGTACACCGAGTACCGTTCATCTTGCCAGCCTCTCTTAAGTCACCGTGTAAGAAGGTTAACGACGTCTACATCGACTGTACCGTGTTCCAGATTCTCTATTGCGTTCAGATTTTTACATACACATCCATACAGCACATAGAATCGTCGAGAGGCTTAACCAGGTTTCGAGACATACTCTAGAACAATGTCTATAATAAAGCAAAGTTTGTGAACTCTCCATGTACCCCGATACTGTGATCTAGATAGACCTGAAAGTCCATCCAAGGATAATCTCGCGTGAATAATCAGGATGTTCTCCGACTAGTCACCCCATTGAATCTTCAGAAATCGATAAAGTAGAAACTGTAATAGGGTTTATTTTCAATTTACGCGAGTTTCCACAAACTTCCGCAATCTAATAACGACCAAGACTCGCGTCGTGCGCCATCGTTAAAGCTAATTGAAAACGAGAATCGCGTACGCAACATTCGCCACTCGCCTTCTTTATAAGAATCTCTTTTCCGTCGCTGGCATAGCCTCCTCTCTCGATCAAGCGATAAAGGATAATTGTTGGCAATTAGCATTTGACCGACGCAATTAACATCGATGGAGCTGCAAGTCCCGGCTAATTTCTTACGCGGAAGTCTGACCGACCGGAAGCGTCAGTTTAACAGACCACCCGTCTCCTTTTCCTTTTCGTTTCTGTCAGTTTGCCGTCGAGACACTGCTTTTACAACGCTCCGACATACAGGGGTGAAAAATAAACATAGTTACGAGCCATTTTCTTCGAAACCATAATATAGAAATACTCACATTAAGTGTCGCATCTTTAGACCAAAATGGAACACGACTTATTTGAGAGGGACTCCTTCGATGGGATCCTTGATAAATTTTAAACAGTTATTTGTTAAGTATTGATTTTTACAGCCTGAAACGTCAGTCGATTATTATTTACTAATTGGTGTCAGTTGGAAGCAGTCTATATGGAAATTTCAGAAGCTCAATTGAATTTATTATACTCTATAATGGAACTCCTATCCGAAAAGATGCTGATGTGTTCACGAGCATAAGGCGTGAAGCCATTATTATGGGGTCGCTGGTTCACCCTTGTGATATCATAAATTCAAATTAAGAGGTGATTTATGCGTAACGCAGTCTGCCACGCAGGAATATTGATTCGGGCTACGACTTCTCCTGAAACGAAGTCCCGATAAAACTTTTAATCGTTCCCTGTTATTCTCGATAATGGCTCTTTTTTATTGCTAGAAACTCGTCGCGTGCCTTTTTCAGCTGGTTACACAATCGACGCATAGGCTTCATAACTTTGTCAAATACGTTGCCGGTGACGAGACCGCTTAAGATGGCATTCTTCATAAATTGTTACCAAAGTCACGATACGTGTTACGTCGTCTCTATAATTTATTCAATTATATTTTCTACGCACAAAATTAAAGCATAAACAACAAGAAAACATCGTAAAGTTAAACGAACCATAATTCACGAACAATATTCACGAAAATGTTTAAATTTCAAAATGTTCATAAAAGAACGACGCCCTTAATTGAGTGGCTTTCGGAAATTCACTTTGAAAGTCCATTAAAGAGTTAATTTGGAGTTCTCTTGGCTTTCATGAAACATTTCCAGCGAAGCATAAACCCGACTACTAGAAACATCAAACATACTTTTCACGTTAACGCCGCTTTCGCAGTTGTTCAAGAGCAAGCTGTTATATTCGTTGCGCCGCGCCGTCATTCAGCTTAATTTCACCTTTTGGAGCACGGTTTCTTGTCAAAGAAACTGCGCGCTCATCTTTCTCGCCAAATTTTCGGGATAAACTAATTAAATCGGAGCTGCGCTTCTACCGAAAGGAGGCGCATTAGACGGTAGTTGAAAGCGCTGTGATTACACCGGGGCGTAACTTTTCTGAACGCGAATTACAACGGTCTGTCGAGCATCGATATTGAAATTATCGTGTCGTCGCTGTGATAGCCTGACATTGTGTTGTTATTAACACCCGAGAAACGTGTCGGAATCGACTAATTGCCCGTGACACGTGGCTCGCGACTCGTCGAACTCCCTTTACTTTTGCGACGGGCCCAAATGATTTGTTGCGGACTCGACAAATTAATGAAACTATACGAAATTGTTGTGAAACTCTTTCTAATTTTTTACAACAGGATAGAACTCCTTTTTACAAACTTGTCGTATCTACGAAATAAGAGGAAATTTTTACAAGTCTGACTACTTATTTATACATTTGTAAAATTGAAGATCGAAAGGGAATTCCTATTAAATTTCCTCTATTCGTTAGGCATCGAAATTAAGAGCGATCTTCCGTGATAAAATTGGTCGAACACCAAGATCGCCAAGAACTGTAGACGTGACTGTAGTACGAATTTTTTCCCGAATCACCATGCGAAACAAAGGGGTTAATCAAACGACCGAATTGCAAATATCTTACGAATAACGATCCGCTCAGGATTGGAAGCGGTGCACAGGAAAGAGTTTTTGAAATGCATACAGCTGACCCGGCTAAATGGACCAATTTGTTCGGGAGTCTGCAACCCAGTTTCGAGAATCGACTCGGCGAATATGTATCAACTTCGTGCATTCTATTTTTATGAAGTGTCTTTGCCAAGCTAGCAAGTGCGCTACGGGCATCGCTATTAAGCGCAATTATGGCACTATCTTGTCGCGGCAATGCGCCACGATAAACGAGGATTTATACGTTGGTAACGAGGATAGGTGCTAGTTTCCTTTATACCGGCGACGATGATGCTCCACTTTCATTTCAAATGGGTTCTGTGCCACAAAGTGCAATTTAAACCGGCGACTGATTGGGCTTGTTCCTCGAATCTACGTTGCACGCGCTATCTACACCGTAAGTCGCCGGATACTTGTATCAGCGAACGTGGAATGGGATAGAAAATGATCTCTTGTAATTTACGAGAAACGAGATTGCGTGTTTTTATATGGACTATCTAGATGAATATTAACGTAGGTGATTTCTTGCCAATTTTTACGAGCCCAAAATACGAAATCCAAATGAAGATAGAACTTTTCAAATTCCCTTTGGCATTATTTAAAAAAGGATGCTGAATTTCTGTTTGTATATTCGGAAACAGCGATATAATTATTTAGAAAATACAAGACTAGTGCACAAATTTTTTTTGCTCAGTGTTTGGTGCATAATGCGGTTTTTCCAGAAAAACATCTTCGATATTTTAGAAAATACAGAAATAAACAAAATTTTTCTTCGGGTTCGCACATTCACATACGATTACGATTCGATCGTAAGTATGTAACATTGTTCGAGCTGACCAATGATGCACCGAGCCTCGCATGCGCATCTTCCAAGAACCCTTCTGAGAGGGAAAGGGGTTGCGTCGAGGGAGCATGAAGGCTCTCACGATGAATGGATAATCGGGAGTCCTTTCGCGTCCTATCCTCTCGCTCCTAAGTAATAAAAGACCGAGGTCCTCTCGTTGGAGAGTACCTTTTCGTGCCTACTTTTTAAACGAGGGTGCATCCGAGCGTCGAGCAATAAAAGGAAAAACAGTGCACCCACTTTAACCCCCGATGAAATATTTAACAGGTTCAATGGCTCGCAAATGCCTGGATTCTCGCGTCTACTACCGTTAATTCGATGTCTCATCCTTGCGATGATATTGCGAACGACATTGTAGTAGAAGTTAACAATATTCATTTCATTGGAACATTCTAGCTAAAAGACTGTTGTGCTCATATAATTCTTCATTTTTTCATTACGGGAAATAAAAGATCTGTTTCCTTAGCTTATTGTCGTTTATAAATGGTTGGAACAATTTCTGTGTTACATTGCACTGTTATTAATGGCCATAGGAAGTCCACCACATTATAACATCAAGAAAATACACAAGTTGATCACTTTTTTATTTTAGCATTCTTTCTCGATCCATCATGGGACGTCACACCGGTAATTTAATTTGTTTCAAGGGCACTTGTAACTCTTGCTACACGGATAAGATGAACGATGACATGAGAGGAGAAAGCGCATAATTGCGGAAATCGCGTTTGAGTTTTACAGAAACAGGCGGCAGTCCTGTCGCGTCGTCTGGATGCAGTCATTAAGACTTCTCGCCGAACTATCAATTAAACGTCAAGCCGAGACGTTTTCGGTGCCCTCTGGGCTGGCTCTGAGGGACCAGTTAATTCCAGTCCTTAATTGCGACCGACGTACATCATAATTACCATACAAATTCGATGGATTTAATCGCGGAGAAAAATGTTCGGCCACGACTCCAGGGATTTCGAGTGGCCGAGAAGAGCCGAGAGAAAGAGAGAAGATGAAACTTGCATTCTCACGTAACGCGTGTACTGAAATTGCCGATCATTAACGGCATCCGGTCGCTGAAACGTCGCGACGGATGGCTCGAGTTCACGAGACTAGTTTCTGCACCCGAATCAATTTGCAGAAGATGCGATCTGACGGCCCTTCTGCCTTGCCAGCGATCTGGATCAATTTAATCGTTGCTTTCGCAGCGAATTTCGCAGTAACAATGCAGCTAAATGTTCATTTGCACTTCGTTTATACTGACAAATGTTTATATGCCATCAGTAGCACTAGTTGCCCAGGCCAGAATTAACTCTGGATTGGTCCGTGTTTTTCGTTAATAACTCCTTAACGAAGCCTCAGATGACATTTTCGTGAAGGAAAATCTTGCTTGAAATCATCTCAGCATCCTCCCATTTCCGGATGCTGAGGGAATTTCGGGACACCCTGCATATAAAAATTGAAATATGTGCAGAAACAACTTCTTTCATCGATTATAATATTTCTTGTACTGAAACCGACTAAAAAATGTTCAAACTTTTTGCTGATATGCACATTTTCGTGGATATTAGTACTTCCAATGCATAAAGATAATCCAATAATCTCGGTCACGATTTTCATTGAATATTTTCTGTCGGCCAAAACAACGGTTTCGCAGACTCGAAATAAGTGCAGGAAAATGAAAAACGGAAACACAGGCATTCCACAAAGAGATGGTAACATTGCTACGTGATCGTCTTCTCTGTTTGGTCACGGCCGTTTCAGGGCAGTTTTTCGAAATTGTTTCCAGATGTGACCATCCCCGGGTCCAATTGCACTCGACCGACGAAAAAGGGAAATGCGCATAATGGGTCCCGCAGGAAAATTCCGGCGAACGTCACGTGTTGCCTAGAGGTACAGGTACATGCAACACGAGCACAAAGAATGAATGTGCCCGTGGCGTTGCATTTAATGGCAGCGACGCGTAATATGCGTGGCCAACGAGAATGGACAAAGTTCTCTGAAGAGTTTTTGCGGGCGGTGCCACGTGCAGCGCAAATGTTCCGTTTGCCTGCATTACCTTCTGCCCGTTGCCATTTCTGGTTCTGGGTTTCAGGCAATATTAGGCGACTCCGACTCGAATAACATCGTCTTATTGCGTCGGGAAACCTTCTGCGAGGTCCAACTTGGCAGCAAGTGTGTTATTCACTTCGAAAATACAAGAATACTGCGTTATTATGAAGTAGGGTCCGTTAGATACCCTTACTGATGAGTCCTCTAGCGGGTCTAGGACGAAACACCTCCTTTCTTTTAAAACTAATTAAAACATTTTTAACAGCTAACGTGGTTCTCGAACCTGAAGATTCAAATCCGGATCCAGCATTTAGTATTCACAAAAATAGCTAATTGTTGTTGTAAACGATCGAACCTTTGCGCCGCGAATAAAAATTTGTAATATCCTGAAGATAAATTACGATCGATAACCAATTAATTAATTATTATTTTGTAGGTTTCGAATGGAGTTTCAAGCTATTTAAGGGGTTAGGACACAGTAACAGGTAAGGGAAATACAAGATTTTCAAACAACAGTACAGGAAAAAAAGTGAATGAAAAAAAATATATTCTTTTAAATTAACAGCAAATACTTAAAGCTTTGAAAAAAAGCTAAAGAACATTCGTTTTGAGAACTATTCAGTTGCATAGGTTGCGTTATCTACGTTGTAAATCTCGATGGCCCTTTCCGTTCGTTTTCTGTGCGTCATCGGGCTCTGAGACAC
Source organism: Lasioglossum vierecki (assembly GCA_028455595.1). Taxonomy (NCBI): domain Eukaryota; kingdom Metazoa; phylum Arthropoda; class Insecta; order Hymenoptera; family Halictidae; genus Lasioglossum; species Lasioglossum vierecki. The sequence goes on along the minus strand of CM052336.1, from coordinate 31,225,321 downwards.
AACCATACCCTATCGGCCTATCCCATGGTGCAGGGACACCGAAGAGAATCGTCCTCGTGCCTAACAATGCACGTAATGCGAGACGCGCGTAGGTGGTCTCGAATATGATCCTGCAGAAGTTCCTACGACAAACTTCTCAGAAACGAGAAAACTTTTTGCGGAGAATAATGAACGGAATCGCGTGCAATCACTGGAAAACTGCTTCCCACGAGAGTCTAACCTGCGGAGCCCTTTGGCGACCGACCACCGAGTATTTCTCTCCTAAGTTTATTTTTTAAGATCAACACTTTACTGTCATAATTCAATGTCATATTTCATCAATGAAATTTATTCTCGTAAAGGTTCAAACCAATTTAATGGATCAATGTATATGTGTTGTATTAACTAACGAATCAATGTCTCAATGTATATGTACTGTATTAACTAATAGATCAATGTATAAACACGAGACCTATCAAATATTTTTTAAATAAAAGATAAAGTTCAGTTTCGATTAGGACGAAACCTGTCACGCTCGGAATCGAAAATTTTATAGCGCAGCATTCCCCCTAAAATATTCTGCCGACCGACGAAGAAATCTCCATCTATCTTATCGCGACTCGAGTGTATGACGTTGAAACATTTCCAAGTGTCCTGAAAGTGCTAGACCGACTGAGTTATCGATACTTCTTTTTCTCCCGATAAAATGCGTTCACGGTGCAGTGCAATGCCCAGATGCACTCTCCATTGTCGTGTCAGTCTTCTGCACCATGTAGCCCATTTCTGGACCACCATTTCTATTTCTAGTAATAATATTTTCGTTTTCACGTAATAACCAATATAACTCGGTTCTCGATAGTACACGATGGATTTTTGACATTTATAGATAAACGTGAAAATATTTTTACATCTGCATTTACGAGGAAATGCACGATCAGGCGATCTACGAATCCCTGTCCGAGGGTGGTTATCCGACTCTCGTTACAAATTGATATTATTCAAATCGCCAGCGTGCCAACTATGATATTTGATGACGGCTTGCGATTTACCCAGGGAAATGATAGTGCGTCCGCCCGGAGGCCATTGTCAGGATCTGTTGCATTCGCAGTCTACCTATGCATTATGACAGCCGCCAAGGATTTCTATACATTTTAACGACCGAACCGACGCGACGGTTCATTCGAATGAATATTTGCCGGGTATAATTCAAGGATGGAAACAGATTTGGTGTTGAGAAATGCTTGAATTATTCTTCGACGCCGTTCCCAGTTGAATCATACAACTTGCATAGCTGTTAGCGGTCCTCATTTATCCAACACCGCTGTGAATTTACCCCGATAAAACGCACGGATGTCAAAAGACACTCCGACGATTGCTGTAACCATGTTCAATCCGACAATCTTTTCGAATCACTTCGTAGAAACACAAAATTGAGGATTATGTAGATTTAATACGAATAGAAATAAAATCAATTCTTTATATTCGAAAGTTTGAAAAAGTCAATAATTAAGACTTTGCTCTCTAATGATTCTTACGACCAGAACAGCGGATCTTTACATAAAACAAAGATTTTCTATCCGACTTGCAACGAACTGAGTCAAATGAAGATTTATTTTCTTTCGTAATATATTTAAATATGATGAAAATAATATAGTAATATTTTTAAATTCTTCCAATGTCATCACTATTTTTACCTATACCTACTTATTCTAGTTATAAATTTATAAATCCCGCCGTTCAGTTATGACAACATCAATATTGAGAAACTGGTGCAAAAACTTTGATATATTCCGGAAACTTGGAGAATCAAAAAATGGCTAAAGAAAAGTCGCTTTTGTTCTCATGAACGGAGGAGAGAATGTTTTACAAGGGTGTTACAGAGAACGTGGAGATTGAAGAATGGACAAATCGAGAAAATCTCGGTGGCCGAATTGATCGAAGTAAATTCGCGTCGAAGTAAATACATCATTAAGAGGTTGCGCTCTGACAGCATGCTCGATCCTCGTGCGGGCGTATTGCGTTACAAGGAGGAATGCACCAGAAGGGAACAAGAGTAAACCGTCGATGAAAGGAGAGAAGACTCTGAGGCTCGTGAGGATAAAAAGTCGACGGTAACGACTCGGAATCAATACTTGATGATGCGCCATCGCCGTACGTGGCCGGGAACGTTTGTGTCACGATCCCCGTATCAATGCAATCGCTGTGTACAGGTTTCGGCTCTGACGGGTTGACAGCCAGCAATGTATCGTTCTGTTGGTCGGACAATTTTAATGAAACGCTTGTTCCCGCGCTCTCGTGTTCGGTTGCCCTCGTGTACACACGGTTGCATAGATGTTTTCTCTCTCGAGCGACTCGATGCCAGGGGAAAGTTTGCGCTGCCGCTCGCCGGTATAGTTTAGTTCAATTGCTTGGGAAGTCGGTGATCGAATTAGGCGGAATCGATCTTTCAAATTTACTTCATTACAAAAAAAGTACAGTAACGGTTCGAGCTAAGAAAAACCCTCTATCTTTTGTACAGTCCTTATGCCGCCACCTATTAATATTTAAATGTCTTATTGTCTTATGTGCGAACAATCTTAATGCTTAACTGATACACGTTGATTCCATGAGTGTAGTGGAGATTTAATAAACATAAGGTCCAGATTTGATCCCTCAACATATACTATTCACTTTTCGTATCATTAGTATCATAGTATTTATTTTATTAATGTTGGAACACCAGTATATTAAAATACTAATCGTGACATCTCTGTACAAATTATTGTAAGTTGTTTAGTCCGTGCGTCCTAAATGTTATGATGGTGCTCGGCACCCTTATATGTGTGTGCGTGTATGCGTGCCTAAACCGCGAATCTACTTCTCTTCGTGTATCAGACCTTGTAAAGAAAAGACGTATAAAAGTATATTCCAACATTTGTAAATGCGATCTCTTGTTTATACATTAAATGCTACAAAAGGCTTTCAAGTCGACTTCCAACATTTATATTATTAAGCTTGTATTTGTAAAAGATCTTGAAATTTTCGAACTGCTGCCGAATCATTGTATATATTCTTTTCACCGTTTACTGTGCACTTGTACACACAAAAGCCTTGATCTAACAAAAACTCTCGGGTCTGTGTTGATTTTTACAGGACTCGATGACGTCAGATCGATGACGCAAAATCGGCTAGTCGCATCCGGCTGGTCAGCGCGAGTCCTGTTGTCCTAGTAGGACGGTTTGCGTAATTTCCAGATAATAAACAGGCACATAATCCATGTAGGATGCACAACTTTTAGGAAACACAGTATGCATTACATCAAACTGACGCAAACAGCCGAACAAGATTTAAAGCATGTTGTATCGTCTTGCTAACACGCGTTTCGGTTACCACAGACTCTCATAAACCAGCCTCGTTTCCCTGGTTCTCTCGAGAACCAAAAACAAACTAGCAGTTTCAACCGGAGTTCGGTAAAAATGAAACCATCTCCAGTCTCTTAAAGTGGAGCAACGGTGGCTCCCAAGTGTCGTTAAATCTAGTTAATGTGCAAGCTTAGTCTAGACAGCTCCGATTTCAAAGCACCGCGGCAGTTTCGGTTTTCTCGGTTTCTTTCTTACTTCCAAGGAGAGAACCATAATCGTATGTAAACACAAGGGGTTGATACTCTAGGTCACAGTAGCATAGCCGCTGCTTCTTTCACAGTCAGGTGGCCGTGAGAATCGTGGCAGGGATGTGCTGCAGCACTTTTCTTCTCCGAGAAGCGGGGATAATTATGAAAACCGAGCGAGACGGGAGACGTGTTTATCTCGTTTCGAGGAACTCGTTCGGTGTGTCCGTTTTGTGAATGGTAATTGCTGTTTGTTTAGTTCCTGAGTAAATAGAACGTCTTCGAGTGCTACTTTGGTGTCGTTTTTTATTTAGCTAACGAAACAGATGATGTTCAATTTACGGTTAAAATGTTAGTAATTATTAATATTTCGAATTCGATTGGGTTATAGATCGTTGAATTCGTCATCATTTCAGTAGCAACAACACAGCACTAACAAAATTATACTGCAGCAAGGAACGAAAAGTTAGCGTTAATGCCGGTCGCAGTAAAGGTTGAATATTTTATTTATTTAAATATTGAATATTTCTTCGCATTTCTTGAAGTGAGTAAAATCATCCGATCTGTGCGCACGATCGCAGTAAATACCGCACGGTGGTCATCCGGGTCAGAATTAAGCAAACCACAGATATTTCTGGTAACTCGGGGGCCGGTATCCAGCGAACCGGATCTCCGTCGATTGGACTTCCGGTTAACCGAGCCCTTCTGCTTCCGGAGAGGAGACCGACGACTCGTGAAATCGAAGGGTACCCCCGCCGGTAATTCGATGGAACTCGTTTCCCCCAAAACCAGGAATAATCGAGGAACTTGACTTTTTTTGCACGAACGCACCCCTCGATCGAACATGATCGCTTCTGGCAAGAGCCCCGAGGTAATTTCAACCTGGAAACCGAAACAGTCCTAACGATCTACACTTTATACTCTGAAACCACTACCACAAAAAAACGAACAACCCAATGGATGTAACAATTTTTCACTTGAAACTTTAAACGGAGCGGCACAATTATTTGTGTGTTGCGTACATTACATTAACTGCTATTTGCTGTTGAGCATATGGAAGTCTGTCGAACGTTTTAAATTTTGTTCGGAAGAAAATCGGTTTCCAGACCACCGTTGAGCGTCAGTCCAGGAAGCAACGGACACTCGATGAAAGACTCTTACGATTTTACGGCTTGTTCGATCTCGCAGCGCGAACATTGAAGGCACACCGTGTTGCTCGGCAATTACCACGGTCAACCTCGTAACTTCTTGCGCGAGTACTCGCGCCGACCCGTGTTCCCCGGATCGATTTGAAATTAGACTCGCTACGGGTACACATGTAACCTCCGATCGCCTGATGTTCGTCTGCGCATTTACACCACGTCCTCCAACTGCTCCGATATTTATGGCTAGCCCATGAAATATGGGGCTGAACGGTCATTCCGATCGAACCTTTCCGAAGAACCTGTACTCACGATCATTCATATAAGTAGATCGCCTATCTCTATACGACTATACGTTTCCGTGAGCTACTGAATTTTTCTGATACATGCCAGCCTGATGCAAAAAAAAAATCGGAAACAAATACGGATCAATAATCATAATAATTTTCAAGATACAGTATTCTATCCATAAATGTCCCCAAAGTCTGACCTGCAAATGTTCCAGATCTATCCCCACTACTGCGGGGTGTACCCCCTTGCAAGGCCGTGAAACTCAAGAGGCCTCGATACCATGCAGCTCGGGTATATCAGTGAGCCCGGCTAATCGGAATTTCCAACTTCTTTATTTTCCATTATTTTTTGATGGGACTTCGATGGCCATATTTGTGGCATTTTTCAAATTAAAACCATACCAAATATGATATAATTCCGATGATATTTACTAGTGTAATAGACCATTAAAGTTTCGAGCACAAGGAAGGACAGTTGCCGTCGAGCCCGAAACTTTATGTGTCTATTACACAAGTAAATATCATCGGAATTATATCATATTTGGTATGGTTTTAATTCGAAAAATGCCACTAATATGGCCATCGTCATTTATGCTGTCCCTGGCGCATAAATGTCCCTCGGCAGACCCGTGCTAGGGACTTATATGGATAAAATACTGTACGGATTTTTAGATCTGGACAAGGAATTCCGGTCGTCCAAACATGATCAACGCGACCGTGAATGTGTTAAACGATGCACTCCGTCCCAGGGTGAAACTGATTCGAAATGATAAGCGGAGCTAACGATAAATGACTCACGGCGCGACCAACTATTTTAATTCAGCAGAAACAGAGAGAGAGAGAGAAAGGGAGAGCTCGTCCCTTCGGTTGCATAAGTGGCTGGCCAACGTTAATCATGACTAAAAATAACCGTGACACGGTCGTGCGTTTCATTCATGCCCGGTATACCAGCGGCGGCGAAATCAATTCCGGAAAAATTCGATCCCCGTCTAGACGACCTTCCCTTCCACGACCGATTAATATTCATATCACTCGCGGCGTATTCGCGGTCGCGCGATATCGATCGTGTTCTTTTCCTCCAGCGCTCGAATACCAATGAGATCTGTATCGATAATCGAGTACCACGGAACGGGGAAATCAACCACGTAATCTCCCCGCGATATTATGCTCCGCGCGAACCTGAAAGACCTGCCCCTCCGAGGAAACCGAGGTGAACGTCTCAAAATCATCCTCTTGTGGAGATATCGACGTCGCGGGGTGGTCCAGAACGTCATTCCTGCAACTCGATTAGTCGAAGAGAAACGTCAGCCTCGGAACGGGGATTCGAGAAAAAGTAATTTCAACTTTTAACACGTTGACTTCGGAACAGCCTTCGCTATCTACCTCGAAAAACTTTATACAACTAAAATAATTTCGGTAAGGAGAACCAAACTAGACAAGTTTGCCACGATAATTACTCTTCTAACTATTTCGAGTCTCATCTATGCCAAAAAATGTAGACGAAGTTTTCTTGTGGTCTCTCATTTCTTAAGCGTTCAAGATCCCGCGAGACTTCAAAGAAGATCGAAAATTTGCCACGTTCACGTTAGTTTTCGACACTTTCCCCCGCTCCTCTTTCGTTCGTGTTCGCCGAACTTTCCTTTTTGCGTGAGAACTTCGTGAAGGGTGAGAAAGCACGTTTCGATGTAGGCGCGGAAAACTTTCGCGACGGGTGGAATAGGGTGTTCCGACGATAAAGATCATAACCATCAGATTGTGCTTCGTTTCAACAGCGAGATAACTAATATAGAATAGCTAATAATAACATAGAATAGCTAATAATAAATGGTGTAATAATACAGTAAAGCCTTGATCTAAGAAAACTGAAACCGTACGATCTAAGAAAAAACAAATATCCATTTACATACAAGTATTCTAGAGAATCGAAGGAGAATAAATAAAAGCAAATAAATATAACTGTTAACAAATTCTATAAACAAATCCAATACAAATAATAAGAATTATTTAGGTATTTCCGTTTAAATGACCACGGAAAACATCGAAACAAGATAAAAGGAGTGGAAGACAGATATTCGAGTACCGGGTACCAGAAAAAGCAAATCAGAAGATTGGATTAACACCCCCACCCCCGATTATTTATTATTTTAGTATCGACTGCTGCACCCATTCCAGCGAAACCGATATCGACTTTACGTCTGCGAAGATTAGTCGTCAACTTTTACTCCCTTTTTCCCACAGGCACGTCGTTAGCTTGTTCCATTGTAGCCGCGGCAAAAGAGTCAGTTAGAACCCGCGGAAGAAGCGTTTCGTTCTTAGGCGGAGATTACCGCGAAGATGATGAAGCAGACTGAGAGACCGAGGAGAGCTCTTTTAAACACCGTTCTTAGGAACAAACTTATCGATCTGCTTGCTGCTCGAGCTTCTGCTCTGTATACGCGGTGGCCACGAAGTCGAGCGTTGCTCAAGTTATTGTACATGTCGGCGATCGATACTGTTTAGGAAGTAACGGTGAATGAATCTACACAAATTCCGATTTTTAGACATATTACACTAAAAGTCATATATTTTTCTCTACGTAAAAAAATTTATTTTTGCAATTTGATCGACTATATTCGTGTACGTACGATACACGTGAAGATTAACATACGTAAAGAGAGAAGACAAGCAGGAAGACTTTAGATAAAAATGTTTTCTCATGAAAATTATGATCTTATTACCGCGACACCATAATCAGCCCACTCTTAAAAATCCTCATACATCATTAATCGCTTCAGCATAACTAAACTGTATTCGAGGCTACCCGCAGCTTTCGATCAACACGTAAAAAGAAATTTTATCTCGAAGATCAGCATGGAGATCAATTTTAATATTTCGTTAATCACGATAAAATTTCTCGACGATTTGACGAGGACAAGCAAAACTGCAGAGGGTCCACAGCTTCACGGAACTTGGTTCCCGCTTTATATAGTTAGATTACACTTAATCCCTCGTCGTTCAGCTTTCAATAAGGCGAATTATTTATTATATGTAGTATCCTGCGGCGATTCCCAGGAATACCATTCGTAAATTATTCTCCTTCCTGTCGGAGACTTAATTGGACGAACGACCACGACCAATGGAAACCAGAGGTCGGCCACCTATCGATCTAATGACAAGCGATAAGTACTTATGCGCTTGTTCCTCGTCTCAAATTGAATCGCATCCAACCGGCCGTTCTCAGAATTATGAGCTTTGCCGGAGAACGACGGGAAACCTGCTCGAACGATAACGGCACTGTTCGTGCTATATCAGCAGACTGCCGATTGATTAAATGTATTCGAATGCTAATGGGAACGCGCGCATGGGCACTCGTGCGGTTCGCTAAATCTTCTCGATGAGCTTTGTTCAGCGATTCGGACTGCGTGAAAATACACCTTTCGGAAGGGGTTCCTTGTTCCGGATCAACTGTACAAGGTACTCCACGAGTCAATTCTTCCTTTGACACCTTGAACGTCACGCGAGTTATATGTAAATAGTTTATATGTGTTAAACGAAGAACCGTGGAGTATGTAGATCTAGGTGCACGGTAATGTATCAGCCAAGTTCTCGCACTACCTCATTCACAGCTTGGTCATCGTAAGAAACAATGAAGGAGTCTTGCCCTACGAATTAGTGAATGAAGTTCTTTAATGACTCATCGCTCCGTTACGACCCCAATAGTAATAGGTCGTAAGTTGAACGGCCGAAACATACCTTGGTAAATGTGGGTGAGCCGAATCCGACCTTCAACGGCCATCAGAAAAGATCAATGCGGCGTAACCTCGTGTGTCGAGCACTGGATCCCCATGAAAATCTCATGAAATTCCTGCTTTCGTTGAGTGGGCTATTCGTCTCGGCCGATACCTAACGACGTTGTTATACTGATGAGCTGAACGTGTTCGGTCGCATGACTCGCACGAGCCGTTCAGTGTCCACTAGACGTTTTACGGTCCTCCACGACTTATCTCGTTACCAAATGTAAATATATTTCCATTTCATTTAATTTGTCATTTTATTTAATTAAAATCAATTGTAACAGTAAATGCGCATTAAAATTATAGGGGAACTATGTATATATTATATTGAAGGAGTTGTAGACATTTCTGTAGACATTTACGAATTCCTCAGAGTATAAACACAGGAGAAAGAATAAATTATGAAACACACATTGCAGTAGACACCGACTGCTTTGAAAAATCATAAAAGCACTATTCTTTTTCTCAGAAAAATAACAATAGCTAAGGTATGAGGTACGTGACAAGGTTCCAGAGATATGTAATATGCTTTCCTCCTGGAATGGAAATCTGCAACGACTCGTACGATTCGGAGAACATCGAAGCTAAACGACGTCGCAACGGATGTTTCGAAGTCGCGCGAGATTGCAACGAGGGGAGCCGTTATTTTCCTGTCGTGTCGAAGAGGGTTGGAAAGGGAGGCGCGCCATATTTTCCTGACGGTGGAAAGGGCCAGCATCGAATCCATCAACGATCCGCACGAGCCTTCGCGTACACATACCTCCGCCCTTGAAAGACGAACCTAATCTTTCGCAGACGAGGGACAGTCACGCCAGAGGGTGGAGGGTTACAACCCCCCGTAGACTTCTAAACTTCGTAAAAGGGAAAGCAGACGCTCGGGGAATCTGCGGGCGTTCGTTTGTTCAGGTGTCTAACAACTCCGACAGATTTCAACAAGATTCTACTTCAAGGGATTTAAAGATATAAAACTCGAAGAGTGTTACAAATCTCAAAATCAATAAGTTACCCTTACCACGAGGAATCATTTAGTCAATGAACAGCTGGATGTTTTTCTAAATTTAGTTTTTTAAAATGGGAATTTGTATAAATTCCTACTGTTTTCAATTTGCACCAACATATTTCTGGCATTTCTCAGATTGAAGTGAGCCCGAGCATGACACAACTCATTTGGAATGCAAGAACTGAATCAGTTGTCATCGGAGCGGGGGTTAATTGAGAAAAGTAAGGAAACCGGCGCGGCACTAGGGGCGTTTTCAAGAACTCGACTTGCTTCTGCAGCAAGGTTGAAGGTGGCCCAAGTGTTCTAGCGATCCGGTAGGTCCATCGAGGCTAACTACACCCCTCGACGAGGCCTTGGAGTGATATGTTTCGAGCACCGAGAGTGTTTGCGGCAGAACTACGTTCATTCTCTTCCGTTCCTCCGATCTTTCACCTTTCCGCGGGGCCTCTTCTCATTTCCATTTCCCTCGGCAGGCTGTTTTTCCAGTTTCACTCTGCCTTTGGTAGCGTGCAGGCCCCCCTCGCTACACTTTCGAGTTAGCCGGGGGAATCGTCGAGCTAGCTGTTTATTACGCGGCCACCAGCTCCACTCTCTCCCTCTATCTCTCTTTTTCCGCGGCATATCATTTTTTTCTCCCACTTTGCCAGGATTTTCCACGCACGGATAACTTCTGCGAGCGGTTTGTAATATCGTCCCTTATTCTCCGAGAGGGGCGGGCCAACGTTCACGGCGTAATTTGAAAGAGAGTATAATTCTACACCGTGAAATTACACGGTAAGTGTTTCCCGGACGAAATTCTGCTTTCGGGAAAACGTGCCGCCGCATGCCAATGTCGGCTGCACCGTCGTTGGAACAACAAACCGTCCGTGTTGTTTCTTAGATCGTGTAGTTCCACTATTTTCCCGTAACGTCAGTTAAACTCGGTCCGGACCTACGCCAGTTTAAATTTTCTTTCTATTAATAAACTAATGATATCGGCGCATAGGTTCGATTAATTGTTAAGTTAATTTGTGTAAAGCACTTTGATTTTGAAACGGTGAAATCTATGAAGGAATAGTCTAACAAAAAGTCCATTAAACAATTGATCCAACCTATGTGCCGATATCATTAATTTATGCTTCAAGCAATTTACAATTGATATTATTTAACATTTTTCTTTCTATTGTTATGCATAAGATGCAGTCAACGTAAACAAAAGATGGCAGACATCGGAAATGGTTTTTGACGTTTTCTATTTAATATGATCTAGCTTCAAGTAGAACAGCGAAATTAAATGCAAATCTAATCATATAATTCATCAGAAAATTACGGATTACTGTATTAAAAATTGTATAGCAATATATTACCACATACATCCTCGCCGTTACGAGAACTTCCACATTTATCTAGCCTCTCTCCTATCTTGCCTATAAATATTGCATGACTGTATATTAAAACATATATCAGCACCGACTATTGCGTTTTTCATTAGCTGAAGCCAATAAAAACACGAGATATAAATATTATTTCGATATAATCATTTTCTCCCGCTTGATCGCCAACATATCACACCGTGCTGTGTCGGTTCAAGCGATAAGGATTAGTAATAGGTTCCCGGATATCAACTTGTAACAGGTTCGTCGAGACACCCTGTATCGTTTGACACAGCTTCTCGTTTCGTAGATTAACCAGAGTTTGTCCTCGAGCTTGACAAACGTGTCTCGGCTAGCGGACAGAGTGAAATACAGAAGAGGACAATCGTTGAATTTCCAGTGGCAGTAGCTCCGGAGCCATTAACCCCCCGCAATGCCTCGCATTTAACCCTGTGTCTTCTCTCTCGTCTTTCCATCTCTGATCCTTCTGATTGTTTGATGTCTCGCACGCGTTTGCGATTATCCAACCCCTTTTGGACGCATGTTTCAAAGCACTGGCTGAGTAAAGTTTGCTGTGCCATCGGAAAAAGAGATTTTTTCCTTGATTAGGCTAACCCATGGAAAATGTCTAGCAGTCTCTTGCCTGATTTTATACATCGCCATGTGGTATGAATTAAACTTTTTTCTGGAAGTAAAGATATTATAAATATTTGTTTGTTATTCTCGATCGTAAATTGTTGTTTACCAATATTTTCTAATGATCTCGGCGCCCAGGTTCGATCTGTTATAACTCCTACACTATTTGCAAAATTCCACAATTTTTACTTTTCGACGTTTCAATCTCTTTTTTAGATCATTTTCAAGAAAATTTTAAAGATTGCGTCTGTAAATTAATAATTCAAAATTAAGTTTTGTAACGTATGAATTTAAAACCAAAAAGAAACCTGTAACATACTTGCCTTGTGTAAGGGAAAATAATTTTTCCGTAATACTCTTAGTTAGCCACGTGTTGATGCTAAGACTGTATACGTGCTAATGAGGTTTATGTGAATATACTTGTAACTAGAAACCTAATTATCGAACGATCAAGAGTTGATCGATATTTGGCGGTGAATTCAAACAGACATTTGTCCTTATACCTTCCTTTCGCTATTTTATACCATTTTATGTATGTAGATATTAAAGCAAATTTTTAAGATATTTATAGAGTTATTTAGAAAAATGGCGAAATTATTTAGAAAAAAACGAACTTGGGCGCCGAGATCATTAGAAAATATTGGATCATAAAGATATTATGATTTGATAATTCGAGTGTCCTTAATCAATATACACAGAATAAAACTAATTTTTGGTTTGTTGTTGTTTATGAAAATATTATATTTGATATCAGCGTTGCGTATTTGGTGAATTCGAAGTTTAACGTCGTTTTTATTTGAATAATCCAAATCGTTGTTATCGACGTTGGAAACACAAGATTTAATAACAAAATATTTCACGTATGTTTTCGAGAGAACAGAAATTGAACGAAGCAGACGAGTTTCGAAGCAGAACGAGTCGGAATGCATCGGCCGATTGCGATAATCGAAAAAGAAAATCGCGAAAAAGCGCGTTCATTGGTAGAAACGTGCGCGATCGAACACGGATATACACTTTTTACTGTCGCGCAACGATATCGAGTATCGAGTTCACGAAGTTTACTTGGTATCGATTCGAGATTGAATAAACGTTTCTCCTCGCATTTATCTAATCTTATCGTCGATGCGCTATACCTGGCGTGTACACGTACAATCTGCTATAATAATCTGCCGGTCGACGTGGCTCGGGTTTCGTATTCGTGAAAATCAACTTGCGCCTATGGCAAATTTTCGCTCGGCAGTCGGTTCGTTGTACGATAGTATCGTGAATGGAATTTTTCCATTGTCAGAGGTCGCCGAGGCGTGCTAATTACCGGTCAAGTTATAATTGGTCACGCGACAATTGGAGAGTGTAACGGAAAACACGAGGGTGTAGTTACTCACTTCGTAGAGCCTGTCTTGTTAAAAGTCGATGCATTTTCTGAAAGTTAAGAAATTTTCTCAAATTTCACGAGGACAGGTATTTTCTTCGACGAGACTCAAACGCTTGAACAGAATTTTTGAAAAACGAAAGATAACTGTTTATTCTCGTTCCTGGCGCAAAGAGCTCTCTATATTACCAAGAGAAATGAAAAACGGTGAAAATACGATGACGAGATTGCAAGAGGCAAAATTGTACTTTTCGTCGACGGACGGATACTGTATTATTTTTTAGAACCTAAAAGTGTAGGGATAAAGAAGGGTCGATTATAAAAATCGCAAGGACAACGTTCTTTGGAAACGCTCTTGTGCATTAAACCATGGACGAACGAGTTTCAGGAGGGATTTATAGACGGTAAGCCGAGTTTCCACGTAACATTTTCGACCGAACGTTCCCGCGGAGTGGTCCAAAAAAGGAGAAAAGAAGATCCTGGCTGGTTGCCTGACCTGCTTGGACGCCGTATCGAATAGCGAGGGAACATAAAAGGATGAGAAATTGAAATGTCTCTGAGATAGGGGTACAACGTGGAACCGTCCAAACGTTTGCAGAAAGAAACGAAAAAGAGAGAATAACGAGATTCGGGGTTACTCCGAAGGAACTGTTCCCATTAAAGCTGTACATCTATGTTCGAGTCGTTCGCCCCCATTTCCGAATGAACCCTTTGACCAATAAAGCGGTTTAATCCTATCCAACCTAAATTATTTTATAGAGGGTTCCACCTAAAGGTGGCAACCTACATATTTGCTTTAGTTCCGATAATATCAAAGCTACTAGCTGGTCATGAAAGTGTTTCATTTTTTATTACCTCTCTGACAGCAGAGAGTCAGGGTCTCTGTTGACCCAGATGTTTCTGGATAGTAAAAAATTAGCTAGTCTCTTAATGTGCAAGTCTGTTTCTGTTACTGAAATCCGAATATTGTTAACGCTTCGAATGATAAGTGATTGTGCATTCGATTTTTTGAGATTGAATCGAGGACAGGTTTTAAACTCGTTTGCGAAGACCGTAATCTCTAGTGTCCTTTGAAGCCTCCGTAAACCTGCGAATGATGTCGATGAAACCGGGCAATTTATCTTGCTATCGGGATCCCGATGTTATTGAAAGCGCTCGTCAGGGTGTCTCCCCCGAGCTCAATTAGTTCAACATTTTGATACGACTGTAACTGAAACCTCGGCTCGCTCGATATATCAACGATAAGAACGATTGGAGAATGCTGGATTTCCAATGGCACTGTCAGTGCACAACTTTTTATTTTTTCGGCAACATTCAGCGTTTTTCAGATACCGTCCTTATCACCGATGGTGCATTTTAACGTGTTAACATAATCAATATATTCTTGTAATCCATTTTTCACAAAAAATATAAATACGTCGTGACCAACCCAGTGTAAATAAGAATCAATTTTTTTACGTTGGCACATCGCGGTGAACAAACATCTCCAGGTTTTCTAAGAATCCCTATCACGTGGTTTCAATTCCCATAAACGAGATAAGCGATAAACCCACAATCCCACAGAGGTAATCGAGAGCATCGGAGTTCTACGTAAGCGAGAGGAAGGAAGCTCAAAGCCAGCGAAATTAGAGGCTTATTCGACGACCATACTCAGCCGATGGGCTCGAGATATCGAGCAAGGGTTAAACTGTCCATGCTTCTCGGACTCGGTATCATAATTGCGAGGGCTCACGGACGTCGCGTGTAAACTTTCTATTTATATTCGCCGCTAATTCGCATGGAACAACGACGACTCGGGGATTCTAGAGGGTCCGGGGAGCAAAAGGGGGGTCAGAAAACGAGAGAGAAGAAGAACGATGAGAGGATGGTGGGTACCGGAGAGGTAACCGACCAAAGAATGAAAAAGTGGGATCGCCCGCGGCAGGTACCCGTGCACCTGCCCCATATACACAGGGTGCATCGGCTGGCTTCGAGATGAGATCTGCAATTTCGAAATAGCCGAGCGAATAAAATGCCGCTCGGAACGATCCCATCGATTCAAAAGTTCGTTTCTATATCGAGATCACGCAGCTAATTTGTCAATCTTCAAACACGGTGCGCTCGATAAATTCACAAAACGATTTTTTCTTTGGACGTATCAGTTGCATAATCGGTTTGCATCAATTTTCATAAAATCGTTTGTCTGCGTCGCTCTTTTGAATAAGGTTCTTACCATCCTTGAAACGAGAAAAAGGATATCAAGAGTTCATTTTTCATCATTTTGTCAGATGCATTACCAGTGTGATTTTTATTCCGACAAGTCGGACTGGTTCGTGTGAACCTTTTGCTACAGTCCAGTTTCATAATGTGCTTTTTTAAAAAGTTTTAGCATGTGAACTTTTCTGTGCATTCCTCCATGTTTGTGAGTTGTTTTACGAAGGCAGGGGGGAATGTCTTCCAGCGGTCGAAAGTTGAGCACAGGTTTCGATCAGGATCAAGTATCCTCCGAGATCCTTTTTAGAAGACTCGATGGCGCAGTCTGTATCCTCCGACAGGTCCCGAACACCTTGAAATCATAGCGTGTCAGGTAGTGGTACGCAGAAGTGCTCGCGTGTCCGAAGAATCTCGAAGACCGTGGGAACATGTCCTGGGAATCTGTCGTACTCTGATTCTTAAATACCCTGTGCACCCTAAATTACAGTGCTCGGTGTCTCTAGTCACCGTGCTCTCCGAAAACCACTTTGAATTTAGAAAAGGGAACGGGCTTTCAGGCTGATTAACCATTCGCGCTGCGGGCGATGGCTTTTAATTAACAGAGCAATAAATGCTTCCAGTTTACCCGCGGGTAATATTTAAGGGTCGCATTTCTAATCCTTGTTCCACGAATGCTTGGTCATTTTGACGCAAATGAAAATGCTGTTACGCTTTAAATAATATTAAATCCTTTTGATGTTTCGTTAATTCTAAGTGAAAAGCGTCTGGCTTACCAAGCAAAATGCTTTACAAAGAAAATGTTGCAATGAGTGACGACAAAATTTATGAGTTATGTAAAAGTGCATCAGTCCGTCTATAATAAATAATAATAATAATCATTTCTATTCGGTCATTTATTTACGAAGATGCCGAATTTTATGGTCGATCTCCTTTTGGAACGTATAATTGAACTGTTATTTTAACAAGCTCGAAAATAGTGCTACTGACGAAAGGGATCAACGAGGTAAGAGGTTAGGTAGTATTTGGGATGATTCTCGGCTCTGAATTCCGAGTTCATTCCAACATAACCGAAGACGATACAACATAGTATCAAGACGAAGAAACAGTTTCTCCGCTCGAAGAAACTTGGGAAGATGGTACAATGATCGAAGGGGGTCAAAAGGGGTCCGTCATAGAAGCGTATACATGTATACGTAGACTCGTCGAGATCGAAACCGAGAACGCGAGAGAGAGAGATAGAGAGAGAGGGAGACAAAAGAGATTGTTCTGGCACCGGCATATCGTGGGCCGGAAGTTCTGTCCAAATATTTTATGTGGGGGCGGAAGGGTGGCACAATGGGCGGGTCAGTGGCCTCGCTTTCTGAAGATTCTTTCGTTGGATCCTACCCACAAAGGAACCAGCCCTCCTTTTGTCAACCGCGAGTAATAGAGACTCGTGACTGACTATCTTGTACCGATTTGCGCGTATTCCCTTTGTCGCTGTTCGTGAAACGCTTGAAAACTGATGCATTATGACGTTACATGCGCTCGAAACGACTGGTACAAGCCAATGTCCATGTATCTCCTTATTTTTATTCCACTTCTTATTTCTATATTCTTAGTATTCTTCATCTTTCAACTGTCGTTCCACTTTTTATTTAACTTGTTACTGCACGAATTACCAAAATATACGAAATTTTCATAGACTTTTAAGACGAACTGTAGATCTCGAAAAATTATAGTTGATTATGATGGCAGCAGAGGCGTCACGTTGTTTATCCGCGCAACCAAATCGATTTCAACATCCTCAATATCGATCAAAACCCGCGCAACGACGCTGTTACGTCAGACACGATGCGTGTGCATACAATATCGCGTCTCCGCTTGATACCTCATTCCGCGAATGACTGTAGCTTTCGCAACGGCAGAATGTAAACGTCAGTTCGGTAATAAAGGCGGGGGCGTGATATTTTTCCGTGTCCCGTCCAACTGTCTTTACAATCCTCCACGATAGGCTCGCTATAGGAAAATCAACGAGGCGACTATTCTGGGAAAAGCGCGATTTTGCGACCGTTTACGACGACTCTCCTACGCCACTGCGTCTCTAGACGCTGTGGAATCGTAACGTTGAAAGCACGCAGGAAATTGTCGCAGGGGTTAAGTGTCAATAAATAAAGCGGCCCGTCACAAGGCAATCAAGCTAATCTTTACGTTCTATTCTTCTTCATGGCCTGTTTGTCTTTCTAGATGCCGAAATCAATTGAGTCGACACCATGGGACACGTTTCAACTTCCAGCTAGGCGACTGCCGCATGTCGCTCGCAAAATCGCGACAAGACACATTCCTTTTCTGAAGAATTTCTGTCTACCTGTTCACATATATCTATATGTCGATTATCAGGTAGATGTGTGCATATGAAAGTGTCAGGTGTTACAATTTGATTCAAGGTATCCGCCCGAGTCGTCTGAAACAGTGGCATATCTTTTGGAGGCTGTTGAGCAGTGTTCAAGTAGAACCATAAAATATAACGGGATTATTACTGTTTATTAAATATTACGAAATATATTAAGGAAAGAGGATTTTTAACATTCGACTAAAAGACTGCGTCTTCGGACGCCTCGACCGCCACACACACACGCGCTTCCTGGAATCCACCGGCAGCCGAAAAACGTAAACAAACGTGGCCTCGCCCAGTCTTCCGACTTCGGGGAACTATTATAAAAACATAAGATACGCACTCGTCGCTCGACGCCATAACACGCGATTCAACAAACAACATCTGAATTGTTTTACGCTATCAAAGGTCAGCTTCGAATCCAATTCTTCCGAAGTACACCTGAATATTTTACTCAGATTTATTCACGACCAAGGGCATTTAAACTATCTTGTTACTCAAAATCGATCGATTACGATTACGGGATCGTATGATCTGTTCGAGCACGGTTTGACTACCTGGTCAAGTATAGAGTTACCCGATCGATCAATTGTCCCTGAGAGTATCGTTACTCGTATTACATTTCGTAGTGTAAAACTGTGCTCTGGCATGAAACTGAGCAATTTCACCCGTGTATTGCAGATGTAATTACGATCCTCCTAAGTGGTAAAACCGCAATGCTGAAAATAGTGATCTGATTTCACCCTTGAATGTCCTGAATCCATGATGATCCAGGGTCACATGAGAATCTTTCCTCTAAATTCTAATCTCCTAGCAGCAGATTCAAAGGTGGGACCATTAAAGGTAAGAGCACACCGCAGTATCATCAATGAAAAAATAAATCTTTGAAACAGATGAAATTATCGAGGGGCGCGCGATAACAATTGTTATAGCGGGTCCCCCGCATTGTAGCAATTCCCAAAAGCTTTGTAATGAATTCATTCGGGGAGAGACAGCGAAAGCTCCGACCGCAATTAGAATCACCGGTCGCAGACAACGGCTAAGCCATTTTTATTTATTGCCAACGTACATTAACATGTCGCTCCGATAAGGGAACAAAGGTAGCCGAGGTCGTTATCGTGCGTACACCTTGAACGCAGAAGCTTGTTGCGCCATTGCTCGCGAGAAATCTTTATAGTGCGCCGATTGTTCTCGCTCACACGCCGAGCGTTCTAGTCAGCAACAAGTAGTCAGACTGTACTATACCTCTCCGTGACTACACGTGTAACCGTGCACGACAATGCTCGGCACTCGCAAAAGCTGTCGGCTACTTGATCGATCCTTTATTTCATACCGAATCATTTTTACTTCCATGCAGACACATTGGATCGCTCAAAAATAGCTAGGAATTAATTACAACGTGTATAGGCGTGATTATTAATTATATTCTATTCAAAGAGAATACTAGATATCCAGACCTACGGTGGAAATATATAAAATAACCTACTCGTTTCTGATTGCCTGTGAGTTAAATATTTAAGAAAACTGCTTGTTTACCATTCAACGATTATTTATATGTAATTGTATTGTATTATCTAATGTATAATAATGTATTGAAAAATATTGTATGGCAAAATAATCTCTACTTTGAGATTCTAATTGCAAAATAAAAAAAGATACTAGATGAACATTGTAACTTGCACATAAATTTGAAAAACACAGAATAAAGAAAATGTGCAATTTTGAAATGCAAAAGTGCCAGCTACCCGACACTTCCGGTCGGCTTATTCAGAGAAAGTTTTCAAGGAACGCGCGGATCTCTTATTTTTGCTAATGTCATGGGCCACAAGATGCGGGGGAAACTTTTAATAGAATCCCTCTCCCTCCTCCTCGCGAATCTTTTCCTCTTCACGAAAGTTCCTTTGGTTTCCAGGCATTCGGAGAAGCCATGTTCGCTGGAACTTTGCCGACCACCACACCGAAGTTTCATTTATGCACTCGTTTGCATTATTTCGACAGTTTGATACGCCCTCGACCGTGATATACATACTTCGCCGTGATGATTATACGGTTATGCGCAAGATTTTAGTTTGAAAGTTTCAAAGTACACTCGCGACGCGATCCGATGTTCGCAAGCTCGGAAAAAGACGATTAAATTTTATTCCGCGTGGTTACCTTACTACTTTGATAGAATTTCACTGCATAATGTACGATTTTCGGTCGCCGCGACCTAGCCACTTTTTCAAATTGATTCTATCCGATTACCAAACTAAACTTAACGACTGAAATTGTAATGTTACGATTCTTGTACTATAAATTATCTCTACAATTTTTTAGTGCGCGACAAGCACGTAATTGTATCACGTGCTTCGAAGGGTTAAAGTTTGAATTGCATGCACGAACACGAAAGGAAATTCTAAAAGCACTCTCAATACGCGATTGATTTATCAACGAATAAGGATCAGAATTAACGTCACGTTAATTTGTGGTTGGTTGATAGGGGTTGACACAGAACTGGACATTCTGCGGGTACCCATTTGCAACCGACATACACATAAGTGGTGCACGAGTCGATCGTGCATGCTCGTGTTCTTTTATTAACATGCAACGATGATTGTGAATGTCAATATTAGTTAATTGCCTTCTAATTCAAAGCCCCGTCGGTTTCATGCCTCATGAAGACTATGTATATTACGATAAACTGAATAGTTCGGGGAAGAGATTCACCGTTCGGTGCGATTCATCGAAATTCTCGAAAACTACGATTTTCTGAAATTATTGTTAGATCGTGAATTGTTCTGCGGATTTCTATCATCGGAACTCGGAACTCATTCTACAAACAATGAAATGGTCTGAAAACTTGAGAAAATATGAAACACAGTTGGAGACTTTAAATCGTTCCAAAAATTTTCATTTTTATAGTTTATTTGTTGAACTCGAAAGCAAACGTTACTTCCGCTGACGACGTTCAAATGTTTGTCGACTTCCTATTTTTCTTGTAAATATGAAGCGCAATTGAAAACTACAAATTGATCCGCAAATTCTAACTTTCAGTTTATTTGTTGGACTTGCAGGTAAACAGTTTTTTCACTGACAATGTCCAAATGTTTGTCGACTCCCGATTTTTCTAAAAAATATGGTATGGTAATTGAAAAAATGAGGGAGAAGCGAAGTTTCATTGGAAAGACGAAGGCAATAGGGGTTGCTCGAGTCGAGACCGATCGATCCCGTGCTTCTCCAGCCACCCCCGACCTGGGGTCCTTTCAACCCTGGTCAATGTCACGTTAGATTAGAAATTCACCCACGTTTTTTCCTCCGATACACCTAGACCGACGTTGCCTAGCATCAGAAAATCTTTCGAAACACAGGCTGCTTCGAAATCGAACGTGTTTGAAAACATATCAACCCCTTATATCTCAAATAATTCACACCAACAGACTGCGACACATCTATAACAAAAGTTCGTAGCTTAAAACCGCCCCCACATTTTTCTAGTGACTTAATTTGCACGAGTAGACCCACGTTGTTCCACAAATTGATTTCTTCGCAAGGTAAATAATACAGAAAATTGGTTAGTAGGAAGCGTCTAAACGTTTCTGGTTGGAAGTAGCTATGTCTTCTTGTTTGGTGTCCGCAATCACTTCCAATGATTCCAACAGTTGCACTCTGCTCCAACCGCAACGGTCTAAACCAGTATAATTTATCTTGTCTATTAAAGAATTGCCTGTCAATGTTCCAGTCCGACCACGGCCACGGTGGTACGAATCCCCATACGCGTTTCAGACGAGAGAAGGGAAGCACGTTTTGCCTCTTGCTTCTCGCATTCGCCTTTCTCTGCGGTGCAAGATAACCACAAGTGCAAATAACGGTAAATTGAAACGCATTAAGGGGCGGCTTATTCCCATTCGAAACGGTCAAAAACTGACTTTATTTGATCGTTTCCATTCGTCTTCATCGGTTTCACCATGGAAAAGTCTTGTCCTTCAAAATGTCAAGGTTCTCCATGTTTCTGTAAACGGCGTTCAAGGTCGCGCGTAGGTCAAAGCTATTATAGTTCATTGAATTCCACTTGATGCTTTATTGCATCGAGGTGATAAAAGTGTACATTCTCATTTGAAGAAATATTAACGACCTTTAAATCTCAGGAAATATATCGTCGCCTGAATGTATGAACTAGGTAACTTGGGACATTTTGAGTTATCTACTTCGTATTAAAGAAGAAATCAAGTAAAAGTTAATTTAAAAACTGGGTAACCTATCAAAGTAATCTACGACATCTAGTGGATCATAATTTAGTTTAATGTAGTTAATGTAAAAAGTAGGCAACTTCTGTTCTTTTTTTTTGCAAAAAAATTCTTTCTTAAGTAAGGAATTGTAAGTTATCTAGTTCTTACATTCAAGCGACGATATACATGTATATATAATAATAATTACTATATATATAAATAAATAAAGTCGGTTTCCAACGGAGCAACATGCAACGACACAGCTCATCAGAGGAAATTTATTGAACCTAACTGTGACTTAAACGTACAGCACCTTGTCTTTTCAAATTGTATATGCGCTAATATTCACCGTCCGGAACAAACTATAATAATACCGAGCGTAAAACCGTTAGCATTCGACCATTCGAGGGCGCGATCAAAATCATAAATAGACTCGCATTAAACTGGTTTTCACGTGTCCATAAACAACGGAGATATTTATGCGTTCCCGTTTTACGCGTCTGTCAGCATATATTCGGTGGGAAAGTACCGATATAACTTTGAATTCGCACTCGGTTCCTACTCGTAATGTCCGAGACCCGAGAAGTTAAACGAATAAACGCAATTACTAGGCCGCGGAACATTGCGCAAATCAAAATTTTTCGAGCGTCATTCTGCCCGTAGTTTGAAACGGGTAACTGTAGTTTCCTTTTATTCATTTTTTACAATCAAGTTTGTTCGGAGTCCGCACTTTGACGCATTAAACGCGCCCGGTGCACTCTAAAAACATGTAAATTGTAAAGCGTTCAGCTCTTAGCCATTACTTACAGTTATTTAAATCGTTTCCGAACCTACCAGCGAACTTCACCGTAAAATTTACGACGTAAATGGTCCTCCGCGGATTATGCTTTTCAATAAGTATCAACGATGCCGTAAATAGTCTCTAGAAGTCGACGTACGTACTTTCTTTCTCGGCTACTTTCTAGCTTTTCAGTGAGCTTTTACCGTGTCCGCCGTTCAGTAGTTTTTATTAAATTCTGATTGACGTATATTGTGTGTACAAACAAATAGTAGAACTACACGATCTAAGAATCTCCGTATGGATCCGAAGGTTTTTCTTAGATCAAGGCTTTACAGCTATTCTAATAAAAAGTGATTTCTAAATTCGGTAAAAGAATCGTACGCAAAATATCTCAAGATTAAATCATTTCGTCCGAAATGGTGTTTGCCAGATGTTTGTCGTCGCCCATAAAACGTCGATTACCATGAAACGACTCGGATGTTAGGCAGTCAACAAGAGTGTACTTCGAATCCGAGATTATCTCTTTGTCAGTAACGCGAAGTTGCACTTAATGAGAAGGTAATGCGATTCTTCCGATGTAGCGAAGGGGTGGTGATAACTGTTAAACACGAAAGCATTGGCTAATGGGTGGTAAATGCGATAATGCAGTCGAAACTGCATCTCGAGGAAATCCGTACTCATTGTCAGTTTACGAATACACCAAATTTTCTAATTACACGTCTGAATAATAAATAAAGATAAAGTGCAGCGACTATAGTGTAACAAACGAGGAAGACGAACAAGTCAAGTAGAAAAAATTTCCTACATTTATTTCTCAATAACCCTTGTCCGAATTGTGTTGTTTATTATTCCTTGTTAAATTTCAGTGATCAATGATCAAATATTTAAAAAATGTGTCCGAACACAATCCTGATTGTTGGTGTCGAAAAAAACCACGCCCCTTGATTTTAAACTTGAATCATACTGTACAATCGATGTTTTCATTCGTTTGTATCAAATGTGTGATCCACTTTTACGTTCCAGCATAATTTACAAAAGCCTTCAATCGAACGTGAGCATTCACGAATTCCTCGACTTAGAGTCTCCCGTTTTCATATAAAAAATCATCATACCTAATTCAAAGGGCTGAGAAAATGCCGAAAGCGTGAGGATTGTCAAATTTTCCAGCTTACGCCGACGCTCCGTTACACAAAATCATTCGAACGAGACGAATGTATGAAATGTCGACGTATGACGATTAATTAAAATTTATCGATGGAGAAGTAGAATCGATTTCGCGAGGAGCCTGCGGAAATATCGCGAATTCCATATTTCCCGCGACCAGATCCTGAACAATCCGAGACATTCTACGTTAATCGATCGCAGGGAAACGGGGAATTTATATTGCCACGTACTGGGTGTACCGGAAATTATATGTTGCTGCTTTTGCGAACGAATGTTGAGAAATCGAATTCGTTTAACTTGAACGAGTACATTGAATGTTGAAGCATTTACACAAATCCTTAAAGCACTTTATTCAACCAATGTTATTCATCTGCTGTAATGAAACAACATTAAGCTATCATTGGTAGATAGATTGTTAAAAAAATATGTTCATGGTAATGTTTGTATACTGTAGTTGCACCAAATTGAACAATTTTCTCATTGTCTCGATCTTTTCATTGCACCTAATTGCATAGTTAGCAGTCTAGATTATTCATCCTAGGCTGCATAGTCAGCTTTGAAGGCCTGATTCAATTTCCAATTGTTACATTCCAACGTTTGCTGTACAACGTCGTTGAAATTAGCGCTTTGTAGTTACCAGCATTGTTCTCGCTAAAGTAGTTGGTAAATTATTTCGATTTTAAGGAATTTTCGTAGCAGCGGTTCAACAATTGACAGTGATCATAACGTTAATAATTGACCCGATTTATTAGTTTTTGCAACAATTCTAGTTTTGAGAAAGAACTCAACCCGCGTGATTCTAAATAGTTCTAATACAGTCTCCTAAGTACAGTTTAATGTAAGCGCAGGTAAGCATACCGTGTACGTGTCGAAAAAAACGGCGGAGCTTTTCGTCGTCGAAGTACGCAAAGCCCAACAAAGCCACGACACCGCAGAAGTCACGGTACTCGTGACGGGAGGTCGCGTGCGGCATCGTTAACACATAACGTGATCATTAACGCAAAGCACGCGCTCGAAGAATACCGAATCCACATCATTAAAGTTCTTCGCTCCTTTCCGCCAGGGGAATGCTAATGCCGAGTTCCTTTTCTATCTTCTCAATGTATCGATTATTAATAATCGGAACGCTTTCGCCGTACGGTTTTTCATTTTCCCGATCAATTTCGAATTTTTCATTCTAGAATTAATTAAGGATGGACAGGTACCCGAAAATTCATAATACAGGTTCCCGATACAACTCGAGCACTATCCGACTCGGATTATGAAAAAATATACTGTATAAAATTTCAACCTTATATCACGATCGAGAGGGTAGTTCGAGGTAAAATCAAAAAATCAGTATTTGGCCTATTTTCCCTAGTTAACGATATTCAGATATTTTGAGAAAAATTTGACGCATGTCAAATACCCGACTACATACTCCGTGATTCGTTTCAAATCTTTTAATTAAAAATCCTGCTTGTAAAAGATGATAAACTTAAAAACGATCGAACAAATGCAGGTTTCACATGTCAGTTCTAGAATTACCACATCCACACTTTTACAAGTACCAATATATTGTTATTATTATTGTTCGTGAATTTGTTCACATATTATGATTTAGTGCAGGATAGTTACGAAAAAATAAAAACCGATTTTTTCGAGGCTTTTTCCGCGGATATAGCCTTCCCGGGAACAATGTATCAAATTTTCGGGTCTAAAGTTAATGGAAAAATCAGAGCAGGTCAACGTTTTTGTCGTGAAACGAGAAACGATCGCTTCGAAAGTGTTTCGGACCACGTGTTCCGGTTAACATGTCCCGGCTAACCTCTTCCATAATTTGCTTTCACCGGTGGTTAAAAACGTGCACGCTTAGAATATCAGCAGTGTGCTTATGCGGGCGAGCTATGCGAGATAATATCGTGTAGCGACGCGAAGCATCTTTCGCATACGGAACGCGCGCGCAGCGCCGTTCGATCCTCACAGTTTGCTGCTCGGATCGTTTCAAAAGGACACGAGACTATTTTATTTTCAGGATAAATCCTCTTTTACGGACGGGCGAAGAGCGCCGCGTTTGACGTCGGCTTTCGAAACAATCGATAA
Organism: Lasioglossum vierecki; assembly: GCA_028455595.1. Taxonomy (NCBI): domain Eukaryota; kingdom Metazoa; phylum Arthropoda; class Insecta; order Hymenoptera; family Halictidae; genus Lasioglossum; species Lasioglossum vierecki. The sequence continues at coordinate 31,199,395 of CM052336.1, read as the reverse complement.
GGCCTCTCTCGCTAAGTAAGAATTCTTTGCCGGTGTACGTCACGCACCTTCCACGAACGATAAACCTGAAACACGCATTCTGGAAGTCCGACGGAATCTGCGAGCGCGACGGATCATGTAGGTGTTCTCTCAGAGTCATCGAAATACCGAGAATATCTATGACTCCAGCGCTGACTTTCAAATTTACGAACGTTCGTACCACGAAGCTTGTCTTTTCTTGCAAGTCATTAAACAAATTTTTAAAGCTACTTTGTGAAAGATCCGTGATTCTTATTTATAAGTCATTAAACAAATTTTTCAAGTTACTTTGTGAAAGAGATCTATGATCCTTATTCTTAAAGCTCTCTCATTCTATCTATTTGACTCGTCGCGATCATCGAGTTATTTATTAACCCCTTGCACTCAGAATCATTTCGAAATTCTCTTACCAACAACTCCATACTATTTTCAGTGGTTTATTCAAAACGTTACTTCAAGGGACAGTTCCTTGACTGATACGTATTTTAAACAATTTTGTTTACTGATTGTATCAAATATTACTCGAACTTTGTTAATTATATAAATAAAGGAAGAAGCCGAAATACATATAAAAACCTGTTTTATTTATATTTCTCTTGCTCTGATGTCGAGTCACACTCGATAGAGGGCAAAGGTGTAATACCTTTATCTCTCGTGATGAAGGATGTCCCATTGTATGGTGTTATGGACTAGAAATTGTCCTTCAGGCAGACATGACTTCTGCACCGACTCGGCATTTCGAAATTTGACGACGACCGACGACACCCACGCGGCCAATGGAAAGCCCGACACCGATCGTCGGTGTGACCCTCGCAACAGTCAACGTGCTGCTTCCCTTTATGTTGCACGAAAGCGGCGGCTGTTCGGACGAATTCAACGATACGCATCACCGTAATGGTCAAGGTCACACGAGGGCAGAGACAAAAGTCAGCGAGAAGGATCTGGTACACAATGAAAGCGGAGTTCCAACAGGACTCTGCGACCTTAGCCGTTGCTCAACCCGCATTTCACATGTCCCAGCTATGAGAACAACCTTTCTTCTCCACCCTGGACGACCTTGAACACTATTCTCTTACGTGACGCACGGTAAATTAGAAGCTTCAAGCAGTGTACGAACTCAGATTTCAAAAGTAACAGTAACAGTTTTACAAAATTTTCACAAACACCTCACAAGACTTTGAGAATAATCTAAACATCATGCGACGAGAAGCGAACTAGAAACAGCAAAGAAGCCTGTTGCTATAATATAAACTCAAGTATCGGACACATGCTCCGATCACTCCCACGGCAGTAAATAATGTTGCACAAACAAATACGCACGGTTTCATTCTTCGAAGCGCGAATACTGCAATAATAACGTATTTTTGACCGTTATGAATCATCACGAAAGACGTCTTGCTCAACCATAACTTCTCTTTCGCTTAGCCTTAACCCGAATAACAACCGCGAGAACCGATTCGAGGTGTTCTCTCCTTCGGACAATAGGTTGTAAGCAAACTTCTTACGTTTATTTTTTAGAGAAGAATTTTTTATGCTTTTTCCTGGCAGCGTTACAGCCTGAAGCAGGAAGAGAATGAAGACACTGTAAATTTAGGGTGTGAATAATCCAAACTAAACACTAGACAATTCTGGCTAAAAGACTTCCCTTAAATAAACAAATTAAATGTTAAATGGGTCGATCTTCATTGGAATTTTTACCAAAGGACATCATTGTTTTTATTGGCCTGAGGATGCTTTGAATGATGAATTCAAGTAAAATTTAATAAAATAGAGAGAATCACTTTTTGCAAATGAAATTTAAATTTTGTAGTTAGCTAATTACTTCTTTGTTCGCTTGTTATTTTATAGATTATAGCTGATAGATTGCAAACGCGTTGGCAAGGCAGATCGTTGCGGACAGAAGGCGGGATCCAGCCGGCAAAATTCGATTGATCGAAGCTCTATCGAACGTTTAACATGTCGCGGACGTTTACTACCATACGTCGAGAACAGTCATGTGCACACGATAATGTAATATTGACGCAACGTGAGGCGCGGCACACAAGAAACTTTCTGTTCCCACAAAAGGATGTTCTCGAACCCAGTAAGTAACAACTGCAAATATTTGTCTTTTCTGCGCCATCTTGACAGGAGTGGCGTGCTGTTCCAACACTTCGATACCATCGACATAACAACTTCATTTCTCATTTTACAACACACCTTTTATCTCTAATCGCCTCTTTTTTTCTCAGAACTAAAATCACCATGCTCGTCCAACAGTAAAATCTACTCGAACAGAACGAATTCGTGGAAAGGGGAAAGATTTGAAAGTCACCCGGTATATGAAACGAGTCAAATCTCCGACAACTATCATTGTTTAAAAGTGAAATATTAATGGACTGCAGATACATATGCAAAGGAAAAATGTTTAGCAGAGACTACAAGAACTAGAACCCTAACCGTGAACAAGTTATTTAAAAAATAACCGGTTTCATATTTTCTATTTCTCAATTATTGAAATTATAAAGATGTTTCCATTCGAAATGAGCACATATTCTTGTGAAAATTATGAAAAATCTATAGAAATTCAGTCTTGTAATTTTTACAAAACAATGCGTATCAGTCACTTCTTCGACTAAAACACCACAATGATATCCTTAAATATTGGGAGAAATGTGTGTCAATCTGAATTACGAGAACATCTTTTTCATTTGACTTTGTAACAAAACTATACAACATGTGTTTCATAGGCTCATATAAGCTATACATGTACATGCTGAACATATCATAAAAATTGATTGATCGGTTCGACAGTTACGAACTACATAAAACTGGTGAAAATCAATTATAAGACTGCCAGTATACTTATCGTTGAATTCAATTAAAAACCTGGTACGAAACGGCTCATTTTCGTCTGGTTTCTTCCGATTCGAATCAGCCGTCACACTTTCATCGATCGACACGCAGATCGTGTCGACCACCGCTCTGAACTTGTTACGTTAGCGAATCGATAAAATCGAACCGCGAGTCGTGCCGCTTTTACGGTCCACACGGAACGCGCATCTACCGAAAAGCTCGACTAAAAAAGTGGCGAGTCACGAGGCAGGGAAAGACCGTTCCACGAATCCGTTCGGTTCGTCGAAACGAGTTCGAATTACGAAATTCGAACGGGAACGAGCGTGCACGAAATTCGAGCGGAATTCCAGAAAACGGAATCCGCGGGGGAACGTAAACAGTAACGTAGACAGTCGACGCGGTGTTTTCTTTCGTGGTCGCGCGGAAACACGGGAGCACGTACATCTAACAGCGGCAGACTTTCAGGTTGAAGGTCACGAGGTGAGAAATATTCCGCCTCGAGTGCAGAAAATAGTTGCCTACCTGGTTCAGTGTCGTCGGAATGATGTCAGGCGTTTGCGGCAGCATCTTTCGTGAAATTTATGGTTGTGCAGCCCTCGAGTCAACACGGTTTCGCCGCACGCACGATCGGTAGCATAATATCCTGGCCGAGTGAACGGGAGAAAACACCTTGAAAGGATACACACAAGGATCGATTCACGAACGACTTCGCGCGGCACTGGTTAGTTTAATTCACTGATTGTTCTCGACGGCGCACTAATCCATCACCGTACGAACCTCCCCAAGATTGACCTCGACGCGACCGGTAAATATCGTTTCGGTGTTTACAAAAATACGATCGATTTTTTCGTATACGAACGACCCACCGAGAGGACGCACGTCTCACCACGAAGTCATGCGCGAGACTGACGGATCCGGGCGGTGTAGCTGGGACCGAGCGTTGCCGAACGGCCACGGAAACGGCCGAACACCTATCATCCCTCGAACCCGAGCGCGCCATGGCATTTCTAAAACTTAATCGCTATCGACTGGCGACCTGCATTTCGATTATTTCTTCGGTTCGTATTTATTTCCAATATCGAACCTCCTTTTTCCATTTTGTCTATTCGTTTTAGTATTTAAAGTTTTTCAGTTGGTTCAGTAAAGGTTATGTACATGTAGTCTTTTCTCCGAAAGCGACGAAAACATCTACATTTCAATAATAATGATAATAAGATAAACATAAATTCTAATTAGATTACGATAAGAATTGTGTATATAGATATTGCATTTGAAAACTACAAAGATAACAATGGATGGTAGATAACGAAACAGTGAAAGTCTAATATACTTTTGATCAATTGAATTTTTAAATATTTTTATTCAAGAATTATTTGATCAATTTTTAATAAAAAAAATTTGATCAATTTACCACGCGTTAACAAATTGAACACTTTTCAACAATATTATTACTATTGAAATTGTTTTATAAAGAATTGTAGATAAAAAATGGGATGGAAAGAAAGTTCGTAGCGTTTTCAAATTAAGAATCGAAGATAAAATTAAGGTACTTGTTCATATGTTTATTCAATGATATGAGAAGTTACATCGACAATAGCAAAAAGTAATAGAACAGAATGGAAAGTTATATTGTTGAATAAATCTATGAATAAATATCTGAATTTTAGCTTTCAATTTTAATTTACAAACGTCACGAACTTTCGTTCGAACTCGATATAAAGATAATAAAAACAAGTGTCAGTAAAAGACAATACTGTTCAAGGAACACAGACCTGTACAATAAATCTGGTGTTAATAAATAATTTTTGGTAGATTGCAGAAAATTTGGTGATTAAAATGCAATTTAGCAGCAGATAAGACGGCTGTCATCGTGAGCAGTATATTCCACGAACTACAACTTCATTCGAGGGGAAATATGCCAGTGGCATCGGGAGGTCGTTTGTATTCACCCTGTAATGGTAGTCCCGCAAGTCGCATAATAGTTGTATCTAAAGAGTCGGCTCGCGAACGACAAATTCCTTTCGCCGACCGCTTCGACCATACTTGGAATTTAAACGCCGCGTCCACAAGACAAACCATTGAAATTCGCGGGAACACCATGGAAAGATCGAATGCCTGCGTCTACGGAGTCAATGCGATGCCGGGCGTGTCGAATAAAATCGGAAAACAATTGTCGCTTTGCGTTCTAACCAAATAAACTGCGGATGTAAAAACACTGAAATGCAAACTTCAATAGAAATTCGATTCTTGTTTATTAGTTTTCGAACGTTTCGAACACCAGTGAAAATAGGTTTTTTCAAATTCGTCTATAAAAATGAAAAAAATTTATAAATATTCGCAGTGTCTATTATAACGATCTTTTATTTCTTATCTGGTTTAATATATCTTATTTAATGATAGCGGATCGCGTGCATTTACAGTGAATACGCTTTCGAACGGATCATTAATTTCAAATGGATCATTAATTTCTGTTGTCCCGACACACCTGTTTGGCGCTAATGATAAGGACAATGAGTCAGAAAAGAATCATGAGTCAAGCCAATGACTCTCGTCGGTGACTGACGAATTTCTCATAACGTTTCCGCAAAATGCGTCAAACTTATACCTGAAATGGTCTGCCCGAAATTCCAAAGCAAGACACCGAACTATTTAGAACAACTACTTTCACATTGAATTAATACTAATCGTTCTAGCAAGAAATAATATTAATAATTGTAATTCCGACGCAGGTGTTTACTCCTTCGTAAATTTATTTTATGAATTTCAACAACTCGTCGAAATGTTTCAGAGCCACATTATGATGATTCCAAATGATAAGAAAATTCCGAAAAAAATAGCTTTTTGAATCGATCATACTAGAACGCCTGCTCAAAGTTGCATGCTCTTATCCTGGTCTATCCAGCCAGGACGCCATTATAGTGTGTTATACCTGGCATCTTCGTTTATTATTGAAAGACAATCGACCCACCGCGCGCCGCGCCGTTGCAGATAGACTACGTGATACAATCGAGCCAGGACAAAAGCGAAATTAATTAGAAAATCCGGCAGCATTGGATCTTCTGGTATGACTTTCTACGACCTACATTTCACGGCTTGCAGAACGGTCTCTCGTCCACGTCGCTGGACCATCGTATCGCAGACTTCCGGAATAATTCACCGACGAATTCCATGGGGGTCTAGGCACCCGTTCTCCCATATCTCACCCGCGTTTACATTACCCCGTAACAGCGGGAGATACAATAAGTGGACGGCGTGGCCAAGGAGAGCTGGCGCCGCGGAACCTCTAGAAGACTATCCATAAAACATGCTCGCTTGGGTGAGGAGGAAAGAGAACGGCCGAGGACGAAGGATGAAAAGGGTAGCAGCTCTTGCGATGGAAAAGGGACTAAACGTCTTTCCGCCACTTGTCTTCTGTGGCCACCAAGAAACGCTTACGGCTACGTATACAAAAGAAACACCGGGAGGAAGAAACGTGAAAAATGACTGACAACCATCTGGAATTTTTTCTTCCGCTTCATACTCGGACCAGACGATTCTTTAACGCCATGATGTACGTTTCGTTCGTCTACTAGACCTGTTTTCTCCATGGGTGTGCTACCATCTGCCAGTTAACGTTCAGATCTAGAGAACGTTAAAGTTTCACCTTCTAGTTTTTCGTTTTATTCAGTTGAATTTTTTCATATCGATACTACAAACATCATAATCTTATCCTCGGGCCAAATTGTTTCATATCAAAATGGATGTTATATTCGTCTACTAGACCTGTTTTCTCCATGGGGGTGCTACCATCCACCAGTGACTCTCGAGTTCTAGAGGTTCGTAGAATTGTCCGCTTGTAACTTACGCGTGTTCTCGACGTCACAAAATCGAACACAGTGTTGTTGGAAAGCGTTATCCGTTCGTAGAACGGCAACACATCAAAATCATAGTACGAAAAACATTTCACTGGTGGTTCGCCTCGAGGTTTTTGCCCTTGGAATAGCATAACTGTAGTATCGAAGCAAGAGTGATCGTGGCTGGTTCATTCATAGGGTCAACGTAAAAAGAAGACCTCCACTCGAAAGCCCAGAGACCACTCGTGCCTAAAAGCAAAAGAGATCGGTATGTGGATCAATTATACGAGTATAAGAAACGTGGCACGAATTAATGGGCGCCGGAGGCATACTGTAAAAAGGGAGAAAGAGGATCCAAAGTGAAACCATCCGTATCCTTCCTTAATTCGCGAGCGCGAACTGCCTACGCTACCGTTTTGTCAATGTTTTTTTAACTCGCGTTACCTTTTCCACGTGGAACCACATCAACTTCAAACTGATTTTTCTAATAAATTATTAGGAGAAAACGACCGTGCGTTGTCGCGACTTGTATGAAGATGAATTCCACGATAAATCAGTTGTACGTGAGAAACTTAAAGCGACTTTGATTTTCTCGGTGAAGCAAAACGCCAAGTTTCGGAGTAATCCGATGAAATCTTGTATTTCGGCCGTTTTTTCAACGATCCCAGTGAACGGTGGAATCGTGCGCGATATGCATCGGCGCCTCGCATCCCGTGCAACTGGAAAAGTAACGAGCGCACTCTTTAAAAAAAAGAGGTTCACTTGAAGTGCTCTGGAACGAATGGAGGTTGCCGAACGAACGCCCGCAGAGATATTCCGGTTCGTGAATAAATTGCCGATGGCAAGGCCACAACTAACGGCCGCCAGTCTGGCGTCGATATTCCTGCTGCCGTTTTGCACACACGTCGAACACGGGCCCGACACACGCGCTCGCTCATCTTCCTCCTCTCAGCCTCGCCAATTTCCTCCTTCATCTTCGTCGCGGCCGTGATTCCAAGATCGATCGTAACTCGACTTAACAACGCTCGCGACACGTTCGCAGTCACGAACCCGCCACGGAAAAATGTATACGATAGTGCTCACTTAAGTTCGCCAAGTTCGGGACCCGGAAATCAAATTCTCGCGTTGCAGGGTAGCGATTCTCTTCGAGGGATCGACTCGAGCACGCCTCGGTAAAATAAGAGGATATATATATATATATATATATATATATTTTATGTTTTTTATTATATTATATATATATTTTTTATTTTTTATTATACAGGGTGATTCACGCAATTGTTTCAAGTCATAACTCCGTTATTATTGCATTTACGAAAAAATGAAGAGAAAGTATCTGAAGTTTCATAAATATTTCGATAAAACAAGAATTGAATGTAATGCGTATTACAACTATATTTGATCCCTAGCTATTGTGTGTACAAACAAACACTTTTCTTATCGAAATAAGTTATCGACAATCATAGAATGTAATTACAGGAATTGTTCAGATTACTTAATCGTATGTTACCTTTATTATATTTTTGAATATACAAGGCGAGAAAAGAATTTAATCGGTTGATTAGTTTGCGATGTTATTTCAAGATAATTGTGTTGACACGAGGAGTTTCGTTCCAGGTATAGGTATTGTTAGCGCGAATACGTCACGCAAGCGAGATATGATTGTACGCTTTTTCAATGATTGAACTGGCATTCTTCGGAAACATCGATATTATCTGTCAATGTAACAGTAGGTTATACATTTACATCAGAAAATGTAATATAAAAGATTGAATAATCACAAATTGTTTACAGTGAATAATAGCAGATATTAAAATGAGTGGATGGTTGGGAGAATTTGTGCGTCGAATCCGGAAGAGAAGAAAATTTTGCGATGCATTTTGTCGTCTATGATATAGAGAGGGTTAATGGTGAATCAACGCAAAAAATGCGACTACTTTTTCCTTTTCAAGATAAAATATATCTTCTTATTTATTAGAAGAAATAACATTTTAGAGTAGAAGGTAATAGAAAATGGTAAAAAGCTGTAAAGATCCGATTTGTCCAGCAAATAGACATCCATTTGCGAGGTACGTGAGAAGGGTTAAAACAATATTAATAAAAACTGTAATGATACTTTATTATGTAGTTACAGCGAACCGCAAAATGGTAGGCATCGAAAGAAATCAAAAAGCAAGAAAACAAGAAATGAATCGAATGGAAGAAAGAGAGCAGCAAGACTAGATAGCGGTGTAAAAATTTGCAAAAAGTATTAACTTTAATAATTACGATAAAAATTACTATAGAACCACTTTATCACGGAACAATCGTGACCATTTCTTTTTCATTTTTAATAAATAATTACGGCATACAAGATTTCAAAGAATTTTTTATTTTAATTCCTTTATGTCGATTCAAGTTTTTGAAACTGAAATGTTATACCACATTTATGTGGTCATTGTATGTATAATAAAGTATATGGATAGGAAGAGATAATGCAGGATTTAGAATACTATAATTTATGATTGAAGTAAAGTTTATCTGGTCTGTTGAATGACATAATTAAAAAATTTTAGTATAAATTTAAAAATTTATGTGATTTGCAGTAAAAAGTGTCAAGCGTCAACAACAACTATGGAATCTTCGACATCGACGTCTCCATCTCCTAAGATATGGTGAGAGGAGAATAAATACAATAAATTGCCGTCTTTGTCGCAAACTTTCTGAAAAGCATCGTCTCTTGAAGTAACAATTACTTTCCAACCTTGCATTCTCCGGGATCCTCATTCCCATGCCATTTCTGTGAATCAGCAGATAGCTACCGTAGCAGATACTAAACTCGAGAATATTGTCCAATACTTCAGCTAATTCGATAAACCTGCATAGTTCGGCGAAAAACATCGTACACCAACATTAGTTCACTTTAGACTGTGAAATTATATATTTTCTAAGAAGGACACATGGTTATTATAAAATTCGAACATGATACTTTGCATTACCAAATTTATTTTTATATTTTATTTGAAAATTAAGGGAGGGAAAATTGTTGTTTTTCTGATCAATACAACAGATTTTAAAATTAGCAATCTTTATCGAATTTTAAATAATAAAATATAGTTTATTTAATAAAAATACCAGGTTGGCAAAGCATGTTCTCCAAAATATTTTCAATCATGTTTGTTACAGTGTGAGAAGCCTGGCCTCGAATAAACTCTCAAATTGGAGGCGGAAAAAGTGTCAGGATAAGAGTACAATTTGCCATTGTGACAACAACGAGAAAATGACGACTAACAGCTCTAAAAATCGGGATAACAGGAGAAAGAAAAAACACAAAACTCGAAGAGAAGCCAAACAGAGAAACAAACTTATGTCATATCTTTGCATATGCATCAGAGAATCCGATTCAGAGAGTTAAAATTTAGAATGCATGGAACCTTTCAAAAATACAAATTTTTGTTTCAATTACTCGAAATAGCGGCTAAGCAGAAATTTTTTTTTCTCGTCAACTTTAATAAATTGATGAATTTTCGCGGGAAAAGCGTGTTAGATTAAATTTTTCTAATATTTTTACAGTTTTGCATTTTTCCCACTTATTTCTGTCGTGAATACACAAAATCCACAGTCAATAATAATGTTAAATCAGTGTACACAGCAAGCGAGGATTTTCTTATAGAACATTTGAAGTACTAAAGGTTTATTTCGTGATAAAAAAAATACATTATTAACGAAGGATTCAACGAAGAATAAGTTCCATCGGATACTACTCTCGGCCAATACATCTGTAGACCTTGTCGTCATCGTTTAATTCTCTAATGTTAAGATACAATACATGAAACATCCGTTACACAGCATTGCTTATTTATTATTTGAAGATACTGAATTGGCTACAAGCATGGCTGATATCTGTACGATATAGTTTGCGGGTATTATAGAAACTGTATCCTGAGCCAAGAATTATAGTTATCAGTTTAACTCGACCATCGATTAAACCATAACGAAGTATTTCGCACAGAAAATCATTCTGTGATTGGCAAATACATATACGTAATTAATGGGTACATATATTGCTGAAAAAGTATAAAATCATTGCTATAGTTAGCTTCGACCCTCGTCCTGCCGACGCTAGGTCACTTCTGACCATGTCTTTGTCAAACTGAAGATGCAACTGTGATCAGCTACATTTGTTAAATAAGCTATTTTCTTCTCTTTATCTAAAATATAATTAGGTAACACGATTCGATACATTTATTTCAAGAAACTGCTCTTGTAGGATTTTATACATGAACACGAGTGCGAACTTCAATAGTTATTGAAATGCGACATTAGTGTCGTCAGTGTAATTAAAAACATCTAGACAATACAAATTCTGGTGTGGGTCAGAAGTGACACAGCATTAACTACCTAAAGGCTAACAACGGTCTGTGCTTTCGTCTTATGTACCTTTCTTATAAATATGGTAACATGTCTTGCATGACTCGCCAAAGGCAGTGATTGTAAAATGAAACTAATGTCATGATCGTTTCTAAGACACATAATCACAAGTATTCGTTCACCATTCAAACAGATTCTCATTAGATCCTATATTACCTACACTGTGTTAATCGTTCTTTTTTCACGGAAACGGAATAAAAACGTTTCTGGAGTATTTTATTATTAGAATATATGGTTTCCGAAGCATCAAGCTTCAAACATCCAGCTTCGATGCGAAGTTCTGTGATATAGTTGAGACCCTACTATACTGCGATACATAGAGCTTAGCTAGCAGATAGTAAATTAAATTATTATCTAACACACCATATTATCCTCGATAGATTGGAATGGTCAGTCTCTTCTCACAGAGTTGGCTTTTGTCCGTATTGTAAACAGATGCAGCCGATTATCAAGCCAAGCAAGGCAATCACATTTCTATATACGCTACGAGAAATTGATGAGTTTTCCAGGAATTGAATCTAAATACATGTTATAAGCGCCGATAACTGGCAAGTCCAATAAAGGTAAAACTTTTAATATCAACACTAATTCTCACCAGCAGGGCGAAGACACGTGCACGGGCTTCGCCAGAAATTCACCGTGCACCACGTCTGTTGGCATTGCGCAATTGTTTCTCGATTTCAAACTGCCGCAGATCTGCCCTCTGCAGAAAGTCTTGACGCTCCAAATAGCCACCTTTACCTTTGTTATGAGTGCTAATCTCTTCCTCCAGGTTCTCCTCCTTTTTATAATTATCCCAGTCCAGTTTCGACTTTTCTAACGTACTGATTTTTGCTTTCTTTCCTAGCTGACCCAAAACCGAAGAGATACCTCCTAAACCAGCTCGTTTAAAACCTTTCCCTCCTCCAGATCCTTTTCCCACAGGTGCAGTAGAATTCCCAGTTTTATCTGAATTCTCTGCTGAAGAAAGAGACAGTCTAGCTTCAGCTGAATCTATTGATACCTCCTTCTCAACCTTCACTTCTTCTCCAGCGAACTCAAAGACTTTTGTTATCTTAACTTTTTCTTCTACTTTTGGCTTCCCCAAGGTTGGAGATTTTTCTTTCACCTTGTTTGTCGAGTTTTGAGGTTTAGCTTTAGTAACAGTTGCTGCAACAAACAAAAACACAGTAAACATTGTTAAGAATGATTAATTACTAGATGTGTGTGAGAACCCAAAAATGCTAGGTATTATTGAATTAACCATTGGGTGGGGATGTGTTTGGAAGGTATTAGGGAGAGACATGTCAGGTTTTCACACACCTCTCTATTAATCTAAACTGTTGCTTGAGCAAATCAAATTGTGGATGCAAACAATTACATGTATCTTTCATAAAATCTGCCCAAAGTGAATCAGCTCTTTTCTTTTCTTCTTCTTCTGTAATTTTCTTCTTTTCACCTGACTCTTCAACTTGTTCTATCTCTTTCTCTTCACTGTCAGTCCTCACATTTCTTCCTAAACTACGTTTTTTAGCTTTTGACTTTGTAACTTTATTTCCCTTTTTTCTTTGTTTCTTCGTAGTTTCTCTTTTATTTTCATCATTCTCGTCCTCTGGCCCACTTTCCGCATCTCCCTCAGATTCTACTTCTGAGATAGGTTCACTGTCAGCACCATCGGGAATATAATCTTCGTCGTCTTCATCAGAATCAGAAGGCAACTGATGTTCTTTGGTCATATTAGAATAAAGTTTAATCAGTTATTATATCTGTAATAAAAACAATTAGTGGGACTTTCTTTCATAAAATACCCGGATCTTAACAAACAACATTATTATATAGTTTACGGTCATGATAAAAATGGTTTTAATCAATTCACGTTACACTAGTCAACTAAAACAGAAACTGTGATTTACGTAAATTGAAAATAATGAGCGCGTTTGAATTTTAAACATTCTTTTGTATCGTATACAAAACTGCACGTCCTAACCTCTTTGACATGTGCAATTTTAGAAGTGATCACAAGCCGATAAAGAAATTATTACTTTTTGCTATTTCGGGAACTTACGTATGGTTTCAACAAAATAAATACGACGTTTCGTGCAAAAAAATCGGTTGCTCGACAAACCACCTTCCGGAACTTTCGTCAGATAGTTAAAAATATCTTTTCAGTCTATTTAGTTGATTTTTTGTTATCCTCTTGCGTACTAACTTGATCAGAATGAAAATCGATATTCGTTTCGTAAATACGTGAAAACCAAACACAGATTGCACGTGAGAGATCACAAAAATGAACACTCGAAGAGTACGAATCGACTTACGATTCGTCAATTTCTTCGTTGTGCATTGTCCGCCATTTTCATTTGTCTTCAGTGTCCTCTTCAGGAGAATAATCAGAGATGAAATGAGAGTGGTTTTGAATACATTTGATCAGAAAAAAAATTTCTTTTCTGTTTTGATATTCAGTCAAAATATATATGGAGTATTCGATTCTTACTAATATACCTAAAGGGTAGACAATACAATCGAACCTGAATATAAATCCATAATGGAGGAAATCACCGACGAAATACTGTTGAAGACTGTCAGCGCCCGCGCTAATCCGCTGCAGGCTAAGTGGGCTGAAGTGGGCGCAATGGGCGGGGTGGTAACGGTGGAAATTACAGTGACCTGAAAGACCACATCGCTAAAAACAATACTACCGACGAGATATTCGGTTCTTGCTAACACCTTGAATTTTATAAACTATCGATAATGTTGCACCGATAAACGTAACCTTGAATCTTAGACACAAAATGCGCAGAAAATTCAATGTCTGTACATAGGGACCTTGAATCTGTGCTTATTCATTCTCGTACCAAGAACTGATCGTCTAAGCAGTTTTTAGAAGAAAGGATAAATAAATGTAGAAAACTTGAATTGATAGTTAAATTTTCAAAATCAAAAATTTATCTTATTTGATTGGCTAATAAGCTTTCATGCGTTGTTCAACCTCCACTTAAATGTATGTAATTGAATGGTTGCTGTAGACTTCTGTGGGCGAATTGTTGATCACGAAGAAGTAACTGTAAATTTACAATACCCTCTCCCTCTCTGACAATACCAACATCGGATAACTTGAGCAAATTGGCACGGTAAAAATGTAAGGAGACGCTGCAATAACCATAAATTCCCTGAAACATTCCATATCAAGGATAGAAACAGTGATCGCAGTAGTAACGGCATCAAACTGTCAGAACGTATTTTGGTATTGTTTTATATGTATGTGATTAGAGCAGCTATATAACAGTTTTGTAATGTGTTTATGAAAACAGTAAAAACGACGGCGATTCAATATATGTAGTATTATTATAAGAGCAGAGGCGCCTGCTAAATACTAACATGTCTTCCCTCCAAAAGTCGATTTTGAAATCAAAACTACCACCGACGGGTGTCAATTTTGGAATCGGCTCTAGGTTAGTCTGTTATGTGGATCAGAAATATTTATCTTCATAACTGAAATATTAATCATGCTAAGCTCATTCTCTATGTGGCACAACGATAACATTGTTTAAACGTATATTTAGCATAAAATATTAATACTGACTAGTCATTCGCTATTCTAAATTTTCTAATTTACAGGGTCAGCAAGTCCAAAGGATTTCAACGTAAGAGGGATTACGAGCCTGTTCAATGGATTCCTTATTTCGATCATTCCGAAGACGTGTCAATAAAAACTGGTACATTTCACATTTACACCAAAGGGACAGAAGGACCAACGTTAGTATTGTTACATGGAGGTGGCTATAGCGCGTTAACATGGGCAGAATTCACTGTAAGTAGCGATTATTTTGTGTATCCAACCCAGGAATGTTTATGTATTTTAAACGTTTTAGAAATCGATTATGACCATGATAGTATGTAAAGTTATGGCAATTGATCTTAGAGGACACGGAGACTCGTGCACAGATAACGAAGAAGATTTGTCTGGAGAAACTTTAGCGGAGTGAGTAAAACTTTTCTCTGTTTAAATATCTTAATATTTGTTTATGCAGCGATCGAAGCAGTTCCTGTATACACTCCCATCTATAAATCACTGAACACTTACCTATCTTTGACAAAAAGGTAATTAATTAAAGAATACGAGCTTCTAGTTCAGTTTGATTGTTTTATTTTGATTAGATAGAATATTGGATAACTTGTAAATCGTCTGTATTCAAATTTGAATAAGCATCCGGTGATTTATAGATGGGAGCATATATTGAGACTATAAACTTATTTTGATATTTTCATTTGATGGTTAGAGATGTTGCTGAAGTTATAAGGGCATCAACGACAGAAGATAGTTCTATAGTACTTGTGGGTCATAGTATGGGTGGCGCAGTGGCTGTTAGAGCTGCTCCATTAATTCCAAACCTATGTGGTTTAGGAGTTATCGATGTGGTCGAGGGAACAGCTATGGATGCGTTGACATCTATGCAAAGCTTTTTAAGATCTCGACCAGCTAGTTTTAGTTCTATACCTCAAGCTGTGGAATGGTGGTAAGTACTTTAAATTTTTCTAAGAAAGAAACCGCTACAGTGTTGCATTCTTCTCTATCTCCCACTTTTGATAGTTAACAAAATTTGCTATTTTGAGCACATTTTTCAGAAGGAAGGCATTTTTGGCTGATTCTCTGCAACCTAAAATGTTATTTACCTCTTTAATATGTTACATATTTGTGTTGTATAATCAAACCCAAGGTTACAGAAGAATATCTCTAATTATCCACATTTTAGTGTACGAAGTGGCCAAATCCGTAATGTACAATCAGCTAAGGTATCAGTTCCTGGACAAATAAAAAAGTGAGTTTACACGTATAAGTTGTATCGATGCTATACATGTTAGTTTTCTGTAATTTAAATATGTCATATTTTCTCATATGTTTTAGCATCGAAACTAATAAATTAGCTACACACGACATTGGTTTACTGTCGCAATCGTCATGCGAGTGTAATATAGAGACAACGATTCCACGAGAAGATATTATCCAAGAGGAAGAACCTGTAAATATGCCACCACCATCCCAGACCACCGCTACCCTTCCCACAAAAAAATATGTTTGGAGGATAGACTTATCGAAAACTGAACAGCATTGGTCTGGTTGGTTTAAAGGATTATCGACTGCATTCTTAAACGTACCGGTTCCAAAAGTACTACTTTTGGCTGGTGTCGACAGATTAGATCGAGAACTTACCGTTGGTCAGATGCAAGGTAGAGTAAACGTAAACTTTACCATTCATAGACAACAGATCTTTATGCAAAATAAGAATTTTCTACCTACATTGCAACAAAGTGGAGTGAAATAAAAATTCATTTTCTTTTGTCTTAAATTGCATTTGTACATTTTTGTCATAAACGCATAAAGTTCCGCTGTCTATTCACAAATAAAACTACATATAGAAGTGTGCGAGAGCCCGAAAATGTCGGCTACCCAATGGTCGACATTGGACGACACCTCTACAAAATTATGATTTTCTCTATTAGGCAAATTTCAAATGCAAGTATTACCGGCATGTGGACATGCTGTGCACGAAGATGTTCCAGATAAAGTGGCAGAAGCAATTGCTACTTTCATGGTTAGACATAAATTTACAGAACCAGCATCCGATTTTCCACGGTAAAGATTCACTTATTTCAAATCAATTCTATGAATTGCATAACGTTATTTTTAATTTGCATTATTAATATATGTTTTAGAACTTTTCCCGCTTGTTAGAGCAAATGAAAAAGTGGAATGGGTAAAATTTGTTAATACGATAATTAAACACTCAGTGAGGTAGTTAAAAATGATCGTTTTATTTATTTAAAAAAAGGTATGTTCACAAAATATATATGAATACATGTATAAATAAAAACAGTATCTCATTGAGAGAAATAAATTCGTTCTTATATACACTAATTGTTCCATCGTCACACGTATACCTGCCTATCGTGAGTTTCGTAAAGATGCTTGTCATCTGTACATAAATGCGAATAAAAAATATAACGAAAAGCTTTTTATTAAAAAGTCCTTAAGACTATAACATGCTATTCTACAGTTGTCCCATTCTCAAATGTATAATACGACAATATGTTCATAGAAAAAGTGTAAATATATAAGTATATACAATTTTACGGCAGTACACACAAAACTTAATACATATATTACTATCTACGTACAAAAATGGTAATAATTTCGAAACAGATTTAAATGTAAGATATTGCTGTCCTCGAATCACAAATTCATAAAACTTCATCAAATTACTAATCAAATCCAAAATCACATCCAAAACGAGGTAAATTCTTTACAACAACGCATGGTGGACCTGCTCGACCAGCTTTTAAAGGAGCAACCTTAAAATAAAAACTTTTCTTTAATACATATTCTAATATTTTTCGAATATTTCAAAGTTAAATATTATTTTATCTAAACTTACAGATTCCCATTCGTTTCGATGTGGGTCGTATGCCTCGACAAGGGTAAGATATTGTTGGCCATCGTAGCCCCCCACTGCCATAAGTCTATCACCGAGTACACAAACGCCAATTGCGTCCCTCTGCACACTCATTGGCGCTACCATGGTCCATGTATTCGATTTAGGGTCGTATCTAATAATTTATATAGATATTAATGTTTACGATATAATTAATCGATTGGCGATTTCTATGAATATGCGAACCTTTCGACGCAATTAAATCTGCTGGCATTAGGATTAGTGGAGGGTGCATCATGGCCACCTAACGCGTATAAACATCCATTTACTACTCCTACTCCGACTCCACCTCTTCGCAATGACATTGGAGCGCAAGGAGTCCATTTATTTGTATGCGGATCATAACACTCTACAGTATTTAAACACGAACTGATATCCCTTCCACCTACAGCGTATAATCTGAAAAGTACGAGTATGTAGTTAACGGTAGACGTACAACGATTGAATATTCATTACGATGTACATATAATAGCACAGTCGTTATTACACATTCTCTCTTAAAATCTTACTTATCGTTTAGTACAGCCACGCCAACTGTAGATCTTTGTATCGACATAGGAGAAACTGAACTCCATTGTCGTGTGGATGGATCCCATCTTTCTACCGTGTCGAGGAAACTCCAACCGTCGTGACCACCGACAGCGTACAAAGGTCCACCTAATACAGCTACACCTAATCCATGACGATGTACGTTCATAGAAGACAATGTATTCCATGTGAAAGTAGAAAAGTCAAAACATTCTACTGAATTCAATGTTTTTAATCCGTCCCTTCCACCGGCAACAATTAATTTTTTATCCACGATAGCAGCACCAAATTGAACTCTCCTACCACTCATGGCAGCTATCGGTTTCCAAGCGTTATCGCGCAAGGAAAATGCATCTATAGAAGTAGCACCTGAGAGAGCGATAACGATCAGTTAAAAAAATAATCATTTTCTTATTCATTAAGAAAATTACCCTTATTGGCATCCATTCCTCCAACAGCTAGCATATGACCTACGGTGGCTTTCCTAGGCTTTGTACGTCCTGACTGAAGTAACGGCCTGCGCTCGGGCAGAAGATGATATTTCAATGCTTCCATGACTAGTTCCTGTGCTACTCTTTGATCTCTGAACATTTCGTTGCTCTCGATATTGTCTGCTATAAACTGCATGGATTCAACAAAATCTACTCAAATCTACAGTCTACATAATTTTGATGAACGTGTAACAATATTTAACTCACCGCAGGGGACAAGAGAGGTAGCTTTACGAGACTTAATAGCATGCTCGCTTCCTTCTGTCTGTTTTCTGGATCGTACTCCAACCATGTCATAAGTGCCTAAAGTTAATAGTAACGATAATAGTTTTTCTAACGGTTTAAGCTTCAAGTTTGATAAAATACAATTGTTGAAACTAAGAATGAGAACATTGAAATGTTTGTTTATCTTTCTTTATGCCTTACATGAAAAATTGTCTCTTCGGAAGGAACATTGAGATCTTCGGATTCTAATAATTTAGCAACTTCTTTAGCAGATAGTAAAAAAAACTCTTGATTCTTAGTAACTTCCATAAAGTGCTTAGTTGTGTACGCGTGTGCATATTCTAATAAATCTGGACAACCCTGTGTATCGGCGAACACTCTTATTCCTAGACAATTACTGGGATGGAGTTGTTTCCTAAGAAATTGGCAGCAGGCCTTAACAACTGGATTGAGCTGTAGTAGACACGCCGTCGCTAAAAGAGTTTCTACGCTATCCTCTCTTATTTCTATACAACCTGTGTTCAAAAATAGTACATTAATTCTATGATACTTATAGATTAAACATCTATAAGTTATACTTCTTAGAAATATTCACCAGTGTAACAATAACAGACCAGAGCCCATAGCGCATCTCCATCTACTTCCATTAATTCAACTTCGTTTTGACCCGATTCTCTAAGAGAACTAGTAAACATGGCAGCAAAATATTCCGAGCCTGCGCTGAGAACTAAGCGATGCACTGGGAAACGTCTGTTTCCTAAGCAGACAACAAAAGAAGCGGATGTGTTTCCCAAATTTTTTTTGTATAACGGGTAACTTTCTCTTTGAAGTAATATTCGATTCAAGCGATTTATACTGAAATTATAAATATTGTTTAAGAACAAAGGAATTCCCCTACTTACCTGCAATCAACGTGACATCTGTAAATTGTTGTTTGTGTAAATATTTCTCCATGACTCTCAGGCTGTTTTCCGCGTGTTTCGACACGCGAAAGTTTTCATCTTGAGACGTGGAAATACTTGAAACAATGCTCGAGATGCTGTGCTCGCTGGCGGACGCTTCTTTGTTCGAGAACGAAAGTTCTTGCTCGCTTTTGTTCATTCCCGATGCGATCGTATGACCTGCCCTCGACATTTTCCCGCGATCAAATTTTGATAATTATTTTTCTAATAACGACACGCAGTGTCGATCGATTCAAGGCACTTCGACTGTAAATTGTTGAATTTCCGCTGGATCAATGACAGTCCGCGGTGCACGGAGACTCAACAGCAACGGAGTGTTGACGGCGCGCTTCACCTTGACAGTTCGGAGTTTAAAACTGAATGTAAACAGTGAATCGTGTGTAGGTACGGTCAGTGACTACCTCTGTTTCGCTTCTTGGGTCAGTGCACTCTGTAAATGTATTAAATTCGTACATACGATACAAACAAAGAAACCAATATCAGTTTTGAAATCGTAAACGGTATACATACATACATGTATTCGAAACGACAGGTAACGATGTACGCGTATTGTATACGTTTATTGAAAAATCGAATGACATTTCCACCTTCTTAACAAAAGATAGCGTGCAAGTACGTAGCTGCATATTTTCCTTGTTATAAAAACTTCATTGATGAGCATTAACGTCTTAGTAATTTACATATTTCTCCTGTGCTTTCTACAATAGAAAGTCACGCCATCATTGTTTTTCTATATACGATCGTTTGCAAGCGATATTTTTCTGATAGGTTATATTGTTTGATTTACGTGTGTGTAAATATGTGTGAATGGTTGCACTCGGGAATGCACATGTGCATTGCAAATGTATGATTCATTGTTTACCAGCTGACTTTGATAGAGTTTAGACAACAATTGTAAGTATATTCGATAAGGAAAAAGATAAAATCGTGGCTGAGAAAAATGTTACAATTTTTATTGTACTTCATTGAAAATATTATAAATATATTTCTTTAGATATAACACTTTCTTTTCATTGTGCTCGTTTGTCTCGAATAAAATGCATTCATGATCTCGTAAATCAAATATAAGCACTAGTATGCTGTGTACAATGTGCATCGTATGAAATGACACAGCAAAATTATTCTATATATATTATGTATACGCTACAAATATAAGTTGCAGGTTCGACAATTTCTGTGATTCGCTATTTTTTCAGATTATTCATGTATTAATCGATTTCTAATAAAAACATTAATCCTACTTACAATGAACGACATCTTGAATTAATTGTTTTGTTAAAAATTAATAGTTAATATTATATACAGTCGATCGTGTATATAAAACTGTACATCATACATCAATCATTCTGACTTCGACAAGTTGCAATTTTGCTTACATATATGTAAATGTTCATGGTAAACTTCTTGGCAGAAACAACTAAGTACCTGCAATTCTATCTGATAACAAGACTGTGGATCTTTATGCAAAATAAAAATGTTCCGCATCGATCGTGGGAAACAGAAGTAAAATGATTGTTTCATTTCTGAATTTTTCTAATTTATTACTGTTTTATATCTCGCCCAATCAATTTCTTCGTAAATGCATAAAGATCCACAGTCTACCGATAACATTAATACTTAACAAATCATACTGTATTTATAATAACATTCCTACAGTTTTGGTTATTCTAGATGCGACAATGTTAAATGTGAAAGTATGTTTGATGAAACATTCAATTTTACGATGTAAAATAGAAATGAACAGAAGTTTAGCGTCGTTAACATTTACGCTATGCAATAAACATAAAACACGCAAATGGCACCTAAAAAGAGGTAGTTGAAGTATTTGAATAAATGCAGTATAATTTGGTAAAAAATATTTTAGGCGACAATATTGTCGTGGTAATACCGAGTATCTGCCGTGGAGCCGTAACATTTAATTAATATATTATTGTCCAGTATTGCACTATATACAGATTGCTCCTCCGCACGTTTGTTCCGACTTTCTTGGAAGTTCTGAGTTTGATCCTGAAAACGACCCGTAAAAGGGCCTTTTCCGACAACAACAAAAGCGATCGAGGAGCTCTGTCAGATCATTTCTTTCGGTGTCGTCCCTATAAAGACCGCTAGACGCTTCGTCTGTACACGCTGCTATGAACGTTTGCAAATCGTTTTTCGGAAACCCGTCACGATAATAAACCTTGATTGTGTCGTAGGCATCCATTATCACAGAAATGAATAAACTTAACACCACGTAAATGTACAACGAAATAAACGTGTATAAATAGATCCTAGAATACCACCACAGCATCGGTGATTTGAACGATGTTATGGTAAATGTGGCGAACATGTCGTCGCCATTTATAAGCGCAAATAAGCATTCAGACGTTGTGGCGAGAGATCGAAATTTCATGTGATACGGTCCTAAAATCAACCAGCCAGCAAATGTAAAGCCAGCGTAAATAAGAATGGCGCAAAGCAAAAATCGTGCCACCTTTGGGGCAGCCTTTTTCAATGTTAAAATAACAACGTTATACGTTTTAAAGAAACCGAGGTAACGCAATACGCCGAACCAAACGAGTAAATTACCTGTCCCTAGGAATATACTACATACGTCCCAATTATCTCTGTTGAACTGTTTTCGTTCGATCTGTTCCTTCAAAGCCGAGCCAATGATAATCAATAGATCATTCGCAATGATCATTACATACCATAAATTTAAAAATTCTAATCTCCCTTCGAAACTCAATACTTTGCCATATGTTTGCTTAAAGAAATTCATGGTTTCAAATTTCAGCAGTTGCGCTCTGTATATAGCTCTTGAACATAAAACAAGAGACACAGTACAAATGAGTATCACCAACAGATTGAGTATTGTCCTTAAAGCTGCCTCGATACGGCTATCGGTGATGTATCGCGTATCGCCTTTGCATTGCAATCTTTTTGGTACTGTATCTAACGAGAGCAACATTTGCCCATCGAAATCACGATTGTCCAAAATAATTTTAATGTTAAATTCGTAACAATCCGGTGGTGTCATTGGTCCGGCAGCTTTTAAATTGACTGTTTTCAAATCGAATTTTAAGTGAGCACTAACGAGGGCTGAGAAATTTACAGTTATATTTCGCTGAGACAATAGGTGCTTCGACGTACTGTGTTCCTTGTAAAGTTGATGAGTCACGTTGATACACGTTTCTACCACTTCTTTGTCAAATACATAACTTTCGTTAAAACCAAATATAATACCTTCTTTGTAATGAAATAGACATAGGACAGCTGGAACTAACGAGTTATCTTCTGCTGTATACGAATACGATCCAATCGCATTGCTAAGATTAAAGTAACCGTCTAAAGCATAATTAATTGTACTATAGAAGTCCTCTTGTTTGTAGATTGCGAATGGACCTGTCGCCGGTGGGTAAGCTGGTACCTAAAAGCAGAAGTAATCTTAAATATATTTAACTTCTGCGTGTACGGTAACTACGCCGAATAAATATATAATAATGCATTACCTCTTGCATAGCATCCCATCCTCTAAGGAATAAATGCGAGAAAGCTATTCGATTATCCCAGGCATAATTCACGTGCATGTAATTACTATGGGCAAATAAACACAGCTGTATGGTGACCAATACGATCTTTACCACTTGAACAATAAATTTGTATGGGAAACGGCGTTTCGCTTGCCACTTTTCGATAGGGTTCATAAAGAAGAACTTTAACTTTCTGCGCATCTTTTCTTCCGCGAATGTTGTCATGTTACAAATTGATGGGTCTCTTATCATCGGTCCATGGTGACTGTAACAGAAAACATATTTCAATATAAATTAAAAGAATTTTGTATAGAGGGGTTACCAACTAAAACCAACAACAACAACAGTTCTTTCTACGAGAAGTACAAATGTTTCCTTATTTAAAGGTTCTGTTGTTATATTATTCCATTCTTGTTTCAAAATATTCCATAATTGTGTTTTCATAGTCAGATAAAAGTTTTGTACCTATCTATCCTGTTCATCCCATTATTTTTAATGAATCGTTACATTGAAGTTGATCCAAGTAGTTTATACATATTTTTGACATGTGTTTTGGATCGTCATCAATATATTTATACTAGATATGTAGTTAATACAGACTTAAAGGTTCATCATCTATACGAAATAGCAGAGTTTTACTAAAAACCAGAGGTGTCTTAAGGCCTATGAAGTGTATCTCGAAACGACAAAGAGACACTACTATAGTGATGGAAAGCAGAATTAACGAAAAGTCACATAAACGCCCATTATTGATTAACGATCGCGCAGAGATTAAGGCGAGAAGATGATGATTTCATCGAGCACTCCGATCACGAAGAGAAACAGAAACAGACAGCTCGATGAAATTACGAACCTTGGACTAGGTACGTTCTCGTCGAGCAGTTCATTTTCACCGTCCAATTCATCCTCGCTGTCAGGTCCATTGCTCCATGAATGGTTCCTAAGGAAATTCCCTTTGGACTCTTCCCGTAAATTTCGTTTGCGCGGCTCTGTCATTTCGTAGAACTCCCGTTTCGGAACGACACTCGAATGGACCCAAATTGTTACTGGAAGAATGATTTATCCCGCGGAATTGCCGTCCCAGTTTCCGACGGACGATGAGAGGCTGAGTTGTTCACATGCGTTGATCTGTGAGGATACACCGCGATGATTAATCATTGACATTGGTTCCTGTCTCGTGATCGTATGCCTTCTAGCCCAAAGGTAATGGTACAACGTACTGGGTCGTGATACGAAATGAAAAACGGTCGCAACAATTTCACAATGTTAACAGCAGCCATCGCATGCCATCCAATTCACGAACAAAGTTTGACTGATCGGCGCGCTGCTTCGGCCGTTCGTGAAACCAGCTGATCGTATGGTAGGGGTACGCGGCGGGGTGACGCGTGCTTTACGCTCCGACAATTACATTGCACAGATACACCGATCTGCTTTATCGCATATCGATCGAAAATTACATTCGATCGTCACGGAAAATGCGAACCATGCATTTCCATTACTGACATTCGAACGACTCCACAAAGAATATCAAAAGATTCGATTGAATATTAAACTGTCGAGTGGCTAGTTTCCTCGAAAACAAGTTGCACGAAGATAAGAGACTATTTCATCATTTCTAATATACAGCTTCGGGTCCTCGTATAAAACATTTCGAAAACAATGTATTAGCAACAACGTTTATCCCCTTAAGCGACTAGTCCGCAACAGTCGCAGGCTTCTCAATAACTAAAGATGTTCTGAAAAATGTAATAAATGAAATTCAATCGGAATGTACGTACATACAGAATAAAAATGAAAGATTATCGGCAAATTATTTGCGTCTATAAAACGAGGAATTAGAAAGTACGCGGGGCCGGTTGATTCGTTATCGCGTCGAAGGTTGGAAGCAACAGGGCTAAACGCGGTAGTGTCAATTAGCGGAGGCCGTGAAAACAATGTGCAGTTGCGTGGCAAGATAGGAAGTGCACGTAACACTCCGAGGGGTAATCGGATCAGAGTGGTGGAACCCTTTCTTTGTCGGGGCGGGTTTCGATTCGGGGAAGCGTTGTTGGGGCGAATTCGATGGGTAGCCAGTGGAGCGTGGTCTCAAAGAGATCAGCCGATGGAATTTAAGAGTAATCAATTAACGTGACCGGGAAAGGGAGAGAGAGAGAGAGAGATCCGTAGTGGCGAGCACGCGGACGGGCCTCCGCGTGCGGTGATCGAATGACGAGGGGGTTGGTCTGCGCGCGTTTCCTCTGGTTGCTTCTGGTTCGAGGATCGGCGCGCGTTCTCGGTGCGCCTTCTGCGCCAGCGTATCAACCCTCGCAACATACACACGAGTGGTGCGTCCTGCCGCGCGCGCGAAGTGCCTAGGAGAGGAAGCGCAGCGACGAAGCCGAGCTAAGCTCGGCCTTCCTCGACCGACCGTAGGCGCAGTCTCTCGTCGTCAGTCTTTCTCGTTCCTGGACCCGAGAGAGCACGCTTTCGGGGTCAGATTCATCCTTGGTGTCCAACCACCTCGTCGCAACCCTCAGCTGTTCTCGGTCATCGACCCGTGCATACCCATTCTCATTGTTCACGCGACCCTCCGGCTTTGTCACCACCGTATCGTGTGCTCTGTGTTTTCGGAAGTGTTACCTTCGTCGGGGTGAAGCAGCCGATCCATTCGTCGCGCCAGCGAGAATAAACAGAGAGTGGCCGCACGATTGTTGTCTTTCCCCCTTTTCTTTCTCTCTCTCTCTCTGTCTCTCTTTCTCTCTCTCTCTCTCTCTCTCACACACTCATTCTCTCTCTCCTTCTCTGTCTGTCTGTCTCCCAGCCTGTCTCGCAATCAATCCGAGGGCTACGCTTTGTTCTAGTCGACTCGCACACGCTTGTCGTTGACTCAAGTCGCGTCGACGAGTCCAGAGCCGAAGTACAGCCAGAAGCATGGTGGATCAACAGCAGTCGGATCAGCAACAGGAAGCCGTGCCAGGCGTGGTGGAACTGAACGTGGGCGGTATATTTTACACCACCGCGTTGACCACCCTCACCCGGGAGAGTAACTCTCATCTCGCCGCTATGTTTTCTGGAAAAGTGCCGGTAGAGAAGGATGCCAAGGGTAGATATTTCCTGGACCGGGATGGGGTGCTCTTCCGTTACGTTCTCGATTTCCTGCGCAATCAGGCGTTGGTCCTTCCCGAAGGATTCCGCGAGAAGGAGAGATTGAAGCAGGAGGCAAACTATTACGGTTTGCCCGGGCTGGAACGTGCTATCCAAGAGAACAAGTTTTCCAGCACAACGGGCAAAAGACTAACCGGGTGCATCACCGTCGGCTACCGCGGCAGTTTCGCGTTCGGCCGCGAAGGTCTGGCGGATGTCAAGTTCAGGAAGTTGTCGAGAATTCTTGTGTGCGGCCGCGTCACGCTCTGTAGGGACGTGTTCGGAGAGACGTTGAACGAGAGCCGTGATCCCGACCACGAGACGTCGGATCGTTACACGTCCAGGTTCTTCCTGAAGCACAGTTTTATCGAGCAGGCTTTCGACATGCTTCAGGAGCAAGGGTTCAAGCTGGTCGGTAGCTGCGGTTCCGGCACGGCTGGCGGCAATTCGGAACCAGTGAAGCCTGGCACAGACGCCGAGGAGAATCGTTGGAATCATTACAACGTGTTCGTCTTCGTCCGTGATTAAATCGAGTTCCTCGTTCCTCCTTGGTCTGATTTAGCTGAACGAGTCGGTTGTTCGGTATAGTTGGCGTCTTCTCGACAAGATCGGCGACGTCCAGTTCCAGAATTGAAAAAACAAAGAAACAAACGACACCCTTTTCAAGGTCCTGCGTCGTCGACGATGGAATTAGACGGCGGCTTTCCGAAGATTCTCCTTTCAGGACTGACTGCAACCGGTAGAGTAAAGAGTAGATGAACTTCCCGTGACCATTGTACACGTACGAGTATTATTCTGATTCATCGGGCTACTAGAGCGACAATGTCACGCATTCCTCTTTCGAAGCATTCTTTACTCGTTTCCTCCATCCCCGCGAACGGACCCGGCAACAGTTTCGCTGCCGGTGCTCGCCTTTAACATGGCAGGAGAGCCTTGTTCGAGTTGCCAGATTCGTGCCGCACGCGAACTATTCAACGTTTAGTTGAACATCGGTCCAAGTAGACCGGGAATGAAACAATACCAAGTTCGTTTAGCTTAATTCCGCGAGACAGGGACTAATTGGTCGTGGCACAATGACCAACAGACCGGAAGTAACTTTGAAGACGTCGAACGAAGGAAGTTTTGAACGACAACGCTTCTACACCTGTGGAACGATAAGACAATGGAGAAATGGTTATCATCGTGACCGACAGATTCGACGGAAGACCAAATTTTTGTCAAATTCGAACGCGTTTTATCTGTCTACTCGCTGGATGTTATTGTTACTCGTCTATTTATCAGTCGAGCAAGTTCGGCGTTGAGATTCAAAGACTTGTCGAATACTTCCGGCGCAGCGATTTAAAAAAAAAGAACAAAAATAATAAATAATGAAGGGAAGAACGAAGGAAACGTTGTTCCGTACGCTAACATGGAATCGCTGAAAGGGAGAACTTTAATCGAGACCAAACTAGCGTGAACCAATCAATCACTCAGAGTCTTACGATTATTTTAAGAAACGGGTAATACAAAACAGATCGTAGATTAGTAATCGGGTTGGCCACCCAACGTGTTTCCCCCCTTATCATCGTTATCAAATATTATCATCCGGATAGATCGAGAAACGGAGATGTACAAGACTCAGCTTCAAACAACGCTGGTCGACTGTTCGAGGTTGAGCTTGATGCGTCGGACAGGCTGGACGGTGTACAAGAAAACGTGTGCGTGTGCGTGCGTGTGTGTGTGTGTGTGTGTGTGTATGTACGTATCGTGTAAACGTAGATCGTGTGTACGTACACGCCACCGCGGTGTTAAACGCATGTCGTCGAGCGATTCAAATTAATCGCTTAGGTCGAACGCATCTTCTCGAGCTGGTTCTTTGTTCGAATGCTAAAGGGACCGGTCAGCGTGCTCGCGAGCGAAAAGAAAAGCGATGTAAGTAGACTCGGACGAAGATGAGAAAGGATTATCATAGTCGTTAGGTGGACAAATAGTTTTACCATATGTTTCTAGGCGGTGCGAGAGAAATTTGTAATCGGTACTTGGCTGTTTCTCTACCTGCGTGGCAAGTCGCACGATATCCATTCGTGTAGGCCGAAAAACGTTTGGTCAGCGGGAACGGTCGTGCTAGAACAGTGGTCGCGTAGATAGCGTCGAGCGTGTCGGATAAAACGGATAGGTTCGGAAGCTTTTCGACAGTTTTGTCGGCGAGAAAACGAGCGAGATGAGACTGACCGTCGACGCCGGTGCGACGGACGTAGGAACGCGGCTCGGATTTTTCCCCTACGGGACGAATGATTACGAATTAAAGCGGATAAGACGGCCGTGCACGATGACGTTTACGTTTTATCGCGAGTCTGATTATCGGGTTTACATTGTACTGGTTTGGTTTAAAGTACTTTTAAGAGGCTCGCGCGATCCGTGATTTCCGTTCAGCGAGAACAGTACCCGATACGTTGTCTACCCCTTTGCATTCTGAGCTGGTTTAACTGGAAAATTAAATATTTCATCCAATCTATAATATTCTCATTTTATGAAATTGTCACAATACCTAAATGTTTCGTAATTGATTAGATATCGACGTATTTAGTAATGTAAAGGATATTTTGTGGTGCCTCTCGCTCTCGGACTTCGCCGTTCGAGTGCTAACGATTAAAAAAAGAATTGAATGTTTCATGCGATCCGAAGCACGGCCACAGCAACAAGTCATTCCAACGTGTGGAGCGAATAAAATGATCCGGCGCGGGGTTTCCGGGCCGAGGAACGCGCAGATTCTCCTCTGGATTTTCGTGGAAGAGCCGGGGCAATTTTTCAAGATGAACGAGCGCGATCGTGTCAGAGCTAAACAAATGGTTCCTTTCGAGAAAATTTAAATATCCGGACACCGGGGATCCCGCCGTGAATTTCACTCGATCTACTTAGATCCCCAGCCCGCGCCGCCGCGCCGATCCGGCTCGTATTTTATTTCACGATTTTTGACTTAGGCGCACGGCGGAATTTGATAAGGCTTCCGCGCGGCCGTTCTCCCGGTTGCAAGACAATCTTATCGGCGATTCCTGTAGCATATAGATTACATTTCTTTCTTTTGCCGCGTGTTGCCTCTTATTAGAAACCCCGAGTAGCTATTAATTACGACGTTCCGTTGCGTTCGATGTAAGCGGTTCTGTCGGCCGCTCGTAGACGTCGCGAATCCTTCGTCGTCGCCGTCGTCGGCTTGCAGAAATCTGAGCTGCCTTTGTAAACAGCATTGTATGTCTACGAATTCGCACGTGACTTTGCGTTTTATCAGATTCACGTACACACTCTCGTTCATAAATCACAGGGTACTCGTATTACGCGCAGCAGAATTTAAACGAATATTTCTTTTAAAAACCGCGCAGAGAACGTAAATTTATATTACGCGGTCTTGAATATCCTCTCATTATCCGATGATGAGCGTTTTAAAAATTTATCCTTCCGATAATATTCGTTTCTAATTTCCTGCTTTAATAATTCTACCTCTCGCGTTCAGCGAGAATGACCGTCGGATAACGTATTCGATTCAGTGTTATTCGAAATCCTTTTAACCGAATTCTATCCAACCACAAATCCAGCGCGTAAAGAACCGTGTAACTGTGAATTTATTAATAATAGTTTGTTCCGAATAATAAACTAGTGGCGTCATAGTTACTGTTTCGCGGGAGGATAATAAATTGACAGTTTCTTGAGTATACAGGTGTCCAGTGATTTATGGGCGGTAACACGAGGCTATCATTCAATTCTAGAAAGCACTGCATTGTTCCGAGAAGCGATTGTTAACGTATTATCGGTAGCTATGTGCTCGTACGTATGTGTGTATAAAACAGTGTGGCTGAAGTTTCGACGTGATACCGGTTTAGCTCGGTGTGCGGAGCTTCCGGACCGGAAGTTCGAAATACGGCAAGACCAAAGCCGACCTTTTGTGCTCCAGCTGATCGGGCGGTATATGTTGATAACATACCCGACGTGTCAAAGGGCGCACGAGCTATTGATGATCGGATCATGAATCGTTGGAATCCGATGGGCACCTAACTGTGCAGCGCCTACGCTCCGTTAGATCACGAAGGTCATCGGTGATAGTTTGCAAACGTAGACTGTGTGGCTCGCACCGAGATCGGTGGATCTCGTCTTTTTTCGGACCGATCGGAAGAGGCGGATAATTAACTGGTGCTAGATATCAAGGGGATCGTTCCTTTAGAATGATCGTAGAGTTTCGAATTTCAATGTTTCGTATCTCGACTTTGTTTGACGGGGAACGTTTGTTCGGTCGGTGTTTACCAGGTGCATCGAGAGAAAGTCGCGCGTTTACAGGGACGCCTGTGCGAGACTACCGTTAGAACCGATGATAACGACTAGATCAAGTCGCGTCGACGAAAGGACCAAATCAAACAAATTTTTATTCCCAAAATCGAAGCAGCTCGTCTCGAGCGCAGTGGCAGCTCGAGTCAAGTGGAAGCCCCAAGCGGGGTAAAAATTTTCGATCCCCCAAACTTAATTTAGAAATACAGGTCGCAGGAAACTCTCGTAAACTTATTAACAATAAAAAAAAGTAATGAAAAATTTCATGCCGGAAGTCCGCTTAGTCCGCTTATCGTTAAACCCGCCACGGCTCGAGCAGAAGAGCAAATCACGTCGTAGATCACGGCAGAAGATCCTCCCGTCACAAAAGTCGGGAAGAGTTTCGCAAAGAAAGTGGCAAGGGTACAATCGTTAAATTCATCCTATCTAGCTTCTGTAAATATCACTATTAGACCAGATCGATCGTTCGAAGACTATTCGATTATATCTTTGCGATAAAAGTTGAACCATTGGTCTGCTCGAGACCCGTGGACGGTATCGCTGAGGCGAAAGATGAGCTGCGAAAACATAGGAAGAGCGGAGTCAAGGAAGCTCGTAACCTCGACGATACCAGGCGAAATTCTAAAAGGCGTGGAAATCCAATTGGCCACATTCCCAATCTCGGTGTACCTGGGCGTCCCGCGAATCAAATTGGGCTCGAATCGGTACTTGGATTCACGGCGTGTCCCGTCGTCGACGACGCCGCCGATTACCCCGAACATTTCGTTCGTATTCCTATTGGAGAAGTCGTTGGGATCGATACGATCGTGGCTATCACGGGCCGATCTCATGGGTCGATGAGAGCCGGCTGTTAGATCCGCGAGATAGGTCGGCTCTAATTCGTAGATTAGAAACGGCGCGGCGTACCGCGATTCTGCTCGCCGTTGAAGGAAAAGAAGTCTTCCGACGAGCGAATCGAGGAACCGATCGAGAGGATAACGCGATTCTTGCCGCGTGTTCGCCGATAATGCCTCGAGCACCTCGGAACCACTCCTTTCCTTTTCATCGAAATGGTTTCGGCGAGCTGAAAGCGAGAAGCCACGTGCACCGTCGCCGAACGAACGCGCTGAAACGTGACCATATGTGGCGGGCATGCATCCAGAATTTCGTTTGTGCTCAGGCAAATTGCTTTTTCCGAATGCTTTCCCTGCGACACGGAAGGAAACCACCCCGAAACGGTTCACCAAGAAGCGTCAACGAAGCGTTCGCTCGTCAACACAGAGAGACAGAGAGAGAGAGAGAGAGAGAGAGAATACACGTTATTTTTCGCTGAACGTTCGGGGATCATGGTTCCGAGATTGAAAATGTTGATACGGAATGGATTTTCCTGATGCATTTTTCTGCCCGGCGAACATCAATCTTATTTGTTTTTGTCTCGTCGTGGCACGGCCCGGCACGGCGTTTGCATAAAATAAATTGAAAAGCAAGTACTCGCGAACGTTCGCGGACTTAATAGCGGAAGAGATCAGCGCTGCACTTCGCGAAAGCCCTTGTTTTTCGTGGGGTGAGCGGGTGTTCGGTTACGCGAGAGCTCGATTTCGTTCACGTCCGTTCAGCGTTCGTTCGTTCGCGGAATGTACTCGCGACGGTGTTAGGTAGCGTGTAAGGCGATGCTACACTGTGACGATACTGAATCATTGTACATGTATATACACAAATCGAGAGAGCAAAAATAAAAAGGATGATACGACCGAGCGAGTCAGATTACTTTTCCTCGGGGTTTCTCCCCTTTCTCGTTTCTTTCTTTCTTTCTTCTGTTACCCGCTGCCGTTCGAGGATCGAATGTAAGTCAGTAGGGTGCACGATAACTACAAGTTTCATGCATTTACATATCACGGAAATGGGTAGCTGCTACTTGAAACGGCAGACAAAGTGAAAGGATTGACGCAAATTTGTTTCTGCTCCGAATATGAATGTCTTAATTTGAACGTTTTAAATGTACCGAAACCGCTTATGCAGAGGCGCGCGATAAAGCGTTGCGTAAAGATTTTTAATTATCGAATGGTTCGAATTGTATTTAACTGTTCAGATTTTGATTTTGCAGAAAGATATCGATGGCAACAAGGATGCAGGAATATATGCGTTTATGACGATTATTCAATCCATGAAACGTAATAAAATAGTTAAACCGTCGGTCGAGCGCGACGTGGATATTACACCGGGGATGATAAATAATTTATTTAGAGAATCAAAGAGCAATTACTAAAATGTCAGCGTCGCTGTATAGCGCGCATCGTTCAACGGTATGTCGAAGTGCGTAGAAGCATTTGGGGAGTTATGGTATCTGCAGTATTCCCTATATATGCCCACGTAAAGCATTCATAACGTCAATTCCGGTTCTGTAGTTTTGTGATTTAATCAATTCCCGAGGGGGGATCGAGTTTCGTTGAATTTATTCGCTGGTTCGTTTTCATGAATCGTCTTTTTGAATTGCTGATTTCATTGTGCTGCTTTCTTTTGGCTCGGCGGGTAACTGTTGCAGCGCGTGCTTCTTTACGTTCATTCGAACGATAAATGAATAGGTATTTCGCGAATTGTAACCGCCATCGTGAAATGTATCGATCAAACGGTATTCTCGATTGGCGAGAATTCATTCGCGTTAAATTGGAAACGAGTATTTAGTTAAATAACACGGTTGTTTTTAATAACAACGAAAGACTCTCTGACTCGGACGATTTATTGCTTTTTTAATCGAATTAATATTTAACCCACTTCAGATCCATTACACTTTCTATTACAATAACGGTATTGGATCCACCGTCCAGCGTTCGCAGCTGACAGAAACAGTCTCGTGAATACACAGCATGGTATAGTAAACTTGTCTCTCGATTTCGTTCATTTTCTTTCTCGATATTGAGTCTGAATTGATTCCTTGAAAATAAAACCGGAACAATTTATCTGTGAACGATGACACATTCATTCCGAAAATAGAACTTTGCCATTTTGAAAATCTCTACGAGATGTTAAGGAAATAGCGGTCCATCTGCAAATACTTTTACTCGGATTAAGTGTGCAGGACCGTTCCATTAGCTGACTGGTATTTTCCCTCGTTAGCTAGCCGTTGCTATTCCCTGTAACTCTTAGAACTAGCTCAGTGTAATGTTTATTTTACCAGTCAATTGACTTTGGTATTTTGATATGTACTTCGTGTCGGATACTATATACAATATATATCCGTACTTAGCTCGCACTCATCGGAGAAGAAATACACGCGGGATTTCCTGGAGTTCTACCTCCCTCTCTCGACAACTGTCGAGAACCGTGGTTAATTAATACGGTACTTTCACGTTTCGATAGGAGTAAAAAAAACTCATTTATTTTAGAAATTGTCCAATCAACTTATTAAAATAATACTACTGAAGAAGCACTTGTTACTAGTAGGTTGTTGCCTAACTCACCTATAATAATAGCACTTTTTAATCGAAACGTTTTCTAAAAATTGAAATAGATTCTATTTCAATGTATTGCATATATTTTCTTTAAAAAAACAGGTATTATTACAATTTTGATCTTGCAACTTGGAAGGAAAAAAGGAAGAAGAAGCGACGCAGATGATCGACGTATGTAGAAGATTGAATTATTAATTATTTTGTGTTGCATCAATTTATGTTACAGTAATGAGAACTCGTTACTAATGAGCATCCATTTCTGCTGGATGATGGGAAATTAACTGTTTGCCCATATATAGGACTATATGTAATTCAGTTGTCATAAATCGAAGAGAGATATTATTTTTCGCTTGCAAATATGAAAATTGTACAGCAAACAACATTGGAAATGTAATTTCTCTTCCTGCTGGAGAATTATTCGTACAAAACAGCTCTTACGAGTGTGATCAGAGTAAACGTATATTTACCATGAATAAAGAACTCTTTTTTCATCTACTGCATTATGAACGACGAAGTAGCTTCAATGAAGAGAGTTACGACGAAAATTATGAGAGAAAACATTAAACTGTAAAATCGAGGTATTTGTAGCGTCAAACAGAATTTAATTTAGTTCGGAGTATACAACCTTAATTATCACGCAACGAAGGACATTCGTTTTAAGAGTCTATACGTATGCTGAACAGAGAAAAATGTAGTATTCTTCTTTACGTTTTCCAAGTGTCTTATTCTTCTCGAATAAAATGCTGAGAGACTATTTTAATTGGATCGAAGACATCGAGTAATGCACAAAGAAATTCTCGTTTGAATATAGAAGAAGGACAAACAACGATAAAGGTTGACAATAAATAAGGCTTTCCCTGATATTCTACCGGAAGAATATTTCGAAATCGGAAGAATAGTTGTAAAAAGAACGAGCAGCAACATAGAAGCCTTGAAAAGCGTAATAATCACAGGTATTTTATTCTACATTTTCATTGTACCACTAATTGCCGATCATCCTCTATATTTAACATTATCGGAATCGCTGGACTTCGAAATTGGCGAGAACGCCGAGGTGGCGTGGCCGACGGAGAACGAGCAGCACGACGTTGACGTTAGCTTGAAAAATCAATCAAAAGAGAGTCTAACTCCGGGAAAAATGCTGAACAGCATCAGACCGATGCTCGTGTAACCATAGAAACATGCTCCTACGCCTTCGGAGATTCTTAATATATTTTTTTCGTTTATAGATTTCCTCTTGAATCTCCTGTAATTACTGGCTTATAAGGGTTGGAACGACTTGAAAAAAAGTAGCAGTAAAAATGTGTTCTTTTATATAATCTGGACCGAAGTATGCTCAAGAAGTTATTTTCGGGAACAATGTAATGATTTACGTTTTCAATATTTTCCTAGCCTTTCGTTTTTAACACTTCTAGCAAATATCAGTGATTTTCTCCTCCATAAATAATAAATAAGTTCTGTAGTTAATACTAGATTGTCGAATATAAAATATTCCAACTGCTTAAAAAATCAGATTAGGGTACAGGCGATAGTTACGAGCTAGAGTATTGATTTTCGTCCGAGCAGTTGTCCGTTCTTCGTATGTAAAATGGAATCTAGACAACAAAAAGGGCTAGTCCCGATACCACCTAGATTTTCATCTTCCATCTAAGTCAGCGGAGATAGAAGTAAATCGATCGAGGGGGTTTTGTATATATTTTGGTCATGCGTCTCGAAGATGTAGCTTCGAGGAAAACATGCTTAAAGTTCCATTTCCACAACATTAATCTTTTAGCTATGCAACACGATTTCTAAAGGATGCGATATACATCCGTACTTAATGTCGTACTACACGATTTGAACATTTTTGTGAAAAAAATTTTCTCAAGAGAGATCCCAAGAGAGATGAATAAATCATCCGTCGAATAGCGTTGTTACCAGTGTAGACAACCTACGACGACAGTTTCTGTTAAAGGTGATACGTTCTGATGGGGTGACAGTCTCGAACACACTTCATACAGGGGTGGTTCGTCGCAAAAGAGGAGATTGCACGTTAACGAACGTCACCGGAAGTTGTCGGATGTAAACTCGATTGCCTGTCTGAATGAAACGCGGCAGCCACGGATAGACTTTCTGGAACCGTTGTGACAGAACTACGGGAAGCAATCTGTTGCTTAGTTTCCATTCACGCTACAGCTCAGCTGGGGATGGGGGTGGTGGGGAATAAATATCGTTAACGTAAACGATATGCAGTACGGGATCCTTTACAACGATCATTAACGTCCCATTGTACGAACTCGCACAATATTTCCGTTCTACAATCGATACTATGTATTGCATGTCCCAAAAGTGTCGTGATTATATTTTTTTCTTAAACCTATCACCTGAAATTACATGCACTGCCAGCCAAGTGTCTAATAAAACAGCAGTCAAGTGTCTAATAAAAAATGCGAAGGGCCTGATTGGTCTCGTTATGAAATTGTAATTCCCGATAAACGAGGGCAGCGCGCGAGGTTCCGTAAAAGTTTTCGGAACTAATAATTAACTAGCGTGAAACAAGGTAATATTTTATCGGTATTGATGCATCGGCGCATCGGGCAAGATCCATGGTTTACTTCCCGAGCCATGGAAATTGTCGGGCAGTTTCCGCTGGTGGGAGCGGAATATTCGAAATTCCATTTCTGCGGGCATCCCGCGATTCATTACCTCGAATTTCCTCGAGGCCGACTCGATATTATCCCCCGGCATCTCCAATGCCATCCCTGTTTCTCCGGCTGCGCATCGATCGAATCGGATAATTATAATGGTGCGATTACCGGTGCGGTTTGAATGACAATTACACGAGCGAGAATTTCTCTAAAAGCACGGGGATGGATATGCATCTGCACGTGAAATGCGCGCGATTGCGGCCGCATGCAATCGCATCGGTGACCATCGGTCCTTTAACCAGACAGATCCGCGGAAATTAATTGTAATATCTGAGAGGGTTGATCAGCAAACGCTTATCGCTAATTGAAGGGATATCGGCCGAGAGCTCGCGTGGCGTGCACAGTTTTCGAGATGAATTGTTGTAAACTTCGATAGCGATTCAATTTCTCGTGTGATTTATTCGGTGTGTTCTACGGTGTCGTGTCGAACGTGTTCGTCCATTGATGTGTGCGAAACAAGCTACAAATCACAGGAAATGTTATTGGAATTCTGGCTTTATTAATTTCATAGTTGATCAAAATCGAAACTAGCACCGCGAATATTTATGCAAAACAGAAATGTTCCACCTCAACTGCAACTGACAGGGGTGAAGTTGAAGAAATATTATATGTATGTAAATTTATATTGTACAATAATGTCAGAAGTTTATATAGTAGATATTTATTGTTACACAACGAAACAGCGGGATTGGTAATTAGATTGAAAATTAAATAAAAAGCTCAAATCAAAGTCGGCGATACAAAGTGGGAAGTTAAATAGCAGTCTGACCAGTATTGGCTTTTTCTACTTACCGCGGAACTCGATGATTACGCAATGTTCGCTCTTTTTATTATTATCGCCGCTGTTCTACGTTCATCGATTCGTTACGAATTATTACGAAAGAATGTAATACCATCGATGTTAACGAACAAATGTTCTACATTAATCGATCTGTCACGAATTATTACGAAAATGTAATATCATTATGAACGATCGAACATAAGAATTGAAATATTCTTGAAGATAATGTTTATGATATTTTGTGTACTCGCAGTTCTACGAGGTGACGGCATATGCTCGTAGATTGCGATCAGTGAAGGTATGTAATAGGCGAGGCTTTGTGAACGTGCTACTCAGCTTCGTCCTAGAATGTGCGAAGTTAATTTCGAGGAGCTCGTGCGGCCATTTTGAAACGCGACACCCACTTTTTGCTGTTATTTAAACAATATTTAACGAGAACTGCTCCTCAGGAGCTAGAGGAAACGGTTCCTCAGAATTCATTGGATCTAGGACCTCGGAGTTTCAAACAAACGGCATTCAAAGACCAGTGCTCCGTTGCTAGGAGAGCCTCCATTCATACGGTGAATACATTGATTAAGAAAGTCGGTCCCTTAAGAAAACAATGTGCGTTCATTTTGGTTTAAAAGAGCTCGGTAGAATCGAAAAGTGGAAGCAGTCCGATCCTCTCGGCTGTTTCATTAATTATATAAAATCTCTTGCAGGAACAGTTAAGACCATAAGGGATCGAGTGTTGTATTCGCGGCTCCTATTTTGTAATATCATCGTTCAGGATTGCACCCCACAGTATTACAACGTTATCTTCGTTCGTAGCAGACGTTCATGCAATTATAGTAACGCTCAGTACTAATTCAGATAATAGGGGCTCGGTTAGGGTTCATTTAATCTTCGACAATATTGTTCCAATAAACGCGTCCAGGAGAACGGAGTTCTACCGTCGATGAGTTTAAGGAGATCTTTTCCTGTTCGTGAAGCCAGCAATGGCTGCGGAATCGTGACCATCCGGAACCATATTGCCATTTCTCCAGCGAACTATTACTCGGGGAATTCAGTATTACATTTAGCGCGAAATTGCTTCTCTTGTTTCGAAGTTATTGGTCGCGCAGGAGGTGGCGGTCGAAGAAGGAGCGCTATTTGGAGAACGAAGGTCGCAGGGTAGCGCAGCGGGCGTTGCGAAAGAACGGTGAACAGTGGTTGACGCGTATTGTCGTAGACCTAATCGTATTTCAGTTTGCTGGATACATCTGGTTCGATGGTTCGAATCGGACTGAATGTTCGTTCGGTTTGATCAATAAAAGTAGCGCGCAGGCGTCCTCGCTGGCTGGTACATGAAAGCCTCCGGAGTCCTTGCCCCTGTATCTCTGCCCTGATCAGGAATGGATAGATAATAGAGAAAAGGTCGGGATAGTGACGGGATCGATGATGCATACCAAAGAAAAAATCTACTTCGGCACACCTGTCGCTAATCGACTGCCACCTCGTTGCGAGAACTGCGCGATTTTATTGGTCTCATAGTTACTTCTCTTCTTTCTTTATCTTCAAAAAAAGTTTCTCCGTGTATCTGCCGCGAGTCTGTTGGCACTTCGTTGCAGGGATTGTTTGATTTTGTCCGTTTCGTCTTGATCCAGCTGATAGCTTCTATCCTCGTAGAAGCCGAGAACACGAGCACCGGTTTTTGTAGATGTGATTTTGTTCTCCCTGGAAATTACTGCTGCGATATCGGTTCCCTAGCTCTTCTCCTCGTCTTTGTCTAGCCAAGGTGTTCATTCATTTCCGCAATAGGAATTCAATTTTCTCATTTTCCTGTTTCCCTCGTTACACGACTGCGGAGGAAAAGCCCGGGCTTTTTGTTTTCCACGGTGCGGCGAGGATATCGTTCTATGATTGCCAGACATTCTCATTTTCCTAACGGCGCGGCGCGCCAGGCTTCCTTTTATTGTTCACCACTTGGACGACGAAAATTGAAGAGAGAACGGTCCTGACCAGCGACGCGTGCAGTCGAGCCCGGGTATTCGACTGTGAGTCAATTTATCTGCCGGTATACGATCAAACTTTACGAATGTGTTGGCTCCGGAGAAGAAAGATGCCTTTCCACGAGCATCAATAAAATGCAGCGGATGCAGTCACCGTTGAATTTGTAACCGCGACGGATATTCGAGGAATTTCGAGTATCCTAACGGCAGACGATAAATTCTGTTCGCGATTAATAGTATTTAGAGCGTCAAATCCACCAGCAAGATTGCAATTTTGCCCGTCGTCTCCTGTCCTAGCCGATTTCAATTTCACCATGTTTCATTTTCCGTTCCACGGCTGTGCTAAACGTTTCATCTTCTCCGCGAAGCATTCGGTATTACTTTCGCCGACGAAAGTATGAAACTCGGCTAATTGTTTGCATTAGGGGACACCTGGGCGACGCTTTTAATATTAATAATTATATATTTAACGTTGGATAACGGTGACGACAAACCTTTTCATTTTTCGTTATTTTCTTCATGAAACTTCCACTTCATCGTGTTTGTAGTACCTTTCTAATTAGAATGAGACCAAACACAACATAGTTCGGAGCACATTTGCTTGTTCATTAAAAGATTCGGTATAACCTTGATTATCCGAATCGATTACAATTCTCCGATATTCGAATACGTGTTTCACGTCATTCGATCTCGAGGGATTCGTATACGGACATGGTTATTACAACTAGGTGACGATTTACTCCTGCACTGTAGTTAGGTAACTGTCCCATTACCATGCATTATCAAACACTCATGTTCTACGGATTAGTGCCATTAGTAGATGCTAGTATCAATCAGAGCAAATGTAAATCGATGTTCTACGGCGGACCATTTTTATATTATCACTAATTGCATTCGATACTCTGTCCTGCAAAGTTTTCGAACAAATCAAACACCGCAGAGTTTCGAATCAAATCGATATTTATTCGAGATCCGAGATTCTTGAAACTCTTTTAAAGTCTTGGAGTCTTGAAAATTTTCAGTCTTGATAATCTTGATAAATGTTATACTTTTGACGTGACGTGATAAGTATTTCGCGATAGATGTAACATTTCAAGAGTTTCAATTCTTCCAATCTTCCAAAAGTTGAAGGCATTCATGATTTCCAAGACTGTGCGAAGTGATTCAGATCCCATCACTAATTATAACTGTACAATCGATGATGTTCCTTTAGGAACAGATCGTGTTTGGTATCGTTCCAATCGATTGCAATGTCACGAATATAGTGGTAATAGTTCCATAAAAAAAAAACAATTATTAATCTATGTCCAACGTTAAGTGATCAAGAGGTCGTCTGTAAAAGTTGTGTCCCTAGATTTAGAGGAACACTATGAAGGATTCTTTATTAGAATTGAGGTTGTTGTGGTCGCTGGGAAACGCAGAACGTGTGCGGTGATTTATTTTATAGCGCTGTTATCACATTTTACGGTGATTCAGAAATGCGATCAGTTCGGACAGGTTTTGCCACGATAGGGGTAGATAATACTGTCACAATGACGACTGACTAACACAATGGGAATATGGGGAAAGCGCGATCCATCTTCGCAGCGTTCGGTTTGAATAAACGTATTTCGGGGATGGGTTTAAAAGCACCGGGACCCTTCAGCATGATCGGCCCCGCAGCTCAATCTCGTGTTATTTACCCTTCTCGCCGTGTTGACTTCCCTTCTCTTTTTGTGATTCTGCACTCTGTTAAGCTGGGATTGAAAGAAGTCGCTTCGATCCCAAACAGAGTCTCGTGGAATTTTGTGACCCGGAAAGCTGTCCATGTCAGGAATCCAGGTTTTATTAAAAAATTCCCATCCTCCCGTACATCCTCAAACTCGTCCCGAACAATTCGTCCCCAGACATTACTTATTTGTTGCGTATTAAAACTTGCGGTTCTACAGACGGAAAACAAAATGTAGCTGGGTCAGATAATATTACAAAGCCTGGTTTTAAAGAGTTTTCCATTTTGCAATATTATTTTATTTATTTTTGTCTGTTCTCGTGGACCTTGAAAGGGTTTCAACATTTTTATACTTGTACAAAATCAGTTTTTCAATGCTCAACTTACATAACTAAAGTTATTATAGAAAGTATGTATGAATATTCTTTTTATTTAATTTCAATTCACCTATTCTACTTAATTTATTATAGATAATATTTTTTCTTGTAGACGCAATTTTTCTTTTGAAAAAAGGTTCAAAACTGAACCGAAACGTTAGCAAAGAAGAAAAGTTTATTGCAAAATTGCTAGATTTATTAAGTGATCGAAACGGTTGCGCCGAAAGCATCATTCAATTAAATATTATTAAATTAAATTAATTGTAATTGTAAAATTCGTTTATTTCGAATGCCTGTAACTATGTCATCCATATAAATGGTTTCACCACATTACTAAAGGGTAGATTAAGAAAATATTATGTCGGCCACAAAATTTGTACAGAGGTCAATCTCGTTCTAAAGAGAAAAATTAACAACTGTTTTTGTTTGTTCACGATCGCCAATTTTAAATAAGTTTTAATTAGATTACGGCGCACAGGTTCGATCCTATGTTACTAACTAAGCTGTTTTACAAATTTATATTAATTTTCGACGTTTCGGTCCTTCTTGGGACCATTTTCCAGAAAATATAAATTGCGTCTGTAAGAAAAGTGAATTATATTTTCTATGTTAAAGAGTTTATTGAAAACCAGAAAAAATTACTATCTATTTTGAAATTAAGAAATTAAGAAAAATTAACATACAATTTCGAGTTCAAGACAAAGCGAGCCAAGGTAAAAACATTTATTTGCCTTCCTAAAGTATATGTGTCCTTTTAAGCCGGAAGCAAGGGAGAACAACTGTATATATGTATGTACGTACGGTTGCAAAACGTAGGTGTATGTACATACCTGCTCCACTGTAACTAGAAATGCTGACCATGTATTTACATTCTGCAGAAGACAAACCTAACTTCCCACTTTGATGAACGTTGGCAAACGTAGCACGTATACTTCCTGAATCACAAGTTTTCATTAACGAAGTTCCTATATATTTAACAAACAGGATTACACGTATTAAACGCCGAGCCAATGAAAGCAGGAGTCCTGATTGTTTCTTTCAAAATTAATACCATAATGATTATCAGAGGCTACTATATATTTATTCCAAGTGTGACAGTGTACGAGGATTAATTATTCTTTGTGACAAATGAAATTTAATGAAGAGGTTCGTGAATTATTGTTACACGGTCGACTCCAGCTTTTGTATATCTTTTAAGCCCCTATATTCTGATCTGTTTGTACGATCGCGTTAAACAGTACGTTGTGCAGCAGGGTATCGGAAGCTTTACATTTTGGGACCAGTCAAACGAAGCGTGTCGAATCAATTCTATCGGGGAGCTTCTGTGAATGTTCGGTTCACCTCTCGAAACGCGACGTGCGTGAGGCGCTTTCAAATGGACGACTTTCCGTGCCGAATTATAAACGGAAGAGTTATCGTCGAAAATCACGGAGACACGGCGCGGCACCACTATTATTTAATATAGAAATGTTTTCGATATATTCGAGGAGCCAGCATCCTCGCTGGCTCTCGAAATGAAAATGCCTGGCGCCAGTTCGTGATCGATCGTATTCCATTCTTAAAATTCCGACTCTTTTCTACCCAATCAACCGTAATCCTGATCCTTGAACTATATTTAATGGGATGGGAGGCTTGTTGCTGTTCATGCCGCACAATTTGACCTTTAAGTGAATGCCAGGCTCAAGGCTGAATAACTCTACAGGGAAAATTACAAAAATAATCTATCGAGCCATTTTTATCGGTCTCCATTTAGTTTCATTCAGGCGGGTCCCAATCCCACGCTTTTTAGAGATAATGATCGACTTCAAGGTGTAAGAAACTTCACGAAGAGAAGAACTGTCTCTTCATTCTTTTGTCAGAGAAGCTATTATATACAGTAGAGCCTTGATTTAAGAAACAGCCTCGGATCTGTGCTCTGTTTCTTCGATCCTGCGGTTCTACTATTTCTTTGTGACCTCGTCGATCACGCCGTGCGTAGAAAAGGACAGCACATGTAAATACGGACCGTGCGGCCGGAAACTTTGTCGTCGTAGAATCGGTTGGGGTAGGTCGATCTTTTTTTTTATTTCTTTATGGACGTGAGGGAAATACGATTACGTACACCTCCCGAGATGACGGCGAAGAGTAGTGTGGGGCTCACTTCTCAGGTGGTCGAAGTAGGCATGCCCACTAAAAACCTAACTACACCCGGGACAGTCAATGGACTGCCCCTCTACAAATCTAAGTTGCAAAATATGGGAAAAATTAAACGGTGTTTAAACTTGAGAAAATTCGTCAAAATTGCACAATTTCAAGAAAAAGTCATTTCTACGTTGCTACGAGCAGAATTTTTTTTTAACATACTATGTATCATTTCCCGTAGATTTTTTCACGCTGATTTCAAATCTGGTCTTAAAATTTGTCTACGACCTCTGGTCTTTTCAAAAAATCGATTTCTGTGACAAAAATGATTTTATGACACACTAATTTGAACGCATATATCGTATTCTCACATATACAACACAATACAAATAATAATAATTTGAAAGCGATAATGAGTATTTGAAAGCGAGACACAGAATAACAGCTACGACACTAGAAGAGGAGAGCAAGGGTCCGGGAGGCCCTTGGGCGGTGTGGTTTTAGTGGGTATGGGTAGGGATATAAGTCCTGTTCTCCCAACTGTCATCGTAAGGGCTCATTCACGGTCAAGTTGAATGGTAGTGATTGAGTAATTAATACAATACGGATTTGGAAGGATCTGCTACGTTATCGATTCTCGGAGGCCCTTGAGCTTCCTGGCCCCTCGCGGGGTACGCCTTTCAGCGGTGGGATTTCCCTTTTTCTCCGATGAAGCGAAAATATTCTATGCCTCACGTTTGTAAAATACGTTTCGATATATTCTAAGGAAATGGTAAAAAGGCAAAACGGCTCTCACTAAAGCTTGTTCCAGTCACTTGCTATTCAGAGACAATGGTCGATTTAAAGGAGAAAGGGACTCTACAAGCACGAGAATATTTTTCTCTTCCTATTGTTGAAAACGTAATAAACTGAAAAGTGATCAATAAATGCGCGGCTAAAGATTTATGGGAAAAATCAGACAGTGGTTTTCCGAGTAACGATGAACGCGAAAATATTCTGCATGAAAAGCGCCAAACGTGTGTACAATATTTCTCGATATATTCGCGGGAAATGATAAAAAGGGTGAAACAAATTCCTGACATGCTTCGGGTGCCTTGTTACTATGCTAAACGTGTCACTCAACCTCGTCAACTCTCTCTCTCTCCCGCGTTAAAATAAAATCTTCATCGTGGTCGATTTTATT
Source organism: Lasioglossum vierecki (assembly GCA_028455595.1). Lineage (NCBI taxonomy): Eukaryota > Metazoa > Arthropoda > Insecta > Hymenoptera > Halictidae > Lasioglossum > Lasioglossum vierecki. The sequence goes on along the minus strand of CM052336.1, from coordinate 31,154,440 downwards.
CACGTCGACGCAGCTTGCATGCATGCATTGTTCGATAGGGAAAAAGCTCTGCCATGATGAACTGTGCCGCGAGAGATTTCGTAATATTTACACACGTTGCGTATCTCACGCAGATGGGCCAACAGCACCCCCCACCTCTCTCTCTCTCTCTCTCTCTCTCTCTCTCTGCGATATCTCGTGTTACGGCTGATTATGGTTCAATGATGCACCATGCGGCGGGATGAGCCGCGACTATCTGCATTCCGGCGTGCCATTAATTATTTAGACGTCAATTAACATTAGCACGACCCAGGAGAAAGCTGTACGGTGGTGCTGCGCACCGTCGTGACACATTTTCTCCTCACAATCAAGAAAATTAACCCATTTGCATTTGTGGTGGAGCCGTGTTTCCCTGCTTTTTAATACGTCGCGAATATTGGTCACCATTCGCGAACACGTTTCTATTTATTTTATGCGCGTCTGTACGTTCGTCGCGTTTCAATGGAGAATGGGTCGAGAATGTTTTCGATTTATCGTTGACGTTCAGATTGAATAAATGGCTACGGAATTTTATCGAGTAAATATTAATCGTCGAGCACGGAAACGGTGGTTAAAGCTTACAATTTTCACGACCCGCCTTATCGTAACAGGTGCGAAACACGCGCAACAATCTTTTATCCAAACAGAAAATGGCATCAGAAAAATTCTCATTTCAGTTGCTTCGCTTTTCCAATGCTAAAATATTTGTTCAATGTTCAAAAGTTGCACGAAAATTTGTATATTTTATGCTAGTACTTTAAGTATATTAAAGTAATATTAATTATTTTAAAGTATTATGTGCGGATTTTATGTTGGCTCGTAAAAGCTTACTTCTATGGGAAATAAACTGAGAATATTTCGCATTTTATTTAGCTATGCAATTTTATTGGACAAATATCAATCGTTCGATATGAAAAAGTTGGCTTTCTGAAGCTTATATTTTCCATATTTATACTACGTAAAAACGATCCGCAAACCTTTATTCAAAAGCTGTAGTAATGTTTATATACGTTCTGTACACGTCATACAAACGTCAATAAAAATGGGTTAATAAAATTTGTATGCTACGTGACGTCCATATCGAATAGAACAGTTGCGTTATTTTATTCTGTATGTGTCAATCGTTGAAAGTGACAGCTTTTACAAGTTTATAGTTTTCACGATGATCTATTGGAACAGACAGAAAAAAGTAGTAAAAATACGTGGTGTTACAACGACGTGAGACAATTTATTATTTAAAAGTCGCAACAGAGATGTCCATTGCTATTAAAATTCTTCGCGAACATTTCCGCGTAAAAAATATTTTTCCGGTTCCGTTGTCCGAGAAAGTAGAACGTTCTACTGGAGTATAAATTATTAGAGTCGCTCTGAAATCCGAGTTATTGTAGCGTCTACTTTCGGAAGTAAATCTTTGGAGTACAGTCCTCCAGCACGCGCGTAGCGTAGCGTCATTCAAATTTACGCCGTGCAATCTTCGTTAAACAAATGATCGCTCTTTATGTTCGGTTATTCGAAAAGACAAACTCTGCATGCGATAACCCGGTAAGAAAAGTCGTCGTTCCAGACTGCAATTTCCCGGGTGTGTAAAGTTTAAAGGCCCCCATGAAAAACTTGATGGCCGTTCCGGAGATTCGGGGAAAAACCGGTTCGTCGACGAGGCTGAACTTTTTAACTTTGCCACGCACTTTCGTGCTGCGTGGATCCTCGAAATATTTGCTTGTATGTATAAGACATTTATTTCTTATGCTATTTTATCAACCCTTTTTTACGATGGTAATAAATTTCAAACACTTTAAGATCCAGACCATCAAATCCCATTGACTGAGACGAATATAAAGTAAATAGTAAAATTAGCAAGATATATTAGTTATATTGTGTCCCAATATTTTATTTTGTAGCACCAAAAACTTTCCCTAAACAATTCATCGATCAGGACCGTTGTGGATAGTGTACAGTGTTCGCAAACGTGTTGAGAGAGTTCCTACTTTATTTACTATCAACTACAGTAGTATAATCAGCTCGGATAAATTAAAGCCCCAAGGTGGTTCGTAATCCACCTTAATAAACTGTAGGTCTCGTCGCAAAATAACTTTAGTAAAAAGTTGAAAGCGACGACGTTAAATAAATATAAAACGAGAAAATTAAATCCTGATAGATAATCGAGACCCGAAGAAATAATTAAAATGAACGTTATATTTCAAAATAAATTCTTAATTTTTGGAAATTTATTTCCCTTCATATAATCATATTTTTGTATAATCGGGATTCAGTTAATCGAGGTCTTACTGTATCACATATCGCCCTTACCGTGTTTCGCTTCGAGTGACTGCTACTCCCCACCCTCTTCCACCAGTCTACAGGAGTTTGGTGGGGAGGAGCCAGGAGTAGAGAGAAGGAGTCGTCTACAGCTCGCGAACCGCAAGTTGGCCAGGTCTGCTCTGCATCGTAACAATTACGATACGACGGAATGAAAGATAGCACATGGTCTTATCGTTTTGCCCAGGAGTGGAGAACCCACGGGTGACCTTGAGTTAGGTGTCCCCGCGTTACGAGCTTGTAAAAGAAAGGAAAGGAAGAAGATAATACGAGCTCTTTCGGGGGTGGCTTTATACCGGTGCCAATGATTTACGGTTTTACGCGCATCCGTTCCACGCTGACGCACCGAAGCGAATAAAACCGTAGCAACGCACAGCTTTATGGCGCTTAAAGCGTCGCTACGCCGCCGGTGTCGTATGTTATTTGATTTTGAGAAGGATCGTAAATACTGCGGTAAATTCGTCCATGTCCCCTCCGTTGTAAACGGAAAGGAGTCCATAATGAAGATAAGTAGCAGTAAATTCTACGTTTGATAGATTTGCGCCGAGATTTCGGTCTGCCAATGAACTGGAGCCACTGGCAATAATTCAGCTGGCAGTCTGAACGTGAAAGGCAACCGGGACTCGGGAATACCGATGCAGGAAACGTCGGGAATCGATTCCGGTTGCCATTTAAATTAAATGCAGACCTACCCCCGGTGATAGTGGAAATATTATGCCTACCCGGTTTCGAACTCGAAACTTTTCCGTTCAGTTTTCGAAAATAGCAACCCTCGAATTCTACACGCCGTGCCGCAAACTTGTCCCGCAAACTGTACTCGCGGTCTTGTTTTCGAACCTTCCGATGTTGTGTGGGTTGTATGTAAATGTTGTTGACGTTAGCTTGCGTTCGCGTTGTTGACAAACACGGACACACCGATTTCGGCGGCAGTTGTTGTTTTCAGTGATCGGTCATTAAAAGGATCCTCGAAGCTAAAAAGTAAATAAAAAAGGTGGATCGATGCTGTACGTGGAAGAGATAGTGCTCGAGTGGACTGTAATGGTTAAATGATCTGTATGCAAAATAGAAGTTGTCTGTATCAATTATTTGGTTGTAACGAAATTTTGGTAGCGTTTTTAAATTAAAATTCCAAGATAACATATATATTCAGAGGATTATTCGATAACAAATTATCGAAAAAAAATGAAAAAAATAATAGAACAGAATTAACATACGTTACTGAGTAAATACCTGAATTTTACCTTTGAATTTTCATGTCAGAAGGATACGATTGATCGTATAAATTATTTTTAGTAACGTAACACAATCTATTTATTTCTAGGAAATCCATAAATGTTTTTACAGTCACTTAATAAAACAGGTGATCGGAAATCATTTCCTAACCCTTTCGCCTGAACGGTATTCCGTAGTATGTACAATTTATTTTAGAACGTTGCCTTGAACTAAAATTGCTTAGAAACTTTGAAATATTTCACGGAGCGATGCCAACATTTGGAGTGATTATATTTAGATGCCAAAGCCGGAAATTTCGTCATCTCGACGCGGCTGGCGCTGAATGGTTAAAATATGCATTATTCGTACAATTCTCTCATATCCGGAATTGAAATTGAAGTTAACAATGCCAATACAATTCACGCCTAGCTAAGAGAATGTGTCTCGTGAAAAGGTCTGAAAGTTAAAAGTGAAAAATCTATGTGTGTGCGAATGAACGAGTCCGATTGAATTCCAGCCAGTAATTCACGTTTCACTCGGGGGATTCCGTTTGATAATTATTTGGGCTCCTCGAGCGTTTAGTATGCGACGGGATCTTGATTAATGGAAGATAAATGTTTTCTGAACGCTCTGCGGCGTAACGAGGGGTTTGAAGGGTTTTCTCATTGAAATTTCCATTTTTTTTTCTTGCGGGCATATTTTCCGTAATGATCTCTCTACTGCCGTTGGTAATGGAAGTCGAGGCTATCATTACTTGTTAAACGGCCGGGCAAACGTCGGTTGTTCTTTTTAGGGCTTGTCTGAACGCGCAGTTCTCTGTAATCGTGCCCTTTCTCTTCGTTTTTTTTTTTATTTAACGTTTATGTTTCCTCGTCACGGAGGGAGCACGAAACACATAATTCTCGAAGCGCTTTTCTTTAACTTTATCCGAACATCTTAATCTTTTACGATTGGAGATTACAAATAATTATACGGAAAAGCAATTTTCGTTTAAGTTTATTTAATCTGTATGATTTATTTTACAGTTACAGCGATTAGGACTTTTTTGACGTTTACGATTCTCAATGGGACAAAGAATGGAAAATAGCGATGGGTATCATCGACTAAATTCAAGTATCGACTAATTACTATTTAGTTGCTACACACTATCGAATATTTCGTCGATAGTTTTTAGTCGACTGAAATTTTGTTTTACTGATTACGTCTAGATAGCGTGCTATAGTCTATGCCTACATCTATACGTATCATCTCTCACTCTCACCAATTATTATTTATCCTTTCATAATAATGCAATGTAAATTCAATAGTTAACTGAATTTAGGCGATAGTTTAAAAACTCAGTCGACTGAAAATGGTAGTCGGCTACTACCGATTTAATCGATAGTTTTAGTCGATGGTGCCCATCACTAATGGAAAAGCGAGAAAAGAATAACTTTAGAGATAAGCTCGAAAATTATAGAATATTTATGGTACGGATAACGGCCGTACATTGTCTGTCAACACCCACGTCTGCGTACCGTTAATCGCAAAATGTATATGCCAGCATATCGCAGTATATTCGTTTTGAAACGAACGCATAATTTGTGGACGATAAATACACTTTGCAATAGCTCTTCAGCAACGAAGAATGATTTATATACTTTAATCCACTGCGCCGTGCTTTTACGCCTGCTTGACGTTATTAGAATTTTATCTACTCTTACTGCGCGAGTTGAGAACGTTCCAATTGACTGGGTGAACTTATGAAAAAGTAAATCTTTGAACGATAAATATGGGTTCCATGTAATGGACCCAAATGGACCACGTATTGGCAGTCCGGTCGACTGTTACGCAATCCGCTGTTCAATGGCCAACCGAGCTTGAGCGAAACTCGGAGAAGAAGTTGGAAAATAAGAAACGTTACAGAGAAAGTTAAGGGAGAACGTGCCTATACAGGGAAGAACTGGGAATGCGCTGAGAACCGTGAAAAAAACTTTAAATGACTGAGATTTTCTACGAACGAAAGTGTTTGGAATACTGTGTACTGGAATGCCAATCAGCTTTGTCAAAGTGGAAGTTTGTGGAAGAAACAAGACGGTGTTCATTCAAATTTTCTGGTGTTTTTGTTCTGCAGTATTTAGCATTAAAATCTATGAATTTTTGTCATAAATGCTTGAAATCTGCAATCTGGTTATGATAACTAATTTATAATGCATACACCTGCGAATAAAATGGAGATACCAGCTGCCAGAAATATAATTCTGTATTCTATTAATGAGTAAAAATAGATGCCGAGCAAACGTATTTATGTTACGACCCAATACGCAGACAACGCTATCAATTGCTTCATTCAATGGTGAAATAACTTCACGTTATTTTCACATTTTCCTTCTCGTTTCCTTTTCTGAGATAATAGCCGAGGACTATTAACTTCTCGCTGCTATCTATTGCAGCGATACTGGCAGAAATAGTGAAAAGAAGTTGGGTCGAGTTCTTAAAGGATACTAGGACGTCAGTGTGATTTATGGGTTTGAATTAATATAGGTACTACTCCGGATTAGCTCGATGGCGGTCGCGTAAAACAGAGACCCTCGCGCGACAACGTTCGCCGTTAAAAGTCCTCCATTTTCAATTTCCCATCTTCGCCTGCTATCGATATTATGTAGATTAACTTTTTGTTTGTTCCGACACGGACAAAAATCCATGCGAACGGATGGTGATAGCTGTTTCACGATAAACTAGAAATAATCGAGTGTTATTTCTCCAACGGTTCTTGCAAAGCTTGTTTGACGATGTCGGAGAAGCGATAAAAAAAGGGCTATCAGATATTTTATGTTGCTGTTTCGATATTTTCGTTGACGGTATTCAGCAGATCAATTTTGAAGTAATGCTGCGCAGAACTTTAATTAATCCTCCGGCAATCGTGGAAAAATGTATTCCATTAGGCTTGAAGTTCAGCCAGAAGGCACGTAGGCACTCCCGCGGGACTTTAAAAGGATGAACTTCCTCCATTTGCTTTCCTTTTAATGCTTCCCAGCGATTTCGCTACGTATCATTCACTATTGATTCTCGATATATTCCATTCTGATGGATCGTGCAATTTTCTGACTGTGAATTAATAATTGAATTCACTATGCATTAGATCTCTCAGGAAAGTTCTTTACCCTTTAAACGACTGTACTTTCCAAAACATTTCATAGATTTATTCATTTTCATATTCAGTCGTGTGATGAGCTAATTATATTAGCGTGACAACTAAATGCGAGACCTTTTGTTTCGTAATTCCTTTATTGTATCATTATAATCTCATTCGGTGACCATTCCTTTTGAACTGTGAATAATTGTAGCTCTGAATTTTCCGATTAATTCGATATATATATAGTTGAAGCATGAGTATATATATAAATCTTTATTTGATCCCATCAGGGTTACAAATTTGAGACCATATCCTCCTCCTTTCCTGTCTTGAAGCATGAATATTTGATATCGAATTAATCGGAAAATTTAGAGCTTATATATATCGCGACCTCCACATTTTCTCCAACAAAGTCATTTAAATATCTATATATATATATAGGTCGCGAACCTAATATTAACCTAAGGTAATTATATAGAAAAATACTGCCCTCTCCGATTTTGATGAAATTTAAATATGTTATAGATATTGACATTTTGAATATCTTTTTCCATTTCCAATATAGGGGGGTCGCTTTTAGTTTTCGAGATATTTGCAAAAAACTATCGCGAATACTGTATTGAATTTATCAATGCATGTACATGAAATTTGTTTATATTTATGGGGTGAATATTACCAAAGCCAACTAACGGAATGTCGATCGAACGGCGAATAGGAGATATCTAACATTTATTGAATCGAGATCGGAGTAGCATTTTCATTGCCGGCGCAGATGAACTTTGCTCAGGTCGCTGTAATTCGGCAATCAACATTCGTGTTCTGTGTGCTGTTATTAATGAACTTTCAATATTAAAACGAAATTTCCAGGATTTGAGATGCAGAGCGTTGATTGAATAATACGGAATCCGGACGATATTCACTGGGTCACGTAGCTGCGCTGACCATTTCGCCAAACGTATCGCGGCCCGGTTATACGATACCTACACTAAATTCCTTGGAATTTAAGCCTGGAACGGAATTCCTTTGGATAGATATTTATCCCACGCAACCAAACGTCTGGGTGATCACCGGAATTTCGGGGAGTGCATGCGTAACGACGGAAACACTTTGCTCGGCGTGCACGTAGCATACTAGTTTTATACTAACCCATTCAGCCAGAGCGACGAGCCAGTCCCGTGGTGCCTGGCCAAAATGATTAACTCTGAAGTCAGAATCGCAGCTGCTTTCGCGAGCTTATCCCGCGGTGCAGCGAGCTGGCAAATTTGAAATCGCATTTCGTATTTATTGGATAAAAAATAATGTCTCGATAAATAGGAAAAATTCGGGACTGAACGGTTCAGCGTTTCGTCACCCTCCCTGCAGCTACATTCAGGATTATCTATAAATCCAATGCGAGCCAGAGAATAAGCAAGATGATAGTGATCAGATCTACACCTGTTTATACTGACAATAGTTAAACGGGATAAGTTTAACTGAGAAAACCAAGGAAGTCTATTTTCATTAAAAAAATACTGAAAATATGTTTTGTTGATTTGATTAATGTGTACGATTAAAAGAGGTGATCATTGAAAAATAGACGATTGATTCAATCGATCGATGAAATTAATTGTCACACGGTCTATCTTTGTTTTTAATGATTTGTTGAATTAACAAATTGTTTCAATATTATCACTTCCTTCGTACATTATTATTCATAGAATGTACGACAATCCCCCAGCTGGGGTAATTGTTTTAATGTTTCAGTAATGCAGTTAGAGTACTATTTAATGCAGAACTTTTAGAAGGATTAACGAATATTAGTTATATTCGAAAGGTGAACTTTCGAGGGAAATTTCCTTAAATTTGATACGCCTCTCAGTTCAAATATACAGTTAACAGAATAACCTCGTAGCTTCATAATACTCGATCAAGGAAGTTAGACAGTGGATGTCTACTCTGACCGTTAGTCCACGAAGCACAAGATAAGGCACAGTTTCGACAGTGTAACCGAAAATGCCGTGAATTAGGCCATGGTACACGTGTGTCGAAATCTCAACTAACTAAACACGATCAATATAAAGTGTCAGGATATATCAATAATGTCCACGATCATATTCGAGATCACTATTCATCGTGGAATTTTGTGACCGACTGTACATGCCCAATACCGTCCGGCGATCTATTTTTACAGAAAAGTTTAAAAAAAAGACGGAAAATATCAAAAAATAGTTGGATAATCGTGAGAGGGTTGACATTACCTCCTCTGCGTGGTCGGAGACCGAAGGAAGCCATTAATAACGTTTTCGCAATCTAGATTGACCCACGATTATTATACCTGAATGGTTATAAATATTTATGCCTGCGACCACGCATATGCAAGAAATTTATAGTTCGTTCATACTTGTTACTCGTGTAAACCTATGTAAGGCGCGCATGCTTTACATTTTCTACAAAACTTTACAAGGGAACATTTGCTGCATATGGACCAGTGAAAATTTCCGGACATGAAAAATTAGCATGCTTATAATGCGTGCTTTATTCTAGATCATTTCAATATTATTCTTTTAACTTTAAGGCGCAGTCAGATTAAAGCGGATAGGTTAAAGCATATGCTGGATAAAAACGATTGAATATTTCGCCACCTGAATGTAAGAACTAGGTAACTTGAAATTTGGACATTTTGAGTTATCTACTTCGTATTAAAGAAGAAATTTAATGCGAAAACTGGGTAACCCTCATCAAAGTAATCTACATCTAGTGAATTATAATTTAGTTTAATCTTGTTAATGTAAATAGTAGGCAACTTCTGTTTTTTTTTTTGCAAAAGAACTATTAACACACTATTACTTCATTTTTCATTATTCAATTACAATATATTTTATAATTATACTCCATTGCAATTACGAATTACATTGTAATTTAATTGTAATTCTGCACAATTCTGGTTTCATCAGTTTCTCTAAAATAAGGAATTATAAGTTACCTAGTTCTTACATTCAGGCGGTGATTTGGTTCCTGCTTCCAGCAATTAATGCAGAAAGTTTTCATTTTCATTGACGATGAAAGTCTGAGTATAATCAATTTTGATGAACCATTAAGTAATCTGAAAAATCATAACTGTCCATGTACGTTTCAGCGGCAGTTTGCGAGTTTGCAATTTTAAAGTGATTTATGAACTATTTATGAAACTGAAATTAAAGTGCGTAGAAAGATCGTTGGGATTATCTGGATTAAAAAGTTAATCTTTATTTCGCTCTCCAAAGGCTTCCGGTGGTTCCGATAAAAATTCCGTTTGAAGAGACGCGCACGTCCAGAGGACCGTGCCGTCCTTTTTCTTGCTGTTGCTCTTTTCCCTCTCTCTCTCTCTCTCTCTCTTTGCGTCCAGCGCATAGCTTTTATTTTGTAGAATGGCCGATGTTAAAGAATTTCCCATCAAGTGTGTGTACACGGTGGTTGATTTAATATGCGGACAGGTACGTGGTCGAAGAGTTTGACGACGAACGCACGGTGAGCAATAAGTATTTCAGCGTGTTCTCCGAGCCGCAACTGGAACGGTGCTTCAGCAAAGCGAGGGAAAAAGCAAAAAGCTGGCCTGCTGGTGCACGGTGGAGGCCCGGAAGCAAGTGTTACGCGAAATAATGCAAAAGGCGGCTTTCTTTACATTTTACATGGGTGAACACGGCTACCGGCACTCACGTGCATCGGCCGACCAGCTCTCTTCCGAGTCTAAGAAATGAATGGCCGCGGGTTACAGAGGTCGCAAAGTGCCGAGCTCTTTTTTTATGGACCCGAATGCGATGGAATTGGGAACGATTTATCGAGGCCGACTGATTGGCGGAATGAACATTTCGCGAGGGGAACGATTGTCTAAATTATTAGACACTTAAATAAGTTCCTGCCTTTCGCTAGTAGATCAAGGAACTAATACACTAAGTTGTTGCATGTGAAATGTTCGATTTTCACTAGAGAGATTAAACAAATGCAATTTTGTGTACCCAATGTATTCTATCTAGAAATTTTAAGTTTCTCGATTGTATCATGGTAAAAATATTTTGTCGCGACGCTCCGTGGACGGAGGGCCTAAATCTTCATGTGGCTCCAATCCTATCCTAAATTAAACGGAATTATTAATGTACATAAATGCATTTTCGCATCAAGTTCGTGTGATTAATTTTGTTTGATTTGCGCGCATTCCGATAATGACTACTTGAATATGGAATATTCTATTGAATTGATAATAACACATTTTAATTGCAATATTGAAATTTATGAAATACAATAATTTATTTACTTAGTTTCTGACATATTGCTCGAAATTATTTGATGCATTTTCCGCGATTAACAGGCTGGCCATCCGAAGACTGTTGATAATATTCTCAATGACTGTGCTGCATTAGAACTGAAAAATCTTTTGTCAAGTGTCAGTCGCAATAGAAATGATTAGATTGCGTCGTCGAGAATGACTTGGCAGTTTATGCATTGAAATTTGTATTGCTATAGAGAAATCGTTCAAGTATATTAATTATAATGTTAAAATATAATTGTTAAAATCGAAATCATAAGTATATGTAGCAAGTTTAAAGGGATAAAATTCCATATCTCCGTGTCTAGTATTATGCAACATGTTCTAACATCATTGTGTAATCAATAATCTTCGTTCCAATAACCTTGCCTTCAAACCTGTCTTTGATACAGCATCTAAAAATAAGAATATTCACAGGCAATCGTATTAATTTCAAACGGAGGTTTGTTTACAATGTCACAAGTTCGAAAACATGAATAGAAGGCGGCTAGTCGGTATCCATAGCATCGAGCCAGGTGTCGGTGGCAGAAGCTAATTAATGGTAACGCGAAAACGTGAATGCGTTATCTCCCGATCTTCCTGGCCCCTCTAATTACCTCGTATTTCACCTTTAAAACAATGAGCTTGCGCCACGTCACCTTGAACTTTCAGTCTCTCACCTTCCAGGTGCGCAGCAAGCTCAGCAAGGGCCATTTGCGTGCTTGGCGCTAATTGCCGGGGCAAGGTGACGTGTTTTCAGGAATATAAATGTAAGATGTACCTTGAAACGCGAGTCGGCCCGTCGAGGACTCGAGGGCCCAGTTACAAGTACGAATTCCTCGTGTTCCCCGCCTTGCCATACTCACCCTGAAACCACCCTCTCTTTCATGCTTTCTCATACTCCCGTTCCGAGCGACGAATCCGTTGCTTCCGGCATGCCTCGTCCTCCTTTTCTAGGGTCGTCCTCGCGCCCTCACCTTCTCGGTATCTCCTTTCCCTGAGGCTCCATTATCGTCGGCCTTCGCTTCCACATCGGCGCAGAGTCGAGCCTTCGTTCGCGATGAACCTGTTCCGGAAATATTGGTGCTCGCTACTCGAGACCCCTCTTGACATTTTAGCTGACCATCCCCCGGTCTCGTTCCTGATATACCCTCGGCGCCATTACCGTGATTTCTTTCGTGATTTCCACACGGTGCGATTCTCCCCACAGTCGACTCCAATCGTGTCCCTCCTCGACCGAATCAGCCGATAGTACAGTGGATCCAAAGAGTATTTAACACTAAACCTACCACGAGAAGAGTCGAATTATCAATTTTCGATTTGTCATTTGACAATTATTAACATTCTAAAGGTGTTTTAAACTAAATAAATTTAATCTTGTTATTTTTATAATACTATACACTGTACACTGCGAATCTTTGTGAATTTCTAGCAAAATTCAGCAGATCAAATTCAATGTTGTTGAACAAGTTTCAATATTCAACATGTCAATATATGATTTCAAGTTTTATTTTGCATAAATGGTCGGTATGTTTAACGTTTAAACATTTTTAATGTTGAAGAATTGTCAATTTCTAGACTTCGATAACTTTGTAGAAGTAAATAGCTTTGAGGCTTGAGCTTCCTTACAAATTGATGTGCAGTTCTTTGTCATGTAACAGTATAATAACTGACAAACAACTATAAGGAATGCGGAAAGCCCTCGCGGTCTAATTTATGCTACTGTAGAGCGCGGCGCATCTTTTATTCATGGCTCGATAAAACGACTAAGAATAAAGCGCACGAATCAAAGAAGTAATAATCAGGGACCAGCAGATTTGAGTCTGCTCATTGTCATCGTTCTGTTTCAAGTTTCGACTCACGTTTTCCGATGTACAGACGCCTCGTCGACGTTTCCACTTCCTTCTTCGCAGTTCGGCAAGCGAAAAGCTATCGCTCCAGTGGCGTAGATAATGACAAAAACCCGACAAAAAGTTCTCATTACTGCCGTCGAGTGTAATCGATACATTTTCGTCGACGGCGCAACGTCTCGAGAGAGATGAGCGTCTCCGACGACAACCACGACGACGACGACGATGCTACGTTGGAAAGTCACCGTGCGGACAGGAAAAAATGCGTCTTCGGAATACCTAAGAATTTCATTAAAAGCTGGTAATGGAACGGGAAATGCCTTATTTCTTTTTGATACCGCTTCCCATCGATTTTTACACAATTTTCCGTTCGCTGCATTTCTACGTTGAAATATGCGGCCTCATTGACGGGAAACTAATTTGAAAATGGCCAACGGGAGAGCGCTAGGGAGCCTCGAATTCTTTTGAATAATGTTCAAAGGTCTTTTCACGCGACACCATCCAGTCGATAGTGACATAAAACTGAAGTAATTTCGTGATATGACGTCCTACCGGAGGAAAGTTCGTTTCACCGTGAATAGTCTCGCCGTACCATTCAGACGGATCGTGGTTCTTATAGCAAATATATTTTTATACACCTGATATTTCTAGTGTTAAGTTGAACGAACGATTGGAAATATGTTGCGTGTCTTACAAAAGGGAACTTCGAATAACTTCCGTTCGCTGACGTTTCGAAGGTTAGCATACGACAAGAGTAAACCTACTCGTATCGAGCCCGAGAACAATGGACCGGGGAGAAAATGCGGTAGGTATGTTTTCCAGCCGACGAAGACACGTGCGATATTAAAAACGAGATACTCGATGAAAGGTCGATCGTTCTCATCGGAGCGGCAAAAGCAGCTTTAGCGTTCGAAGCTGCAAATAAATGTTCAATGCCTTTTATCGGGCACCTTTGTAGAATGCCTCTGGAATTGTTATTTGATGTGATCGTAGCTGTGTGAAATTACTCCCGGGACGAGCTCGGTATACCATGCGTTCTTGTCTACTCCGCAAGCATGTCGATACGTTCCACGTTTAGTACGTATGGTTTCTCGATAGAGATACCACTAATTGATAATTGATAATTTTTACGTAACGCACGCGATCGATACTGTCTCCAGATTCAGGTCACCGGTGTCCCATTGTTCAGTGGAACTGACATGATTATTATTTCACTGGTAATTCAACTTCGTTAAAGAATACGGCCGTAAGATATACAGCCTCTTGCGAATAATAATAAACTCGAGCAAACTAATTGTTCGAATTTCTCGAAAAAATCCAAGCCGTACGGTTCAGCCTCAAAAAAGTGATCGCCCTTTTGAAAGTGTTTTTGAGAACTATCTATAAACTATTTTTCCCCCCGAATGATTAGTCCGAAAGGACTTTATTCGATGATAATTTAGATTCCAACTTCTCCTCGATTTGAGCACAGGGAGCACTTGTATCGCTGGCGCCTCGTAGACTCCCAGGTGTTTACGACACATATTTTCGAGCCTACTTTATGCCTGTGCACGAGGCAAAGTTAAAACCGTTCGCTGTTCTCGCTGGCTACGTTAGCTAAATAACATCCACATATTTCTGAGCTCGCTATCGTCGCTATCGTCGCGGAACAAGCACAACAGGCTTCAAAAGTTTAAAATTATCGAAGTTAAGACATCGACAATTTTTTAAGAATTAAGAATGTTTAAATACTTTTGGATCCACTGTATATCAGAATGTCCGAAGTTAGTCTGAATGGAGAATACCAGGAAACTTTTTCCACTGGCAAAGAAATACAGTTCGAATGGTGTCAGTCGTTTGAGATGTTTACTGTAAAAGCAATGTTCTTTGTCTAAGGTATATATCGGTACAAAGGAGAGTAGTCACGAGGTGCGAAGGTTAAAGGGCGCCGATAAATGGAAACGACCAGACCATACGCAACAATTAAATAAAATGAGATCGAACCACCATACCGTAGCGATGTAACACGGCCCGTAAACTTGAAATGGGGCAGTGAAGTAGATAGATATCCGCCATTGACCGGACAAGCTACAACCGCGGAATAAAACTGGCCGACAATAGCTCGAACGTGGTCAGACAGTCGCAAATGACCATTCATCGTGGAGAACAGTGACTCGAACGATAACGCGGCCCGTCACCGGAGCTTTAATCCCGCAAAATTTCCAGCCGTGTTGCAAGCACGCCGTATGCACCGCGAATACCACAAAGCGTCGGACGCGTGTATGGGTGAATCATTGAACTTTAAAGAAAAAGTTTTTCAATGTTACCATATATTGTATACTATGACTTTAAATAGCAAAGTGTTTAAAACAAGAATAATTTGACTATCATTGAGTATAGAAAACAGAAAGGGGATGTGGGTGAAATGCATTTTTCCACAGCTCTTAACCCTGATCATGGAGGGCTAAATTATTCAAACTTGGCCGTTACTTTTTAAACCAATGGCCATAAAAGGTGTTAGGTAACGGCCAAGTTTGAATAATTTAGCACTCCACGTAATTCTTTAAAAATTAAATAGCGTTCTTTTAAACTAAGTTGAACAAACGCTTTTTCTGAGTATTGCAAGAGGTATTTCTAAGCTAACGAATTTGGCCGTATTTTGTTTGATCTCACAACTTTTTACGGTCATAGAGAACTTGGCTCCTGTTTACAGGATGATTTTGTTGGGATAACTTATGTCGGGACAACTGTGTCAAATTGCTGTGGAGAAACATTCATTTTTTCGTAGATAGACAGAATAAAAACTCCATTGAAACACAAAATTGCAGAAGGTATTCGCGATTATTAATGACTTTGTGTCAACTTTCTGGCATCTTCAGCGTATGCGATTCGCGGCTGCCACAAGCTGACCCGGAGGACGCGTGGATGCACGAGGATCCGTGCATACCCTGTTCGCAATGTATTCCTGTCAGACGCTCGACAATGCTTGTTATTTCATTCGTTTACTCGTATCACAGGAAATAATTGGACAACGGGACACGAACATCGCGTCCCGTTCAAATGGACCAGCCGAAATTATGACTGGGAAAAGGGTCGCTTTGAAGTAACACGAATGAACTAGAATTTATTTGGTGTACGGTGTACTATGAATCATATTTCGTTGTCACACTTTGTTTCAACGGTGACCAACGCGCCCCCGGGAAATAATATCCTTTGTTTCACTTCTGGTGACTATGACGTCAGGATCCTCCCTTTCAAAGACCTGGTAATCCGTGTCTTGCTTATTTGTAAACCAGACCAATAATGGAATATCAAAGACCAACTAGTTTCATCGTGAGCAACGTTTACATCTTTAACCTTGTGGCCAACGATTTTCTCTAGAAACTTGTAATTTATCTAGGTGCACTACCGTGCACCAGCCAAGTTCTCGCACTACCTCCTTTTACACGAAACAACTTGGCTGTTTTTTAGAGGCTTGTAACTCGGAACTGGAAGCAGATGGAGAGATGTAATTTCGTACACTTGTTAAGTGCTATCATGTCTCAATATTGGCAAAACATTAATCTTCCAAGATTAGTAGGTTCCGAGATATAGGACCACAAAAATCGCTAAATTTCTCACTGACTGACTGACTGACTGACAGATCATCAAAACCTTTTGGGTACTTCCCATTGACCTAGAAGTTTGAAATCTGGAACATAGGTCCACCATAACACAACCAAAGGAATAATTATCAAAGTTTAAAATTTTACTTCTTTTTAAAAAATTTTTTTCTTTTTAAATTGAATTTAACCATGGACTCTTGTACAAATTAGAACTTGTAAAACCACAGTTTGAAATAATGAACTTTGAAATTTTGATCTCACAACTTTTTACGGCCACAGAGAACTTGGCTCCTGTTTACAGGATGTTTTTGTTGGTGAATCTAACGATAAGACAAATTTGTAATTATATGTAAATATAATTAAATGAAAAAAGAAGTGTGTAAAACGCCTACACACATTAATCCACAGTAAGACTTACTAAATAATGTTTGAGTTTTCACCGTTTTCTTGTATAAAATTTTGCGCGATTATTATAAGAAGGCGCACTGGAGTAAACAGATTATAACATACCAACTTCTACATCCTCAGAAGTCTACTTCTCAGGTTTTTTGAAGTTTCGCAATTAGTAGATGCCTGAGTAAAGAAATGACGTTTCTCTTTGCCGTGTGGGTTCTTGAAAGTTTCCGTCGAGTATGTGAACATTTCATGAACATCTGCAGCCTCCATTAATAATATTTCTGTAAAAGCTCGGAACACGGACTCCGGCTTTGCAAACTCTATTTTTCACGGTCATGTGTCCCCTCGGAATTCCAGTTTGCGAGCGAGCTTACAGAAACAAGCTCCGCATAACGCAGTACCATTCTTGCATTCGCGTGTACGTACACATGTTATAGTTTGCCCGTCGAGTTCGCGTTGCATGCTGCTCGGGTTACGAGCTACTCAAGTGTCGTTGAAATTTTCCGAGTTTCTCCGAAGTAAGAATTTTCTTGTCGAAAGCGTCGAACTATCCTCATCCCGGCGAAAGTTCACTCGGCGGTGCTCCGATGAATCCAACATCCTTTGAACTTCATATTCGCGGGATTTAAGTTCCGCGACTTCAGCGGAAGAAGAATCTTTTCGACTCGAGATCAATATTTGCTATTTCTACGTCCACACAAACTGATCTCCCCTCGTCGAAATATTCACGTTAACTACACGAACTTTGAAATGAGCTCTGATACTCCTACAACAGCGACTCTTTGTTCACCATTATTTTCCATCTGGAAGAAATTTATATTGTTATAGAGTTGCGTTCGTGTTTGTACATCGTTAAAACGAACGGCACTAGAGAATTGAAGAATTTAAAAAGCAGAATATGCAAACACCTGTGGAGTTAACCTATTAAAACGTGGACAAAATCCGAGAGTTAATGTTTTTTTTGTAATTTTAATAATGTTTCCATGAAAGTTTTTCACATTTTGTTTGCACGAATATGTCACTTGGCTTAATGTGAGTTTTTTTTTTAAATGAGAATTTGTAGACGTGTAACGGAAGTGCTGATCAATTTTCGTGGAGAATGATTTTTGATTTTACGACATCGTCGATGCACTTCCCAGCTCGTTCGGTTATTAAAAAAAAGTTTTTCAATGGTCCTCGTAGGCGTGCAGCTGTTGCTGCAGTGACGGCAGAATATCTCGCAACTGGGGTACAATATTTACAGTTTACAATCCCTCGTAAATCCCGCCTCGCGGCAACAACGTATCACTTTTCTACAATGGTGTTCTATTTTTGGAGCTGAGGTTGACGTTGGTTTTTCGGCGGGATCGGATCCGTTCGGTTCAATACCTTATAAAATGATGTATAGAGCTAGTAAAAGCGGTGCAAGAAGCGATGGAAAAAAGAAACGAGATAAAAGGTGGCGGCCATTTCGTTCACAGTGGCCGGGAGCAAAAAATGTGTTCAGCAATTCTTCCATAATATATAGTAATTTAATGCCGATCGTTCGGAGAGTTAAGTGTTGAAATACTTATTGGATTTTTAACCGATAAGTATACAACACTTAAAAAATCTCAAACATATCACGGATAGCGTTCCTAGAAAATCTTTGAAAATTTTCTGGCAGGGGTGCGCGTTCCATGCACAGAGACAAGGTTGAAAAGGGAACGGCGAGTTTTTCGACTGATCGTATTTACGACGCTGTCGACTGTAAACGTATATTTCAGGATTATCGGTGCGGAGCGTTTGGTGGCCGGTGTTCGGCGTAAATGCGATTTTTCTATCGTCGAGTCCGGCCGTAAACCGCGCCGGCCCCGGCCCTTCTCGCCTTTTAAACGATTGATATTCCGGTGGGATACGTTCCGAAAGAATATTATCTATCCTGATATAGCGAGCCGCCCATAAATATCCGACGAGATGTCAATATCGGCGTGTTATGGATGGCCTGGCCAATATCCGCACGAGATGAAGCGACGCGGTTCGAGTGCTCCGTAAACTGTTCGAGTGCGCCGTAAAGCTCGGTGAAGCTATCCGTCATCATCGTCTGCTCGGTTTTAATGTATTCCGAGTGTGTTCGACTCGTGCCGGGGATCTTAATTGAAAATTCTAGTGGCGCCTGGCCCCGCATGAATATGGAGCACCTTACCTGGACAGATCGAACGTGATCGGATAACAGGTGGACATCGAGCTTCTTCTTTCGCTGCGCTGTATCTACCACCACCCCTTGGAGGTGGTCTCTCGCTCCAAAGGGGTTCATTAAGTCCGCGAGTCTATGGAACGGCTATGTCGAAAAGGAAGTTACACGGCGATCGATCGGCACCGATATATTTAGGATATCCTTGCTCGTGTTACGCCAGTACGTGCTAAGCGTTTGCGGTTGCCTCGGACACGGTCATTGTCAGATCCAGGTTAAAATTAGCGATCCCGAGGATAACAGGTCGTCTATGGAAGACCGTGAAGTTATGGAGGTCAGGATCGATTTTGATTCAGTTGGTAGGAACGTGCTAGGTGTCGAGTAGGTTCGGAAGTTAGAGCTCTATTCTATAGCGACCTGCCGACCTCCGTTGTCACACGCGATGAGCTTAAAGCATTGATCGATACTCCCTCTCTCTGCTCCCCCTCTCTTTCTCTGCCTCTCATCCCCCAAGCCCCCCCTCTCTCTCTCTCTCTCCGCCTCTGTTCCACTTCCGGAAGATGAGAACTGCGGTATCCCGAGCTTTTTGGATGATCTCGTGGCCAGGGACCACTGGCAGAAGAGAGATGCAAGTTTGAACGTCCGAAACGGCTGATAGGAGGACATTATGAAGTCCCCGAAGCTCTGAATGTTGCACGTCACAATTTACGACTAACTAGTTATCTAGGAATAGGTAGCTAAGGAACAATAACAAAGGTATTCTGGTTTTTCATATTTTTTGTTTGTTTGATATTCTCAGAAAAATGATATTTGCGAGGCATTTTTAGAGAAAGTAAAAGTCTCGCAATGACCTCCAGCTTGTTTACCTGTCAAGAAAATTCTTGCGTAAACAGCTAAACTGCTTTCTACCACGTAACCATTAAACGAACGCTCCGTAATTACGCGAGGAAGTTTGTTAAAAAATTATTCATCGTATTTTTCGAGTGCCGGGAACGTCTGAAAAATATTCACCTTGATCGACGCTAAGCGAATGTCCAAGCAAAAATCAGTTTAACCGACAAACCTGATGCTGTCGAAAGTAATTTTAGGAAGAAACTTCATTTGCCGCGGCGCAACGTTATTACGAATAATTTTCTCGCTCCGGTATAAATAAATAAGCGAACAAGATTCTTAGTACCGCCGGGAAATTTTTAATTTGTAAGAGTGCTTGATTACATTCCTCCGGGGCCCGGCGACTTTGAGCTTTTTAACGGCAGGAACGGACGCGAATATAAACTTGATCAAAATGAATTCGCGAGTTTCGCCGATGAAAATTTCTTATTAGACCTTGATAATCCACGCCGGGTCGGGCGAAATTAATTTCCTCGCTTCTAAATTTCGCCTTTCATGCTGTCCACTGCAAGAAGGGGGATGAAGAGGGATGCAAAGAGTGACTGAACATGTACACAAGTATCTCGAACGTTCTTTAAGCGTTCTCGCCAGGTTTGCCCTGCTTTAATTTATTTTTTTCTGTTTCTTTTCCTCCTAGCAACGTTACACCTTTGAAAAAAGAGGCTTACTTAGGTAGAGACATAAGTAGGTAGTAGCGTTTAAATCGTTGGTTTCCTTAATATTTTTCGTTTCTCTTTTTCTTGCTTTTTCTCTTTCGTACCGATTTTTTAACATTAATTAGATAATATGTACTGTACCTCTCGCGTACCCATGATACGCGACGAGTTTAGGCACTTTTGAACGTGTACGAACGGCGATGTCAGACACCGTACAATATTACTTTAGCCCGTACTTTGCACCATCGATAAAGTCTTATCTCACGACATTCCTCGGTTCTATTATCGTGCACTATTGTTTCCGCGCCGCGTCTCATCGTGTTTCTGGCACATACCCGTCTAGCGATCCGTAAACACCTTCCTTGGAAGCTCGTTTAAAAGTTCTGATAACACCCGGCGACCTATCCCTTCGACAGTCTCTGATCCGTCACGAAATATATGCTTTTCGATAACTCGTGCAACAGAACACAGAGAGAAGAACAAATGATTAAAAGAACGTATACACAACGTCGTCGTACCACTCCTACGATGCACACGCTTCTCTCGCTTTCGTTCGGCAGCATAAAACATAATCGTGGATCGTAAGCATAGCGTTTATCACAGACATCAGCAGCAGCTTCTGGACGTTTATGGTTGCAAATGATAGGTTCGAAACCCGGAAGTCTCAGTAGTAGCGACATATTCTGTCTCTCGCGGTTTCCAAGACCAGTTCTAGGCTGTTTATAGGGTTCGCTTCCGGAAACAGGTGGTTTTTTTTATTAACAAGGTGTGTGTGTGTGTGTAGCTTCTTCGTTCTCGTAATCTATGAATTGTACACTGAACATTTATGACAGAGACAGAGAGATAGAGAGATAGCGGAACTTTGACGATCGATTACTACCGGACATTATACTATTCTGTTTTACCGACGATTCTTATCTCGACGATACTTCGCGCAGTTCGTTCTTGGATCGTTCACTATGATTCGACGCTATCGCTATTGGTCTAAAAACGATTTCAGACGCGGTGGTTTAAATCGTCGCACGTGAACCAACAAGAAGCAAAATTTCACTGGAAAAATATCCTCGTCGACTATTTTTTACAGAAAGTTCGATAACCTCCTTTTAATTATTATTTAATCAAATACTAAAAACATGTTAATGGTCCCTGGATAGACAACTAATCCTGTATCGAATATACTAAACTAATCGCTAAATCGAAACTTGATCTACAGCCGTTTAGTGCAACTTCGGTGTGATCCAAGATTATCGAATAACGAGGGTCGAAGTAAAAGTTCTGCAAAGTGTAATGTCATGATAAGCAAGCCACTTATAACGGAGCTATATACCGGTAAAAAAACAGAATGAAAATCTGTCGTATGAATGAAAAAGCGATGAGTTTCCACTAGAGTTGCATCGAACGGCTGACTTAGCAATTTCGAGAAAAGTTTGGAAAACAAGGGATGCTCTCTCAGCCACGCGATCAATGGTTAACGTCCTCTTGCGATTATTCACGTGCGACAGACCAACGTGTGTATGCTAAACACATCGAGAACAGTCTACGTTCCTAAGATCGACAGAAATATTGATCAATTCGCGGAGAAATCGAGAGCACCATCGTAACGGGAACTTGGTCTTGGACGGAAGCGTATAAGGAAACGTTTGAAAATGGGTAGACGTGCGACGAAAAATACGTGTAGTGTCATCTAACGTTACCATTCTAACGCGGTGTCTTATCGTGGACGCTACAGTGTCCCCTGGAAACGTTTTCGTGCCGGACGAAAACCGGACCGTTTCATTGCAATAGGCCGCTTCTGTCGTAGCTGACGGACTTGAAGGCGTCTTCGACCAAGTCTGTCAGACACCTGACTGCCTGCAACAAGGCTGCGAGTAGGAGGGACAACGACAGAGAGATCAGTTTACTAGGCACCAGAGCGTTCTCCGAGGAATTGTGACTTCTACTCGATATCTTCTTCCTCTTCCTTTTCTCGAAGCTCTTGCCGCTAGCGGACTCCTGACTCTTGTCGCTGGATAGCGTGCCTCTTCTTGGCTTGCTGGGCGACTTGTCTCTCGAGCTGGTTCCCCTCTCCATCCATTCTTTCGAGACCCTGATTCTCTTTGAATCGGTCGCACCGGACACGGTGAACCGTCTGTGCGAGGCCACGGGCTCGATCTTCCTCTGCACGTCCCCCGCCTTCGCCTCCTTGATGGTCCAACGTTTGTCGTCCACGCTCCTTCGATTCAAATTTCTGAGAAACTTCTCCCGCGAGGTTTGCAGTATCTCCTCCGACCTAGCCTTCCCGGAATGGTCCAGCGAGTTGCCATTCGCGGGCTCGACCAGCAAATTCTGCAGCGAACACTTGCCGGTCTCCAGCTTGTCGGACGAGTCCAAATTCGGGAACGTCGAGTTCTCGTCCAAAGAGTTCGTTCGGTTGTGACACTTGTCGCGGCACAGCAACTTCTTCTCCGCGCAGGTGGTGTTCAGGTTGTAGTCTATCGTCGTCGTTGGTTCTTCAGGCTCCGACGAACAAAGTCGGATGTTCTCCTTAGCCCCGTCTAGAACGATTCTTCTCGGCAGCGTTTTGTTCAGGCTGTTCGGAATGAAATTGATCGGCTTCTCGGTATAATTCAAGCTGTCCGCCTCCTGCAAGATCGTAGAGCCGTTCGTGAAATCGACGTTCGAGCAGTGGTTGGTCGATCCCGATGATTGATTGGTCACCTGGGCATTGGCTGTGTCGGACAGCTCGTTCGAGGGATCGATCAAACTAGCGCCGGCGTTACCGACCTCGTTGTCGTTGTCTTTTATCGTTAAATTACGGCCAACCCAAACCTGCTCCTCTTCCTCGTCCTCGTCCTCTTCGTCATCCTCGTTCTCCTCCTCGGACTCGAGGGACAAGGACTTCTTCTTCTTGATTACCGTCACGATGCCGTCGGTGTAGAGAAGATCCTGGACCTCGAAGAGACTCTTCTCGATGCTCGGACTGTTGTACAAAAGGTTCCTCAATTCCGGTATATCCAGATCCTGCACGTGAAGTAAGTTCTGTTCGATGTTCAGCAGGCTCTCCTCGATCTCGACCAGACACTGTTCGATGTCGCAGGCAGGTTCAACGGTGTGCTCGCATTCCAACTTAGTTTCCGTTCGACTAATCCTCCCGATATCATCGTCATCCGTAATACTTACGTTCGCCGACTTGAGCTTTTGCTCCTCTGGCACAGAGGTGTTGAACATGTGTTCCCTCCAGGACGTCGCTGGCCATCCGGATGTTTGCGAAGTGTCCTCTTGCTGCGCATGGCCTTCTAGATATACACCATAACTGGTATGACTATTCGCTACCTCGTAATTGGTGCTCGGTCGACTTCCCCAGTTGAGCTGATCAGCCTCGGCAGTGTCCCGGAAGCTTCCTTCCCTGTTCATCGAGGAAACGCTACGATTACCGTGGCTGTTAGCCACCGAGTAGTTCGCCGGGTCTTCGCGATTCGCCTCGAGGAACTTTTTCACAGCAACGTGCGAGTACAATTCACTGTACTTCGGGTGGCTGCTCCATTCTCGGCCGCTACCATGACTGTTAGCTAGCGGATAAGTGGTGCAGAGGTCCAGGTTCTCTCCAGGTCTTCTCGCGATTCCTTGTCTTCGCCTGTTGTAGATCGAGGAATCGTCTTTTCCGTGACTGTCCGCGTCGTCGTCGTCATCGTCGATTTCCGCGGCTCCTTCGGGGTAAGGGAGCTCTTGCGATTCGTCCAACGCCATAGTAGGCCCCAGACACCCGTCGTCTATCAGTATGTAGCCATCCAGAATGTTCTCGTCCAGGTCGATCCATTTTCTTGGGTAATCCTCGCCCCATTTCTGCCTGGCCTCGGTGTCGTCTCGTTCAGTCGCCTGTCGTCGTTGCTCGCGTATCGATGGATCCTGCATGTGTATTTGTACCGGGCAGAGGACGTCGGTTCTCCTCTCAACGTTGCTGGCAGCTGGCGGCGTGGTCGCAACCAATGGCGCGACCTCGTCCACCAGTGCCTCTCGGGATTCACAGTATCTGTAGCCCGGACACGGGGTGTTCACTGGAGAGTGTGAGAGAAGGTTCACGTAACCACCGACGCCTCTGCCTATGAGCGATCAGGGGGCTCTTGGCGAGCCCGGTTCTCGATTCATCCCGCTGGTGTTCTGGCTCTCGGTCAGCGTCTCGTCGTTCAGCCTCGCGCGGTTCGGCTCGCAAACAACCTGAGAACAGAGCACAACCGTTGTTTAAAATTTTGAGAATTTTGAAAACGAGAGCAGGATTTCAAACAATGAAATCCAAATCCTTGTATGGAGTAATAAATCCATTAAATCGCATTATTGCTAGCTCTAACATATTTTATAAGAATATTGATTTTTTTTTAATGACACGTTACAGGCATTCGAAACAAAATTGCGCAGTACTATTCGTTAATAGTACCTGTATTTGCTTAGTTTTGTACGGTCCATATGTATGTTAATTCTAGGTTAAGACTTAAAATTAATTAAAACTAAAAATATTTTTCTCGTAATATGAAATAGATATTTCCTACATATTTAAATATGAATATTTGTTACTTAATATAAAATAAATATTGTATGTATATTTAAATATTAAGAAGAGAGTGAATCTCTTTTTAATATTATATAAATGTGTATATAATATTTTGTGCTACTAGGGCTCAGTCTAGTTATTAAGAATCAGAGACACGTACCCTTGGATGGCTGATCTTGATGTCTCGAAATTCATTGGTGAATGTCAAAATGTAAATGCAGAACGCTACGGCGCAGACCCACTCGGTGATAGTGCTAGCCACGTGCAACTCCCAGCCACCATCCCCTTTGTACCATTTCCGGGGATTCGTTCCTGGAATCGCAAACATTCGCGCATTTGGTTAGTTAACGAACGAAAAGGGCGCTCGTTGGGGAGGAAAAAGAAACGAACCAACCCTTGAAAGCCAGTCGCGCCAGCACGCCGGTGGTTAAGGTGACGAAGAAACAAACGGTGCAGAAGATAGACAATGCCGTTCGCAGATGCGCCAGTCTCATCGAACATCCGAGCGGATGTAGGTAGAACGTACACACAGCCTGAAACCGAAGCACGTCGATGACTGCATACACATAAAACCGCGAGTCTTTATTCCTAGAGACAATACCGTGCCGCGGATCAATCAGCTTTCCAAGAAATTATGCAAGACACGGAAAACTGGTTACGTTTCAGCTAATCTAATGACAAGACATTGCTGCGCCGGCTCTTTCTTTACAGTTGTCCTTTCTCTGTTAGGACGCGTGTCTCTGTTAGGTATTTTTCTAGAGACTTATCGGTAGACAGCGGATTTTATGCATTTATGAAAAAAATGGATAGGTGTAATTTAAAACAACCGAAACGTTAGAAGAATTTTAACACTTGGTTTACGAGACCTGGCAAAGTGACGGGTTCTAATATTCTTCATTTGTGATTATTAAGATTGAAAATTTGGATGGATACATTCTTTTTATGTTTATAAAATAATGTGAAATAGTTATTTCTAGACCCCCCTGAACCTAGTATTAAAACACTCTTATATTGTTTTCAACTTAGTAAACATATTATGAACGAAAATAAATTTCAATTTCGCTCCAGTTTGTTACAATTCAGGTAGGCTATTTTTATTTTCCATAAAGATTCGAGGTCTACCTATCGGTGTATAATTATTTATCGACAGAGACAACATTAACAAGCTGAGACGCTGCACTGGATATATTGTATGAAATTATAGTTTGTCCTCAATTTTCTTTTAATTTTTGAATATAATCTATTCGAACTTACATTCTTTAATATCACTGTCCACCAAATTTCAACATTTCTCATGTTTCCATATAACTGTTGGGTGAATCTTATAGAATTTTTCGCGCTGATTCCGAATCTGGTCTTACTGCTTTGTGAATAAGATACCTTATTGTTCTTTACAGCAACAGATTCTCTAGACTTTCCCGAATACAGTGATGTGAAATAGTAATCCGTTGTGATTGTTTAAACATGTTTAAACTTTAGAATCTTTTGCTCTGAAGAATAATACAATATCTTATATAATCACATCACAATATTTGTTCAAAATCAAAAAATACGTATTTTTTTCTAATTCAAATTTCTCAAAAACTGTGCGTGTAGGAGAAAAATTAAGGCCAGATTCGGAATCAACGCGAAAAACTCTGTCCGATCCACGCAACAGTTATATGGAAAAGTTTTTTTGTTGGACAGTGTATTCTGGTAGAATATATGCAACGCATACCTGTGTCCAGAAATAAGCAGTGCCGCAACCGAAACAAAGAATTGCGCCAAGGAAATGCACAATCAGTACGGAAGTTTCTTGAAAATTAGCGACGACGGAAAGGCCGAAGGTGGATATTAGGCCTAAAATTAGGGCCCAGTGATTCCATTTTGGTAGAGACGATTGCAAACTGAAGATAGTCGTGCACTCTTTCACCTGGGAGTACCTTATGTAGATAACGAATGACACTGGAACAATAACAGTGCGGAAATAAATTTATCGATATCTCACATGACAATTATTATAATTATTAACACTTCAACTGCCATAATCATTTTTCTTCAAACTTGAAAATTCATTCCCATTATAAGCTACAATTGTAACTGCGGAGTTGGCAAAGATGCACAACACTCATAAAGATAACATAATGCCGCAAAGTACCGTGATAAATCTTGTCGTCTCTATTTCTCTTTTCGACTTTTACGGACTCTGGTGTGGCAGTGAATTCCGTAACATTTGTTTGCAGATTCGCGTCAATGAAAGTGTGTTCTCTCAAAAGTAATCTCGGGATCGAACACTATTTTTACTTCGTCGAAAGTCCCACGCGAACAGGAATCGAGGTCACTAAACCATGTGCAGAGCAACGATCGATTTACCTCGCCGTGGAACATCGAAAATTCAAATGTATCTGTGATAATGGACTCACTGAGCATTGCTAGCATGTTGATAAACTGGGCGAATATGCAGCTTTCCGGTGCATCCGCAGCTGCGTCCGAGATGTACGGAAACCCGGCTTCCACATGGCCCAAAAGAACCGCTATTACATAACTACGAAATAGAAACAGCGAATCAGTAGCGAAAAGGTAGTTGAACTTCATAATGAAATATTTTTCAGAACGTTCATTAACCCCTTCTTGAATTATTTTTCCTACGGCTCAGATATCGAAATTCTTTATCGCATATCGACGAAACCAAGCGACTTACGTTAAAATAAAAACGCTGGGAAGCGCGATGAAGATGAAGATGGGCAAATAATGGAGATTGGTTAGAAAATCCTGCTGCTCCATGACGATGATGTGCGTTGTTGGGCGTCGTTCGTTTTCCCGCCGGAATCAATGACGTCGCACGCCGACGTCTACGGTGCACGATGCTATCGGGGAGACACGCGCGTCGAACCACGCGTCCACGAGCCACGAACACTCATGCTCGTCTGTTCCAGGAGGCCGAAGCACTTTACTCTGCTTTCTTCCTGGTTCTAGCTAGCTGGTGCAACGGCTAAACCGACGACCGCACTGCGGTTCGACTGCCATCAAGTTCCTCTTCGCGACACCTTTGATCAAAACACAGAGCGTTACGTGGCGAGCCGACACGTGAAATGTGAAACGTGCTGGTTCTATTATTATTCATGTTGTTTCGCGTCGGGAAACCCCGGAGACACTGCAGCCTAAACGAATATAACTAGGCGAACGATTTACCGTGCGCGAGATTACCACTTGCTAACAACCACGCCGTTTTTTAAGCATCAGAACTTCTATTTAGTATCGATAACCTTTCCCGAAGATTATAAAAGGTAACTTCGCGAAAGCCAGAAAAGGGAACGATGCCTAGTCAAAATAAACTTCGAAACATGAAAGAGAATACACTGAAATATATTTTTAAACTTGACAACATATACGACGTTCTTAAAGTTTCTTTCTTGCCAGTTGCGAACGGTTCGAGATGCATTCGAGTATTTAATTTTCTGTATCGTGTTGCGTATTACGTCGGCTAGGATCCCTTTCTATTGGTTGGCTGTAAACATTGATAATACTCGATGGATTGAAACGCTATAGTCAAGGACAGGCTGACTCGAAACAATCTTATCTGAGCGATTTGCAGGAATAATCGCAACGGAAGCGTCACACCGCACGAACCTCAAGCTCTACACCAGCCCATGCGACTGTTATTATCATCTAGCACACGTGAACGTACAACGCACTGAAATTACGCATCGCCTGCGCACGCAGCACATGCACGCACGGTATTCCATGGACTCACCGAGCACAGTTCGCGCAAAGCCTTCCCGAAATAGTCAGATGAGCCGAAATCGATGAGCAACCTAGCACAAAAATCGTTCCGTGATTCTAATCTAATTTCCCCCAACTCCCTGTGATTATCTCATTGAACGAGGACTCGTTAGACCTTGGGTCCTTCCTCTCTCGAACAATATCTAAAATAAAAATGCCTGCGCTACGTAGGATGACAGTGAGATTTTTTCGGAGATATTATCGCACGTGTGCGATCGTACCGCCGGATGAGCTCGCGCCAGAAATTTCGCACGCGTCCCAGGTGAGTCACGCCGAGCACCCAAACACAGATCACTGGGATGACACAGTGATTGCGACGTCGAATGACACTGTAGAAAAGGCTATGCGCGACGCGTGCGAATATTCTCACGCGGGCGTTGCCGAGGAACAAAAGGGAAGTCTGTTCCCTATCAAGGGAATCCAGCTGGCAGTCGTTCTCTGTCGGACAGAGTGTAAAAACATTGAAACTTTGCAACTGCGTCGAACAGAAAACAGGTCTACCTTTCCTGCACGGGTGTCACTGTGGCTCTGCGGTCTGGCTTGTTTCACTGAAACTGGAGAGCCTTGCGTAGGGGTTGCACACGGTCGGAGGTCTTCCTGGTGCACTCCTATCGAACGCTCTGTTCACACCGTTCCCCGCGATGATTTTCAATGGCAATCGCGTAAAGTCGAACGAAACGCAACGGTGGTTTGTTTGGAAGCCTCGTGCAGCGATTTTGACGTTTCAGTTGGGGTAGCCAGGGTGAAGAGGCAGCGAGTAGCAGAGGTTATGGCTGACTGTGGCCGATCGATGCCGCGACAGAGAAAACAGCGCTCTCGGCAGCTGCGCCTCGAGACTGACAACGACGTCGTTGCTAGCCTACCTTCACCGAGGAACGTTTATCCTGATACCACCTGAATGCGTTTTTCGTATGTGTATGCAACGCTTATCGACACCGGCACACTTGAACGAGATAATTGCTACAATTTACTACGGGAGCGCCGGGAGAAACAGCGCTCCAGTTTTACAGAAAACGATTTGCGTACTTAAAGTTACTCGAGGATTGGGAATATTCTACGGAAATCGGCTTTTTGAACACGTTCGTCGAACGTGACCGAACAACAGACTTCGTTTCCCGATGAGACTGATTCAAAGCACTTTTAAACTGGTGTAGGAGTTATTTGAAATTGTTGAACTGGTTGGAAGGGAGACATGTAATTTGGTTGAGGAACTGCATCGCGACTGACATCGGCAACGTCAGGATCTAAGATCGATATCTTCCGGTTTGAATCGCGCGCAGACATCGAGGTGCCTTTTTATTCAGAGGTATACTCGATCAGCAAGCGGGAGTAGATAAATCACGTTCGGTGACGAAGCGTTTCGCCTACGATTGCGAACGCACGATAAGTGAGTATCGTTTATTGGTAGGAGCGTGCGGGTACCCCAAGTTTATAAACTTTCGGGATCCCAAACTCGAAATTTCGAGTACCCGCACACCCCTATTTATTGGCGAGCATCGCGTCATCGGGATTATGGGTTTCAAGAAATCCGCCGATACAGTGGAAAACCAACCGTTCCTATCGACGTTGGCTTTATCGATCGCAGGAACGAGGGAATGCCGGCATCTGTTGGCAGTGAAGACAATAAAACCATTCGCTGTTTGTACGAGCATGGACCACGTGTAGGAGTTTACGTTCTCTAGTCAATTAGTTTGAACTGTTGACACTAGATCATCGAGAACACTGGCTAAGAAGTCAGTGATTTTGGGTTTACATTGAGGGGTCCCATGGAAATCACCAACACGGTTTTCACCGACAACCTTTCCTCGACACCAGATTTGACCGACAATGAATCTAAAATCGTTGTCGGTCAAATTCGTGTCGGTTTAATCTGAAGTCGGTGAAAACCATGTCGGGGAAATTTATGACGATCATTTCCATGGAAACCACATTGAGGACGACGAGGACAAAAAATAGTTGCCCTACACGATTTATGTCGGAGCGCAGACCCGTGGATCCGGCTTAGATCAAGACTGTACTGTATTGTACAATATATAGAAAGACAGTATAGCGATAATAAGGATAGATTAAGAGCGATAGAATGGGTGAAAGAGAAGAATGAGAAGATGTTAAAAGGATTGTACCCCTAAGGGGAGTCAATAAGGTTATACTACTAAGAAGACAGTTTAAATTTACGAACTGAAGGAACTAGTGAAATAAATTAATTTCTATATTTAGATCGTTTAATTCGTCTATAAAGGAACAGTTGAAAAGGAACACAACATGAAATTGAATTAAGTAGTCCTATTCTGGCAGTTTTAAGACTCTTGGATCTGCGAGTCCAACTTGCGCAATATTTTGATGTTCGGATCCTTGTCTAAATATATCAGCTGAAAATATTTTCATTATAACTAACAATTCGTTTCACGTTGTTCGAACTAAAAATAATTCGTATACAGATTGATGTGATTGAATCGTACCGTGACGACAGGATCCTCGAAATTAATTAACCGAAACTCCGGTACGAATGTTACTAGAAAAGCGCAATAGACGATCACCAAAACCCATTCGGATATAGCGCTGGCGACATGCCAACCCCAGCCACCGTCTCTCGGCAACCATTTCTTGTAATCGTTACCTGTGAAGAACGAAAGCGATGTCTCTCTTCAGTTATTTCCGCACGAGAGACGTGGAGAAACGTTACCTTGGAATTCTAACATAGATATGTAGCCGGGTACGATCGTAGCTACCGTCAAAATCAATGTCATCGTTGATAGACCTGCACGAACGTAGACGATGATGGGTCCATTCACGGCTGGCACCATTTTGTGACTTAAGTAGGTCTGGAAAAGTATTAGTTATCGACCAAATAATAATATACTTGACATTCCACGGGTAGTAATTAATGTTTGTTCATTTTCTGTGAAGCTGTAGCGTAATGTATGAAATTATCGTGTCATTCCACGAGTAATCCAGATCTTCTTACATATTTTTAGAATGAAAAATGTACGTACAATACATTTTTTGTGCCTTAACTTCTCAAAATACGAAAGAAAATTCGCATTCTTTGTTAAGACATTTGTCATCTCGAACAACCTTAGTTGTCAGAGATATACCATTCGTCTGGGACGTTCATCTTCCAAGAACTAATTACCAATTCATATTAGTGTTGGATTATTTGCTCACTTGAGCACATATTTAATCTTCTCTTCGAATAAATCATTTACGTAGATACTAAAGTGTTACTTTAAATAAATTAGTCACCTTGTTATGTCAGTGTTTGCATATGGATTAAGTGGCCATTACCTGAAGGCAAAAGTAAACAGTTCCAGCTGTGAAGCAGGTCATAGCTCCGATCATGTGAGCAGCGACGACGCGAGCTTCTTGAAAATTAGCCAGAATGTCTAGGCCGAAACAGGCTAAAGCCCCGCACCAGGCAGTCACAACAACGATTTTCTTGCCGACGAGGTCACTGCCCCTTTCCAGTTGCCACTGGGAAACTTGTCGATGTCTGATGTATACGCAACACGCAACTGAAAAAAACATATTCTCTGTTGCTCCTGGTGAATTGTTAGATTGCTCGATACCAGATGTACCAATGTCTCATTCACTATTTTCTTTTTAATGGTTCGCTATTCCAAAGTCAGACAGGCTCATAAATAGAAGAAACATTTATTGCAAGACACAAATGACTAAAATTATGAATTTTTTTGGCTATAATGTTATTCGATGCTAAGAAATACGTTGAATTGCACATCGGTAGATCTGGTTAATTAGAAATCGTTCGAAATTTACGAAGCAAGGTGGCTATGTTAAGAAGCTGGGCAAATATGCACGATTCTGGTGATAACGTGCCCGTTTCTGATATGTAAGGAAGTCCTGGTACCACGTGGTCCCACTGCACGGATATAGTGTACCTGAAAAAACATTAATGGTCACCACCGCACTCATCATTGTGATAATAAAAAATCATTTTTCTGTATCATTTTGTTTTGAACGATAGCAACGATTTTCGCTGCTGATCGCGAACCGTAATCGTATTTTCCTTTGAAGCACGATTTATTTACAGAACAATGTTCTTCATCGAAGTGTGCACAGCGGGGCATAATGCATCACGCTAATCATGATTTACATCATGATATCGGAAACTTTGCTCTCAGTCGATCAGTGTTTCCGATATCGTGGCCTTGGTCGATCGTAAACTGGTCGATGAACGTTCTCGATGCTCGATTGCAGTTCCACGTTCACCGTAGAACAGAAAAACAGCTTAAATGTGGCTGATTAAACCGAAAATAACCGTTTCAAACCACTTTCCGATTCGGCATCGGGAATCAATTTAATTCTGCTTCGTTTCCTAGATAGACTTACGTAATTAGAAATGTTACTGGAATCAGGATAAACAGGCTTAACGGGAGAACGTGAAGCTTTCCGTACGGCATCCTCCGTTCGTTTGTTTCAGAGTTCTGGAACAAATGTTACATTCAGCGAAATGCATTATTGCATTCCTAAACTACTCGACTGAAAACAGTTTGACGCGTGCAGAATCAGCTAGCGATGTTGGCCTGTTTTGTTAACACCTTGACGCGGAAGAAGACTCACTCAAAGTAACTGTAAAGCACTGTCTAAGCTAGCTAACGAATTTAAACTAAATTAGTGCAAATGGTAATTGAATATTTTTAAAGGTCATCTAACGAAGAATGATCAAATAATTTTTAAATTAAGCACTGTCGAGTTTTAATGAGATTAAACGGCCGTTCGAATAATTACGAGAGCCACCCGATATATCGATGATATATAGTCATAACTTTCTCCTGTAATATTCTCCGATATAATTAATTTAGCGATCGTTCGCTGATCGATTGCTGCTCGGGAACTATAAATCGAAAAATCATTCTCGAAAGCGGCGAAAGGTCGGCTCGGTTGGCGTTCCGCGAACGCAAGCCGTCATCGCTTTAGCGATTTCAAAGAAGTCTGACACCTTACCTCGAGGATTATTCGATCGGGTTGCCGTTATCGTTTTTGTGAAGCAAGGTGTCTGGGTCTATGCCAGGGGGGCACTTCGTCATGGGGCGCCTTCGAGCAACTGTCCGGCAGCGCTGCTAACATACCTCTTGCCCTACGCAACCTGCCAATCGCTGATCAACGCACACGATTGCATTGCAAACCGTATTTAACGCATCGCGTGATACCATTCCAGAGGTGCGTTCCATTCGGCAACGAATTCCTCTCGAACGAATTCCTTCCGTTCTCTACAACGAAATTGATCGGTTCAAAGGATTCTGAAAATAATTAGAAATTGATGGAATCGTAATCGCTCCAGCATTAAATCGTGGCATCTATTTTTATGAACATTCCTCTAAAATGTGTACATCAATCGGTTAACCACGACGTGAATAATTAGCCTGTACACAGAAGGTAAGAGGACAATGATCCGTTTCATCTTCATGCTTAATTTAGATCGTTTATAATAAGAATAAGTATCTGATTAGAAAAGTAGAGAAGAATATTTGGGCTTAGATGTGACATAAGTGTAGAAGCTTGTTAACAGTACAAGTATTATTAGTCAGAGGCAGAAGCTTATTCGAATACTTAATACATCGTTCGTATTTTATTGTAGCGATAATTTCTGGGTTTAACGGTGAATGTTGACGATGGAGCGGACAACTCTGTAGGTTTTGGGAACGGGTATTGTTTGTACGAAAAGTACCGAGTTATTGACTGTGATTTACGACGGTATTACGGTTGGCTCGTGACTAAAAACGAAATAGAATTTATCGATAAAGCGTTGTCAGTGTACAATCGGCCGCGTTCGATAACTCTCGCATGCCAGCGCTTAACCGCTTAACCGCTGGCTGCCAAGAACTCAAAGTAAAAGTTGCATTATCGGTATCGTAGTACAGTTCATATCGTAATCGAATATACGTATGTGTTCTTACAGTTTATGTTCGAATTATTTCATTGAATCTCGTAGTGTACGAAATGATACGTTGATTTAAAATAATATCAATTCATTATGCAAATGCATATTTATGCATGCATATGCAAAACAACTTCGAACTATATAAGAATAATGATCGTGATCGATTCTGACGAATTTGAATACCAAATCATTTTCAATCTTTTGTAATAACGAAGATTAACAAATATTGTTTTTAATGACACAATAAAGTCGTGATATAATATTTATATTTATTTAGATTGATTGCTTCATATAAAATGATAATAGATCTATTAATTTACATTCTAATTTAACACTTTTTTCATCTTCCAATTATGGAAATTATGAAGTTGCTTACATGGAGATTGATTCGATAAATTTCTTTATCCAAGCACGTATTGCTATAAAAATTGCACAACCTCTAAATAAATAGAGCCTTGTCATTTTTATAAGCTGAAACATTTTAATCGAGCTTAGTGTTCGGTAGGTTTACAGTTAAAATCCCTCTCAATTTAAAATTTCATATCAAAATATCATACCGCATAATTCTGGCCTGGGCAACTAGTGTTCTGGGAATTGATGACGTAACCCGGTGCGAGTCAAGTCCCGACAGGACATGCGTTGGCCAGCAGGGTGGGGGTAGCCAATTCTACGTCATCGACTCTCGGAGCACTAGTTGCCCAGGCCTTGTTTAATGGGTCCCATGGAAATCAACGTATATAAATTAATACTAGGTTGAAATCGCTGTCGGCAAAAGTACGCTGCCGGCAGTATCTCGGCTCGAGCGAGGTAATTGCCGAGGAATGCAAAGTCGTAAAGTAGGTTAACGAAGGGAAGTATAATTGGATTTGAAGAATTTCAGATGAACTCTAACTTCACACTTTAATTGGTCCGTTTGAATGATTTGTTTATTTCTTTGTTTCTGTCGCTATAAAAGTTATGAAAATCGCACTTTCGTTGTGTTTCCACCAGCGAATCATAATTTCGTAACTATAGTAAAGAAAGTAGACGGGGTAGGTAGAATGAGGTAGTTGGTAAAATCACATCTTTGTATTAACAACGTTACAATATTACAATATAGGCAGTTCAGTGTTGTCCGTTTTACTCTGTTCCACGTAATAACCGGTAAATCGTAAATTATTGTTCTCTGTACTTTTAAGGATGTTCCGGAGACATATAAAAACGCAACAAAATTTTTGAAAATTTGACAAGATATAATTTTTACTAAATTAATGCAATTACCAAAGTTTGGGTTCGGTTGATATTATTGAAATGATAAATTATAATAATAATATGTAAATTATAATAATATAATACTACCCTCAATAGTAATAAATTTTCTATATAAATTTCAATAATATAAAAATGTTCGTAATAATTTAATACTTTTAGTAGTATTATATTATTATAATTTATATATTATTCTAATAATATGATTTATATATTGTTATAATTAATAATGCAATAATAATTATAAATTATATTATTCACATGTTTATTTTCAGTAATAATCATGAATATTGCTTTCTGAGGTGTTTTTAATTTATTTAAATATTCATTTGTAACTTTTTATTACGTAATTATATATATTGAATATCACAAATTTATTATGTTGAACTTCAAATCAAGTGGTACAATCATTCGCAAAAATCACTTACAATTTTTTATAATATGAAGACAATTTGATTAAAAAATAAATATAACATGGATTCATTAATTAAACAAAAGCTTTTTAAATTAATCTATTTTTTAAATGCAAAATATACTTATGAATGGCTTTCATTGCCGATATATTGATGGATTTCGAATTTCTTGTACTTTTGTCTCCCATTGTACCTCCAGAACATTCTTAAGTGACGTGGTCGACTAGCAGTCACGTATTATTCAACGATAATGAACGTAACATGAAATATATTCGATTTTCGTTGAACATGGCTCGCAATTAACAATTCTATCTCCGTTCTCTAAGTATTTTTGATTTTCGCCAATCCAATTAATCGAATAATAACAAACGGAAACTTTAATTCTCTGCATACTAAATGACTTTCTATCTAAATCGTTATTCAAGTCGATTCAATTGAAAATTCGTTTCGGTCTCGACTATACGAGAATTCCTTAACCCCTTGCCGCACCATTTTCTTTACAGTTACAGTGATTAAAACGTCTTTATCCCGGAAAAAGTCGTAGAAAGGAAAGAAAATTTATATATTTTCTACGGCTACATTTATTTGAAAAAGAAACATGTAACATTCATATTATTTGACTTTGTTAAAATCTTCGTAGCGAGTCCGACTCGTTAAAATACGGCAAGGAGTTAATAATGATAATATAGATCATATTAATACGTACGTACCGTCTAGTATAAATAGTTCGATAAATAAATAGTTCTCGTTATCTCTGGGACTTTTAAACGGAAGAGAAAGAGATCGTTCGCCGGAAAGCTATCAAAACGTCCGGAGCGACGGTACAAAGATAAATTCTTGCATCTGGGTACAATATCTGTATCGTTATACTATACCACTAATCGCTGCGTACGAGCTTCGGTTTTGACTAGTTCCAATACCATCAGCTAGCTTCGCCTAAGTGCAAGCATTGACCTTTATTTTAAACAATCTCTTTACGAGGATTTTATATAGGTCTGGTGTTTTTACATCGACAGGAGTTAAGCGATTCCGATTTTCCAGTGACATTGTTCGCAGACTAAATTTCTAGATATAAATCTCGGATTCAGAATTTTCCATTTTATGTTTGACCTTTTTTCATTAAAATATTTGATTGGCTGAAAAAGAAAATTCCAAGTTCCCAGAAGACGGTCGCAATTACTAGATCGAGAATCGTTTAACCCTCGCATCTACACGT
This sequence comes from Lasioglossum vierecki, assembly GCA_028455595.1. NCBI lineage: Eukaryota > Metazoa > Arthropoda > Insecta > Hymenoptera > Halictidae > Lasioglossum > Lasioglossum vierecki. Next base: position 31,116,926 of record CM052336.1, on the reverse strand, counting down.
GGCAGTGAACCTTAACGGTACGAAGCTTAAACAAACACACCGACGCGAGTCGAGGTTATCTCGCAGTGGACGGAACATTTCCGTGGTTCCTCTGGTCGAAAGCTGACGTTATTGTCCGTAATTGCACCGCGAATTAAGTGACTTCGCTGCGCTACCGCTAAAACCTCTAACAGTACCATAAACTCAAAGAGGAACAAACAAAACGAAACGAATGACAGGCAGCCGGGCGATACGAGAACGAAACACATCAGCTCCTTATCAGCGACCTCAAGCTTCCTATCGGATAAGAAGTGCGCGACGTCTTCCCGATTTTTAGTACAGCGATCGATCGATCAGATGGAACTTTCAGCAAGCATGACCTCGCTTGATCATTTGTTCTGTATACAAAAGTGTAACAAGTTCGAGAAAACGACTTCAGCAATTCTTTCGTCCGGATCTTCCGATCGTGTTACGCGCTTGCCTCGTCGATCACAGTGATCATTCTATTATTTGGAGGCACATTCGCGACGTGCCACTTCGGCTTCAAGTTCGATTCCTCGTTGCTCGATTGAAGTGCTCCGGGTCGCTCGGTGGATTGATCGCCTTTCGATCGAGCCAGAGACCATCTTCGGCCTCGGCGATCGGTGATGATCTCAGCCATCAGATTGTTCTCGAACTCCGAGAGCATCAGATAGTTCTCGACCTTGTTGCACGAGGTGATGCAGTCGCCGATGTAGTCGAGATCCTCGAGCATGTTGTCCGGCAGGTCCATGTCCGCGATCCCTTCTTCCGAGATGCACGTCAGCTCGGGTTTCTCCGGTGGCAACGCGTCGATCATCTCACCTGGAAAGGATACACTCTTTTATAATCACGTCGAAGCAAGTAAGAATTGTTATTGAAGGGGTAGACTTGTTTCTAGGGGGTCCTATGAAAATCACCGACACAGATTTCCCCGACAACGCATTTAACTGACAACGACTTTGACCGACACGAGTTTTACCGAAAACGATTTGAGATTCGTTGGCGGTCAAATTTGTTGTTGATCAAATTCGTTGTCGATCAAATCCGCTGTCGGTTAAAGGCGTTGTCGGTCAAATCTGGAGTCGGTGAAAACTGTGTCGGGGAAATCTGTGTCGGTGATTTCCATGGGACCCTTTCTAGGATAGCAAGCGTGCAGGGTGCGCCTTCTCATTTCTCGATAATGCAAGAATTGAATTTTTCAGTAGTCGAAAGCGCCTAGATAAAAGATCAATCTAGGCTGCGATCGCCCTCGAAGATCCTATTTTGAAGCCATCTGTCCACGACGCGTCGCGTTAGAATAAGGTAAATGCATTTTTTCCACCGCCTCAATAAATTAAAAAAAAAGCATTGCAAGTGTGCGGGATGCGCCTTCTCATTTTCCGAAGATGGGGTTTTCAGCGATATTTACCGGGGGTCGGCGAGATTTCTGCACCAAGGACAAGTGCAGCGGTGGCAGCTCCAGCAGCTGCTACATGAGGATTGTCGTTGTCCGGTTCTTGACTGAATGATAGACGGCGTCGTTGCGGACAAGAGTCCGAGATGCAGAGGTGCTTGGTCCCGTTCGACCTTGTGTGTTTGTGCCTAGACAAATTCTTTCTATGGAGATCTATGAAGAACAGGGTGAAACTACCAACCAGGACACAGGTGGAGCTAAAATAGTAGCCAGCCTTTCCTCCGTAGCTGACGTTCATATATCCTGGAAAAGTAATAGCAGCATCGCCACCTGGTTATACTTTTTCATATTCCCGCGTACCCTAGTTAGCTGGAGTTCCTATACATATACATGTACACAGTTCCCCTTGGTAAGTAACTAATTGTAAGTAATGTTAACGACGTTGGAACAGTGCGCAATTTAGTTCTCATTTCGATGTCGAGATAAGACTATTATTACAATAATTACATCTTAATTCATTTAGTATTATTCTATAAAAATAACAGGACTACAAAAGATTTTTGTATAATTTTTCTATTTTTACAGGAGTAAAATAGAAAAGAATATGAACTACCTGAAATTGGTACTCCTATTGCAATTGGTATAGCCTGAGAACACTGCACGAAGCCCCATGTTCTGGCGAAGTTCCTCGCTCTCACTCTTTCGTATGTGTACATCTTCAGACTATAGTGATAACCACCGCAGAAGATGCCTGTAAACGTATAGATATGAAATTAAATGGTATAATAAAACATCTACAATAAAAAGTAAGTCCTCGATGATGTACAGGCTTACATTTACGTTATATCATTCGAACTCATGAAAAATTAAATAATTCTTTAAGAACACCAGCCACAAAGCAATTTATCTAATTATACCCCGTACCAATGTATAATTCACCGAAGAAGTATTTGCTTCTGCAGATTAATAATTGCCGACTGTAATTGCCCGGTTTCTAGCGGTTTAATAAACTGAGTAACGTTTCGGTGCTTGAATCGGTTAATTGCGGGTTTGTCGAAATGAAACATCTTCATCGGAGGAGGCGGGCTTAATCACGGCTGAGTGTATTGTACCATAAATCCAGGCGAACATGACGTATCCGTGATAATTTCCTTGAACAGCGGTGAGAGCCAGGATACAGACACCGCATACGAACACTGCAGCCTGCGTGAGGTACTGACGAGCTATCCTGCATTCGACGCTGCGATGAACAACCAGAAGACCAAAGACCATGCATCCGAGGGTCCAGGCTAGGCCTAGGTAAGCTTGCAGTAGGACCACCGTGTCACCCAAACCTTCTTCTTCAACTTGGTGTGCCTAAGATCCAAAGCCCAACGCAAAACAGTTTCTTTTACATGCTTGTTAGAAATGTCCTTCTTCTTGTGCAGGGAGGTTCAAAATTATATGTCGTATCGACTCGCTTGATCAGCGAAGGTTGGCCAGGAGAATCCTGAACCGATAGGATTGTAGGGGTCGAGGAAATGTGAAGCCAGTGTTACCAAATAAAATATCGGAGTGTTGATTCCGAAGGCAGATATTCCAGTAGACATCAGTAGTATCCTCACGGTTTTGCTCTTGAGCGTGCTGAAGTCGAAGAAGGGTGGCCTATCATCAGTCTTATTCTTATCCTTGATCTTGCGCTTCTGATTTTTCAGGTGCAGAATCGCTCTGCGTTGCGGGTGGTACAGAGACGCGCTTCGATAAAATGTGCCCAGAATAAAAGTAAGGAAAACTACACCGGTCACCGCCTGGAGACCCAAACGCCAACCAATTTTACTGTAAAAGAATATACGTGTTCTCCCACTTCTTTGCACTGGATTGTTCCTCAGAAAGGTTCGTCCATACCTAATCGCTCCTTTTATAAAAGCCGACATTACAGCGATTCCAAGGCCACTTCCGGACACGACGAAGATCTCAACCAGCTCTCTTCTTCGTTTGAAATACTGCGCCACCATCAACGTACTGCAGTCTCTTGTCAATCCAACTCCTATACCTGTACGAGAATATTTCGAGGTAATCTTAACATCATTTTCATTTCTTATCTTTATTCTCAGAGTTCAAGTTCAATCATAGCTTACCGACGACAGTGCCGTAGCTGAAGAATAATTGATGGAACTGCGTAGCAAACGAAGTGAAAAGACATCCGAGTGCTGTAACGAGACCGCCCAGAACTGCTGTGAGCCTTGTACTTTTTCTTCGGCATAATGCTATTGTTATAGGAGAAACCAAAAGAGCCACGCCTGTAGAGATTGCGCCAAGCCATCCTGAAACGAACGAAATTATTTTTAAACATCTCGGAACAAATTCGTACCTCCAATAGTTTCGACTAGGTTTATTTTGCGCACGCCACGAAATACACACGAATGTTTCGAGGATTATAACTAACAAGAAATTTTCATCAACGCGAGTTAACGAGCTCCTAGTTTCTTACGAGTTTGACCTTTATAAAGTTATTGGGGTGAAAACAGGGTGAAAACAGAGATACTCGGATGGAACACGTTAATATAATAACGCGCCTTCGTGTTAATTATTGTTACGCGATAGTTCACAAAATGGCAGAATTATGACAACAAATACGAAACATCGATGACTTTACATGAATTTAGGAATAGTTTTGTACCATCTCTGATTTATTAAAATTTGTTGATTTCTTATACGTTGAGAAAGGCTGATGGTAGCTATTCCATCATCCCCGTGAAGCATTTCAGTTCCCTAAAAGAAATCTGGGATTTCTTTAGAGGTCGTTGAAATTCAATTTTTGCCCATAATAAAATTACCGGACCAGAACCAGCCGGTAGTCAATACCGGCACAGTAATTCGTTGAAATAGCGTTCGTTAGCAGCCGAGCGATCGCAAGATTAATAACCCCTGTTTTTGTCCTTTGTCTCTGAAAGGGAGCCATAATGTCTGCGATAGAAGGCATTCCCTGGCCAGGTTGATTGATGAGCCTACTCGACATTCGCGATTCGGATCGAGAGAATGGTAAATATTAATTAAATGACTCGGTCGTGAACGGTCGGTTAATCGTCTATTCGACGCTGTAATAATTAAAACGGTCTTAACCTCGATCAAGAGTCAACATGTGTTTAGTAATGTTGTCGGTATTAATACGAGTCCCGGCGTGGATCGATCATACATCTATCGTAGGTAGCATGCCCGAAGCATTTACTTCAGCATTGATACTCTACGTTCTTCGCATACTCCGTAAATATTCCAATATTTACGACGAGACAGCAGATCTTTATGCAAAATAAAATTTGTCTTATTCTATCTGAACCAAGAACAAGATACATGAATCGTGACTAAACAAGATGAACATGTAGTGTTTTTTTAAACTTGACGGTAGACTCGTTTCCAGAATTGCAAGGCTGCGGGATGTGCGTTCTCATTTCCCGATAATAAAAAATGGAGTTTTCAGTAGTCAAACATTCTGGATAAAAGATCGATCTAAGCCGCTATACGAATCTACTCCCTTAAGATAATTTCGTGTTCGAGGAACATGTACTAATTTTTTCGTTATAGAATACGTTGTAGAAATTCATGTACGATCATTTCGTGTATATCTGGGGAAACGTCTGACGCAGAATACTGCAACCATTATAATATCGGTTCCCTCCCCATTGCTGATTGCTGCCCCTGTCATCGGGATCAGCCACTTCCGAACCCCAAGGATCGCTTCCACCCTCGACGCTTCCGTGCTTTAGAAACCGGAAGACGGATGAGAGCGACAGTGAATCGACGAATGAAGAGGTCAACAACCCGATGGATCGTAAGACCATCTTCCTGACGACCCTATCCAAACAGGCGCAGGGCCTCGGAAGATCGACTTATCCTCCGAGATATAATCGAAAGCTCGTACGGTATCTGTTCCCCGAAAATATTAGTAAAACTAACCTGAGACGTTTTTAGAAGAATGAAAATTAGACCGCGAATCTTTATGCAAAATAAAAAATGTCTACATCAATTGCAAAAAACAGGGGCCACCTAGACAATTTTTTTTCTGTATGCGTCATAAACTCCACAGTTTATCGTATCGGTTTCGGAGTTCCCCGTGAATAATAATAAGAATAATAATCAGTCTTCTCGAACTTTCAACCCGGGACAACGGTAGACCCGAGGAACTGTTTCAGAAATGGTTACAGTTATCGTTCGGCGCGTGGAGAACTGCTTACGGGGATCGTTCCTTTTCTTTTCGCTGCATGAAATATTCAAACAGCATTCTCTGGGTTTTCCTCTCGCCGACACGGTCTGTTGTGAACTAAAGTTTTTGAATTTCTTTATTTGCTACGAATCCGTCCGCTGGATTTATCGACTCTTCGTGGTCTGAACTTAAGGAACAAGATACGTCATACAGATATGTTCCACTATCTTATACAAGATACATAAAAATAATTAGTCTTTCTAACATTAATTTAGAAGATTGATCCCACGACTGCAGGAACAGAATCGACGAGATTTCAAGGTTACTATGTCGCCATCCCCGCCCAGTGTTTTCTCGTAGACAGTGGGCGTGTCTGAAGTGGTCCACGTGGGGCCAGTAACCTTGAACAGTCGTTTAGGTTTAACAGACTACGTTAGAAGAGTGTCGTAAAGAAGATACGGTAACTAACTTACTACTTCTTTGCGTGACAGCATAATTGTCTGAAAATTTTTATAGAATATATGAAATAATGTTACGAAGTGTTTTTGCACCGACGAAACGTGTTCGAACTACGAGATGCGTGTTTAGTGTTTACAAGATTTTTACTGTACCGAGAAGATAAACGAGAAGTTCCTAATTAAAAAAAATGGGATCGTTGATCCAAGCCATGTCGTACCTACGTTGACTAGGGGTTGCCTGTATCGTTTCGTTCCCTCCAACAGCAGCCAGGATCCGACAGCCCCATGAATTCCCGTGGCCAGAATTTGCACCATAACGCTGGTTAGTACAACTACCCAACCCCAACCACTTTCAGGGTAGTAATGCTGTCTTATGGTGCATCGTGCAATGTATCTACAGCACGTAAAAAAAACCTCCAATGCCAAAGCTGACGACACGTTCCTAGTCTGAGGCCACCCTCTCACATTTATGTTTATTTTATACGTTGAATCAAGTATTTATTGTTTACTGATTATCACGCGCCCTCGAATACATAAATTGTAACATAATTTCTACTTTCTCCTATTAAATCGATAAATTCGTGCACTGTACTGACTTCAGATTTTTATAGTCATTAACCCTTTGCACTCGGAGCTACTTCAACTTGAAAATTGAACGTTTCTTTTGACTCAGAATACTTCTCTATGATTTTTTAATTTTGGTAGATATAACATTGATATAATAAGAAATGTTTAATAATTGGTTAGATACCGACGTATCTAATAAGGTAAACAATATTTTCAATAATAATACAGCAATTTCAGAGGCGCCTCTCAAGTACTAAGTGTTAAAATGACGAAGGTGCTCTCGTAGTAAATTATTGAATTTTTTAGCTAGAAGCAAAGTCGAGCAAGGTTCTCTTCTATTTTTTTTTTTTTTTGTAGAAGAAAATTTTGCATGTATGGCAATTGTACGCAATTTGTGACACGCTCACGCGATCAGACCTAGGGTCCTGAATCTCATCTTCCTCGATCTCTTTCAGATCTCCGAGCTCCTGCCGAGACACAATTCCCTCGCACTCTCCCGAAAACGAGTGTTCACCCAGCTCGCCAGAAATTGCGACGCCGCTGTCTTCGAAGGCGGGACTTTGCACGCCATCCCTCTCGTTATGGTCTCGAGTCTTCATCCCTCGACAGCGAGGCTATTGCCACAGAGACGCAACAGTCATGCTTGCCAATTGTCCCCCGTATCTCGTCAGGAAACTCTTGTTACCGGTTCGGTCACTGTCGTCGTTCTATCACTCATTTGTCACGGAAATGTTGTTATTATTTAACGTACTCGTCAACGCGATCGACGAAGCAATTAAACTGTTCCGAGCGCGAATGCGTAGTTTTATTTCGCATATTATCACTGGTCATTTATATTTATTGAATTTGTCGTAGAGAATTATCTAAATCGTCACCCTAGATTCTTTTTATGAATCAGGGGAATCACGAAGATGGAAAGTTGGAGAACCGTGTCTGTTTCTTTATTCTTTTACTACCGGAAAGTTTCGCGGTAGGAGCTTCTTCGAACTGAATCGGAGGATGCACAAAACCGAGGAGACCGCGATCCGGCTTGTACGGTTGCTGTGTGTTTTCTTTTGATGATCTCTACGTGTTGATTGAAAGGGCAGACAGGAAATAATATTATCTTTTATCGTGCGATGGGTTTCTTTATTGGTTCTCGCGAAAGAAAAACTGGGACGGGGACACGACTAAATTCGTTTTTGAAACGGTGGAAGGGAATTCTTGAAATATTTGTCAAATGAATGTCATTATTAATAGTGAAAAGTGGTGCACATTAAATACGTATCGACGCAGAGTTAGAAGTCCAGTAACTTCCGCAAGTTTGGAATACAGCATGCGTATCGAGGTCGCAGGAAGTTGTAGTGCCAGTGTTCTTCCCTGAATTACGGTAAAAGCTCGACAAATAGGAGTAAAGAACAAGGGGGGTGCTGAATGTGTAAACAGACTTGTGGACAGGGAAAGTAGAAGTTCGTAAATTTATTAAACGAGACTTCCGCGACGGTGCGTGCAATTTCGTATAGTCAATGGCCTGTAACAATGAATCGGTTTGAACCGTTTAATAGGATTGGATTTTTCGACGGAACGAGCAAATATACCAAACACTGTTGCAAACACTGTTACCAAACATCTTTAAATAAAATCATTCTTCTAGTTTCGTTTACTAAATTAGTAGCTTAACATTACCAATTGTCTCGTGTTCAGGTAAAACGATTACTAAATCGAAAATTAAAAGATTTACATATTCATGAAAGAAAATGAATGTTGAACGACACAATCACTGAAAATGGTCGTTACAGGTTCTTCGCTTTAGGAGTAAGTTATAAACAAATTCCGTGATTACTAGTCAATAGACTCCGGATGTTTTGTGTAAAATAAGAAGTTTGTCTATCAATTGCAAGATGCAGAAACTAAATATAAATCTATATTCTTCATTAATAATTTCAATGTTTGAAAATAATGTATTAATACACTAAAAGAATTTTAATATTTTCACTGTTTTGAATTGCACTTGCTCGTTTCTGTTAAAAACGTATGAAATCCGGAGTTCGCTAATCAAGAACTGTTAAATTATCGTTGACATGGTACCGCGAATCCCGGAGCGAAAGGTCACGACAGGCTAGACGAGGGACGCGTTGTCGAGCGCGGACTGGATCCAGTTAGACGGCTCCCAGAAGAGGATCGCGGTGAGCTTGCGTAGGGGAGAACGAAACGGACCAATCCCCTCGTTTTCCGACCTCTCCACGTGCATTCATGGCTATACGTTTCGCGACGAAATTCGCGATCTGCTGACGAAGTAAATCGAGCCGGTCTACCTCTCACCTATTCTTTTTTCGCGTGCAAATAAATCTTCGAACAAACGTCAAACATCAAGTTCTTGACACATCGTACGCTGAACACGTACGCGATAGACGAAAGGGTAGAAACGTCAGATTTACTTGAATTATATCTCGATGATTTTATTAACCCTCATACGTTCCCCAGGGTGAAAATTCACCTGTTCACTATTTTTACATACTATAAAATGATTGGTCCCTATTTAACTATATTGTGAGAAGTATTTCTTTAAAATTTGACGTGATAAGTGAAGTAAAGTTTATTAGTTTAAAGAGTGAAGCAAATTATTTAAATAGAAACTAGTAGGGCCTGCAGCTATTAATGTTTTTTATTTTGTGTGTGACTCTCCACGAGCCACACAAAAACTTCCCGATTCGTTAGTTACAGTATATTATTATCATTATTTATTTAGTGTACGTTTTGTAGGAAACGCTAAAAATTAAAGGTAATCCAACAGTATTTGATATTAGCTTCTTTATTTCACCGGATGCTACAGCGAACACGTCTTTTGCCTTCTTCCACTGTTCAAAGACTGACTCTGTAGACCGCTGCGGGTCGCCGGCAACGGGCCATTCGTTATTTGTTTATTCCAGGCGATAAGCGTTTTATAAACTCCGATAGCCCTTTTCATCTCACCAGTCTACAACGTGGCGCTCAAAATGCATCAATTATCTATTGCATGCGCCCAACGTTTTTCGTTTGAAATCTTACAAGTATTTTCATAGCTATTAAAAATTCACAATCACAAATTTTCAGGACTATCTATACGAGGTTAGGAATCTGTACGGTACTAAGAAAAATTAGTTTATACTTTTTAGTCCGTCTTTTAAAAACGTGGTATTTTTTAAAATTTATTTCTATTTAAATAATTATTTTCTGCTTTTTAGTCTTGTGTTAATACTCGTATCACTCTTTATTAATACTTTATATACACACTAAGCTTACTTTCAAAGTTCAAAGGTTTCAAAGCAGCAATAAAGTCAATGTAATTCGCTCGCGTGAATATCGAAGACAAACGGGAACGGTTGCGTGAACGAACAGTGGATGGTTGAAATTTTTATTACCATTTACTTCCACGTACGAAAAGGCACTGAGCTCTTGAGGCCCGAAGTGAGTCCGTGGAGTGGGAACGCGTAGTTGACTAGGAAACGCTCTGCCGCGCGGATTGGCTATCGCTTACCACGGGGATAAATAATCAAATAATCATCAAACAGAACATTTTTATGTTTGTAATATTTTACTAAGATCATTCTTCCTACTATGCTTTAGAGGTGCAATAAGAATTTTGACAGATGTCACCCAGGATGCGGGATCCTCTCCGCGGAACTGTGTAATCGATGTGGCATAAAACCGTAATTGTCAGTCCATGAGTTAAAGCTCGATAGCCAGAGGAGCCTTCCGGTGCGCCGAATAAATCGATAAAGCAATTGAAATGAAATCCGCGTAATAATAAATCAGCGTCAACTAGCGAACGTTATCGCACGAAACAAAAATCTTGTCCAATCGATGCGAAAAGGAGAGATACGAGTCTAATAAAATACGTCAGGAAATTGGTCGATTACAAATCTCAACGTTCAATCTACCACTATATCTGATACGTCACTGTCGTGTTCAACGGTATTTAATAATTTTGTCGAACACGCTATTATTTTGTAATAATCTGCATATCTTCGCGTGACTTCGGGATAAATTGACCACAGGGGATGGCATCGATCACAGGGAGAAAGAACGAACGCGAGTAAAGTTATAATTAGATGTCAATCCTCCACGGAGTACGTCGACTCAATGACGATCGAAGATAAACAAGGGGGAGAAACTAATGATCAACTTGCAATCTGCGAAGAAATCATTCGCGATAACATCTTTGAATTTTAAACGATGGCGATCGATTACTCGCCCGTTCGCTTTGTGCTGCCACGCTGCTTATTAATAGACCGCGGATCTTGATCCGAATAAAAAATCTTTTGCAACGATTCTAGGCAGCAGGCGCTGAATAAAAATTTATTTCATCCCTTACTAGATTTTTTTACATTATTTTTTCTATATCAAGGAATGCGTATGTTTCTTCAAATTGTTCTTTCATTACAAAACCGCCTTTATTTTTAACAATAGCCAGGCATATTCAGGGCATCCTGGCAATTAGTTATCCGAATGTTTCTAATTTGATATTTTTCCATGCTTCTCGTAGAAGTTGGCAATAATGTCCATTTAAAAAAGTGAAATCTGTTGAGATATATTATTCAACTAGATAATGTTTGATATTATAACGATGAATCACTTAAAAATTGATCGATATATACGATTTTTACAAAAATCAGCAAGTGATTGCAGACTTTTGGCCGGTATTGTAAAGCCTCGATCAAAGGAAAATCTTCGTGTCTGCAGACTTTAGGGGTGGTCCCGAAGTGCTCGTAGGATTACGCTCGGAGGAGGAGCGCACAAATATCGCGGCGAATCTCAGAACCTGACGAAATGACATCGTTAACCCGGCGATTCGATCCTATTTTTACCGGAGGCCTCCACGTTACAACTGTCGAATCGTCGGATGATATAAATCCAGCGTCCCGCCGTCTGTCTTCCAGCCTGGTGACGCTGTTTCTTTAAATTCTCTCGAGTCAGTTAATCCAGCGATTAATCACCACGTAACCATACAAGACACATCCTTGCCTTATCACCCTATTCTCGCTGCTCTTCGATCGCATTCCTCCGGGATCGAGGAACCATAATTGCGATCTCGTTCCCGTGCAACGGTCACAAACAAAAGAGAATTAGATGGCCTAACCGAGGGGAGAAACAGATAGAATCCTATTTCTCGTTTAATGGCCGAGCAAATGATAAAGCTTCTGGGTCGGTAGAGTATTCGATATTCTCTGCGAATGTTTCGGGTTCATTACAAAAGTCTAGACGAGCAAATTGCAGCCGTACTTCCTGGAACAAATTGGTTTCATGTCAGATTTTAGAAGATGGTAGATGACAGAGATTCAGTTACTTTCATGATTTTCTTTACCTGTTTTAAGAAAGTTATTTGATTCTGGATGATCCTTGACCCACGTGCTTGATACTAGAGTTGTGCTAATTCAATTACATTGTAATTCAATGACGTAATTGAATTACATTGTACTTAAATTAAAAAGTAATTCATTTTCGATGTAATTGAATTACATTATATTTTAATCAGATGTGTAATTGAAATACAATATAATTGAAATACAATACAATTGAAATAGAATGTATAATTGAAATACAATATAATTGAAGGTGTGCCGTAGTCACGTCACGAGCAGCTAGTAAATTTATAAATAATAAATTCCTTCCGTTTGAAAACTACACATGGATTCACATGGATACCTTCACTATTACTTTATTTTTCATTATTCAATTACAATGTATTTTATAATTGTACTCCATTTCAAGTAAGAATTACATCTTAATTTAATTAAATGAAGATCTGAATTATAAATTACAATATAATTGAATTACAATGTAATTCCATTACAATGTATTTTATAATTGTACCCCATTGTAATTACGAATTACATTGTAATTTAATTGAATGAAGATCTGAATTATAAATTACAATATAACTGAATCACAATGCAATTCAATTACTTTGTAATTATAATTCTGGAGTAATTCCATTGTAATTCTGCACAACTCTTCTTGATACCAACTATGACGTCAAAAGATCGACGTCCTTTCAACAAACGGCCCACGTTAATAGCCACTCACAGCTAAACCAATCTCCTCGAATTTATGAAACAGTCAGCATTAATGGTGATGTACAATAAAGCCATCTGACGCCGCCCTACAAGTGGTGTAACTTGGTGAAAACGCAATGTCAAGGCTCCACATGGTGACGGGCAGAGAACTCATCCGTCTAGCCTGTCTTCGCTCGACTATGATGAACGCACACCGCTAATTCAGTTAGTTACCAAATATCGTCTACCGTGTCCAAATCCTTGCGTCGAAGATCGTTTAATCGTGGTAAAACAACTATCGAAACTAAATATGTCACATAAAAATGTTGCTAAATACAGTTCATGTTTTTCGAAAGTCTACAGGATTAATTGAACATTAAACTAAAGTCTACTGTAAATATTTACTCGGTTGTATAACGTGCTTTTCACGGCGAAGAACTCGGTATTATCGAATGTAGGTATGCTGTGCTTGCGAGCTTGCAGAGCTGATAAAGAAGATTTCTCTCGCCTGACCTTTTCGACTTATCCGAAGTAGATGAACACCGAAGATAGGAATTTTCTCACTACATTTTTAAAAGAGCAGAATAATAGTGTGCGTGACTCTTTCAAATTAAAAAGACCAGAAAGTATACTTCAATTTCACCTGATGAGACCAGAAATTTTTAACTTTTTCTAATGGAACCCTTTAGAGTTTGAATAAAAAATGCCAAAAATCCAAGTTTTGATTTTAGGAATCCACTGGTTTAAAATTTACGAGTGTTTTACATTTCTTTCAGTATTTATTGACAGATAAGTGCTGACGTCTATAACGTACATCACTACGTAACTAGAAACGCCTTTTTGTACAAGCACTGTTACAATTTCAGAAATTCATCTATCTCTCGAAGCTGTTCGCGTTCAACCAACAAGATTGTGTATTCACAGGGCAAACTCATCGGAGTCAATGCAATAGTTTTCACTAGAGGACCGGTTTTCACAGAAGGAAACGTCCAGCCTCATTGAAACTTGTCACATCCATGGAAGGTGTTCGAATCCTTCGTGAAACTGCTGGCTCGAAAGCACGTTTATCTCGGACGGACACAAATGCGTTTGATTCAGCCTTCAGCGATAAGAACGGTTATGATGTTTTGCCGGTGATAGCTAAGCCTTGGTCCTTTTCACGCAGAAGATCTTCTCGAGCAGTGGGCTGGGCTGGGGATTTTTTGCTTAGGGTTACCTCGATTAGGGGACGGTATCATGCTTCTGACAGAAGGGGTCGGTTATGTACACCCAATGACGAAGTGGTAACGGGGAAGGTGTCGAAACATACCCTCCTCGATCAGGATCAATAAGACCGTTTCCTGGATGATATATATCGACGACATTGGCAGCCAAGAAACTTTCCCGGCACTGTGACGCGTCTTTGTAGTAAACCACGGTGACGCGTGAACTGGAAGGCGGTTCGTGCCATGATGTGTGGGGTTTATAAATAGAGAACCCCGAATTTTTGTTTTCCGTCGGTCAAAAGTATGTGAACAGTTAATGGCGATCACCTAAAAATAGTGACGAAGTCGACCATGTGACTTATTAAATTTTATCTCGATGTACATTCAACAATAGTTGTGCAGAATTACAATTGAATTACTCCAAAATTATAATTACAAAGTAATTGAATTACATGGTAATTCAGTTATATTATAATTTATAATTCAGATCTTCATTCAATTAAATTACAATGTAATTCGTAATTGCAATGGAGTACAATTATAAAATACATTGTAATTGAATAATGAAAAATGAAGTAATAGGCAAGAAGAGGTTGCAAAATCCATGTGAAGGTTTCAAATGGAAGGAATTTATTATTTATAAATTTACTAGCTGCTCGTGACGTGCCTACGGCACACCTTCAATTATAAAGTATTTCAATTATATTGTATTTCAATTACACATCTGATTGAAATACATAATAATTAAATTACATTGTATTTCAATTATACAGTAATTCATTTACGACAATTACGATTGAATTAAAATGTAATTCAATTACAATGTAATTGAAGAAATCGAACGATTCCGTTATGTTTATTTTACTTTGTCACGAAATAAATGTATAAAAACTGTGAGACTGGTCGAATCCGTGTAATTTTGACGCGTGCTTCTCAAGATAGAATCCCATTCCTCCTTCCGATATTATTACAACAGTCCAACAAGTATGTTCAGGGAACCTGAAATGTCAACGGACAAGACGAACGAGTTTCAGACTCGTCACGTTTCAAAACTAGTCTGCCAGACTTTGAGAAACGGCTTCGCTCCTTCATCGGTTCGACACGGAAATAAAAGTCTTCCGAATGAAGCGTACAACTCAATCTTGTAAAAGAGTTTATTATTAGAACCGTTGTCATTGTGGCAGACAGACCACGTTTTCTTTTCATGCGCTCGGGCGAGAGGTATATATACAATATTTCCTGTTGTCTGAAACGGGAAGATAGCTTACCGCCAACTATTCTGGTCCACTTTATGGATTACTTCGCACGTTCGCGTTCGTTCGTTAGACTCAGCGAGACGGTGAAACATCGCTGGAGGCAAATAGACAAGCTGCTTGGATCTCGGATCTGGATCAGCTGTGCGAGCTGCTACTAATTTGCAACCGTATAGTCCAACGTCGAATTGGTTCCTACCACGCGCCGGCAGTAAATCTTTCATTTTACAAGACCTCTAATACAGAGAATAAAATATTAACCCTTTTAGTGCCAGGCGAAAAAGAGTTGCCTATGCGAGAATAACCGGCCGAATTTCACGGTTTTACTAGGTTTTGGGAAAAAGCTCATAAAAACCAAACAAGAAACAATATTTATATGATTGAAAAAGCAGTATATTAAGGACGAAATAGAGAACAAAACAATAACCATTTATAACGTATTATAAATTTATTTTGAGATTGAGTTCTCCCGCAATGCGAATAGTAAAGCACTATACTAAGCGGGACCTGTCGCTGAGTCGGACTCCGTTTGCTCTAACTGCGCTCTGATTGGAACCAGAATGTACGAATATTTAAACTGGGAAACTGAGCTGTTAATCGCGCATGTGGAATATTTACAATGGGGCCGTTGTTACCACGCTGAAGCTAAGATCAAGCCGGCGCAAGAGGAAATAACAAGAGTAACCGGAAGTATAGCAGTAAGGCCACGTAATCTGCGTAATGTGTTTCAATTTATTTAAAGACAGCCGTGGTCTAGGTGGATCGAATAGCCGGCCGCGGTATTTCACTGGAAATTAACTTAAACACGCCCGGGCGGTCGAGCATAATAAATACCAACGGGAAAACTAAATTAAAAATGATTTATCGTCGACAGGAGGCAATAGAATCAACGAAGGTAAATTGGTCATGACTGTCGAAAAAGTATAACTGTCAAAGAAAATAGCCTGTTATTCACGGCCGACTAACGTACATTTTTATGGTGTCCCAAGACAGATAGACGTTGTTACATGATGCACGAGCCCACAGTTTCGTAATTGTAACTTTCCCGCCATCTTTATACTCGTTGTTCCGATAAATCTGCCCCCCGAGAGACTGTTGCGCGTTCCACCCTGCCTCCATCCTTCTTTGATTCGCGAACGCTCGACACAGCCTCGCCCGGTATTTTTGCACGGGCTGCACTCGTATGTCTCATTACTTTATGGCGCGGCTGGCAATTTGCGCGCAGAAGAGCCTCCGCGAGCCGCCATTTTATAACAGCCGGCAGTTAGTTACTTGTGCAAGTGGCACTTGTTCATCCCTCCGCCCCCGGGTACCGAAACGAACGCGCACCTCCGTCTTTTCGAAGACTTTCCTTATTAAATGGAAATATTTTCGACAGCAGTTCGATCGACGATGCCTCCTGCTCGCCCTCGATATTTACAGTCGACAGTAACGACGTGCGACGCCGGTTTCTGCACCGTACATGGAACCACACCGCCGTCGCGTCGTCGTCGTTCCGGCTAAGGAGTAACGGGCAGAAAATGGGGCAATGATTCCGACCGTGAAAGTGCCTCGGAACGAAAATAAGTTCGACCGGTTGTTAAGTTAAAGAGCTACTTGATGCTTCGCGCGCCGCTGCAGTTGTTCAATCGCACCGACTGCTAGGCGGCCGCATGCTTCTATACACTTTCGCTCCTAATTATTTCGATGGCTTCGAACGTTCAATCTCTCGAGTCGGTAATTGCTACACGCGGATACGAATGACGAAACGTTTGTTTTAATCTAAAGGATCCGTTTAAACCCTTGTCGTTTTCTTTAGAGTCGCGTCGATTAAAACGCCTTTATCCCGAAAAATGTCGTAGAAGTGGAAAGAAAATTTCCGTCCTCTTTACAGCCCTTTCTCGCGTCTGAATTCCCGCATTTAAGGACGCGGGGTTTCGCACAGATGCCTCTTGGGGAGGTTTCCGTTCGGGCCGGGGATTATTGTAACAGCGTAGATAAAGAAAGGTGACATTCGCGAGAGGACAGAGAATCCCCGGTAAGAGGATTCTGGTATCAGCGACTATGAGACCAAGCTCGTTTCGTGGATGTTAACAATCGGAAGGAAATACCCTGATCCCGTGTGCTCCTCCTTTCCCGTTGCTCGCGAATTCTTTTCCATGTCTCTTGAGAATATTTCGCTGTGATATAGAGTAGTACCGAAATGAACATTGCAGTTGATAGGAATGAATTGAAATGGTTCAGATAGAAATGAGAATACAGTTTTAGTATGGCTTGTTGACCTTGCTTCTGGTAATTTTCAAAAGCACTATAAAACAAGGGGGGGGGGGGGGGTGTCGCTCGCTCGCTTCGCTAGCTTCGCTATATTATCTTAATTAATTTTTCGCAAACGATGCAACTCCTCACTATCCGGATTTGCAGTATTGATCTTGGGTTTCTTCGATACTGTTAATTTAAATTGTCCTAAAAAATGCACATTCGCAGTAGCGCCTGTACGCCTGCCAAAAGATTCGAAATCGGCAATAATAATCAAATCGCTTCACAATTCATGCTCCCATGATCTTCCCAAGTGTAATGATCCCGTTTTGGAAAGCTCTTGCATTCACGAATTCCTAAGAATTGATCCAACTGTTTCGCGTCATCAATCATGGATCAGCAAGCTTTCGCTCGCCATTCAGCAACTTGAATCACTTTAGCCGCTCGAGAAAGAAGTTGACCCACCTGGGAGGATAATTATACTATGTTCTTTATAGGCACAGCCATGATCGCGTGGTTACGCGTTCGTTTTGCGTGAGGAACACTTTCTCGAATGGGAACAGGATCAACGTAGATCCGTCTGTGACGTCAGTTCCAGACGTTACGTTCTCCAATAGTTTCACCGAGAGGATAGGTCCTCCTGACGGGTGACGTAAACTCGAAAGAGCAATTCGTCTTTATTTGACCGTTCAGGAAACGTGGTTGCAGCCTGCTCGGCAAACGACACTGGTCGTCGCAGATCGAGACTGCGATGTACACGATTTTATGGTTGCTTTGAAGTTCACAAATTTCATGGAAAATCTACTCAATTCGCTCGTTGACGCTTAAACAATCTGTCAATTACAATGAATAACTAGTAGGGCCTGCAGGTTTTAATATTTTTTATTTTGTGTGTGACTCTTCACGAGCCACACAAAGAACTTCCCGATTCGTTAGTTGCAGTATATTATTACCATTATTTATTTAGTGTACGTTTTAAAACCTATAAAAACTAAAAAAAACTAAAAAACTACTGGACCAAAGTGGACCAAAATCTAATCAGCTCTAAGTTACAGCGGGGCACATCGATTGCATTATTCATCATTCTGGTCGCATTGTTACTTTTTCAGAAAACGTTAACGAAAAATTTGATAACATACAAACGGACATACGCACACACACACACACAAACATTTTGATAAAAATAGTCTAAAATGACTGCAATGACCATGAAACGTGAAGATCTACTAAAAAATTGATTTTCGATTTACAAATTTACAAATTCGATTTACAACAACAAATAAAAATAACTAATTATCCACAGTGCGTGCGTGGAAAGTGTCTGTCTGCGTGAAACGAGGGTGAAATCGCGATGCATCTTTCATCCGGTTGCACGGCTACGACCGCTTTGTCCGCGCGACAGTTTCTGGTTTCTCGTGCGTACCCACTTCTCGGTCGCGATTTGGCGAACGGCCAAATGCCCCGAGTGCCGCCGAGTATTCCTACATCTGCCGCCAATAAACGGGTTATGAATCGCGCTAATTATACGCGACACGTTCTTACCGCTCGTTTAATTCACCGAAGTGGGTGTGAGAGAGAAAGAGAGAAACGGGGCTCTCGACTACTGCTTCGCGAGCGATGCACTCTTCAGGGACAAGTGCTCCTCGAATGCATCCCACTCGAGACGTACGCGAGCGCGCAGTTTGGTAACATTGTGCAGAAAAAGTCTGCCGAACATTCCGTCTGCTCACATTCTCGTCGCATAAATTGAAAAGGAACTTGAATTCTTCAAGTGACAGGAAAATGTAGCCTCCATCTCATTAGATTCTCCAACCGTTTATAACTCCCGTGAAGTGAATGATCAGCATTCTCAAATTTTTACGGAGATAAAAATTCGTTTCTTGAAGATCATTTCTCGATCGAATTAAATAAATCAATTTTCTGTATGAAACTAGATTAGGTAGTGAAAATCTACGCTAAAAATGAATAACACATTTTATGTTTGAATAACAGGACTTGTTTCATTTAGATACCACGCGAAACTTTTTCAAATATCATTTGAAAGTAATAATTTTTAATCCGCAGTCTAATTATGACATTGCGGATTTTATGCGTTTACGACAGAAATGGATGGACGGAATTTGAAACGCAAAAAACGTTAAAACGATTCGAGGACATCCGTATGTTACTTTCTATTTATTACAGTACACATTTCTGTATCTTGTAAATTACGAAGAAAATGTTGATCTTGCATGAAGATTCACAGTCTACTAATTATCAAGTTTGCTTCAACGAACCTGCCTGACGGTACTCGTGCCTGCCGAACGTGTTAACCACCTGCTGCAGGAGAACGCCATTGGCCCCGTGTATCCCGTGCGACAGCATCTGCACCAGCATCCCGACGACCATGACGACCCATCCCCATCCTCCCTCGGGGTAATAGTGCTGCTTTAACGTGTGCAACTGTTTCCAATCGGCAACCCATTGCTTGGTAATATGCATAGGTCGATCTGCAGGCGTTTGTTCGTTTCCACTGCAAGCAACACCGCTATCGTGTATGGACAAACGCGGCAAGGACCTGCTGCGATAGAGCACGGAAGCAACGGGGGTTTCATGGTTGCGAGGATCATTCTGGTCCTTGTCTTCGTATCCATCTCCATCCAGATACCCGGTGTACCTTTCGAGATAAATCTCCTGGGATAAACGAGGCTCCCCGCAATTTTCGCACTTGGCTTCGTCGATCTGTTTCGTCGGCCCGTCTTCAGGGGATCTTGCGATACGACCAACGTCCTGATCCGTCGATCGAGATGTCCTGTTTACCGTGACGACTTCTTGCGTGCTCTCAGTCGACCTGCCAGCGGGATCCTCAAGACAATCAACGTGTTTACGAGTCACTTGTATCCCCGGGTTCCTGCAGCCTCTCGAACCATCCAGGTTAAGATTCAGATGGTTCCTCGGCGCGGGACTGTGACCGCGCGAATCTTCCTGGCCCTTCCCAACGTCCATGCTCCCGATCTTGCAGACAGCCCTGGCAGAGATTAATGCCTCGTCCTCCAAATTGTTCCTCGGTTCGGTGCACCACGGTCTCTTAATCCGCACCCCGTCGTCGTCGACCCTGAAGTCCACGCTGAGACGCTTTCGGTCACCCGGTCGAAACTTACACGCATCATTCTCCGGGACGTTGATACTTTTCGACCGGTCTTCAGGCTCGATAGCCTCTTCGTTGTGCTCGTTATCTCGATTGATAAGCGGACTTCTTCTATTAGGGTCTTCGTGGTCCTCGACGATGATGTACCTCTCGGTTCCGTCATTATTCCGAGCATTTCGATGAACCGGATTATTTGATGTCCTAGATTGGTCCTTGCTTATTTCGTAATCGACGATAGCCGCAGCCATTATCCAGGTCTCTCACACACGTTCTTAACTTCGCGGCCCCTTCCTCGTCGTCTTCGCCGTCTACGTCGTCGTTTCTCTGCTTCCTCTGTCTCCTCTGGCTCTTCCATTTCCTTTCCACAGAGGGATCCTTGCTTTTCGTTGCTGGCTGGTTCTTCAGCGGCGGAACAGAACTGTAAGCTGAATCATAACGTTCCATTTACGTGGTCGATAGAGATCGCCGAAACATCGGACTCAGGATCTTCCAGAGGCTCGATGAGTTCTTCATTTCATCCTTCCTTCGACTTCAATGATCACTGATAGATCAATCTTTTTCCTTCGATTTCATTTATGTTCCTCAACTTCACGACTAATTCTGTTTATATCGAACATTGTCGAATAAGACGTGGAAATATTATATGTGAGAAATTCTTATTGATCAGAGGGCTCATTTTTCCTGATAGCACTCTCAATGGCTGAAACGATTTATAAAACAGTTGGTTTTCAGGTTGTGCGGTTTCGACAGGCCGGTGTTTGTCAAGGTAACTGTTCTACTGACCACTACGTAATTCAGGTATCTCGATCTCAATCTAAGCCTGTCGAGGACACGAGTGGCACGAGGAAACGACCGTTCGCGACACGCTCAGCACGCAAACTGGCCGAGAACCGCCACCGCCGCGGCCAAGAATCGTGCGGCTCTCTGCGACAGCTGCGCTTCTGGAGTCGGCTGGATCAACCGAAGCCCAAGGAATCCCTCTCTCTTTTTCTAAACCCCCTCCCGACGGTTCCTTCGGAGATTTTATTTAGTTCACACCATGTTCAGTATTCTGCTCGCCGAACTGTACCTTTCTTTTTTGCGAAACCGGGCTTAGGAAATTATTTGATTCGCGATCGGGTCGTAGAGTTCGGCCACTGTGCCTTCGTCCGATACCTTGGAAAAGCGTTTTCGTTAAACAGATATTTTCAAATAAACGAAGAAGTCTTGTGCTGTATGCTAGTTTCATTTAACAATATAGTAGGATTATGGATTTTTTTGTGAAATAATACAACGAAGGATGAAATGTTTAATTTTCAAGAGTATTTTTAAACACTTTAAATGTTCCGACTGTTTCGCATTTGGTTCGCTCAATTTTATTAAATTCACAAAATCTGCAGTCTAGTGATAACTTGCTAGTGGACGAAACGTAAACTAATGTTCATCGAGGTCCGCTGACATAATCCTCTCGAATCTATCCAGCACCGTCATAAGTCTAAAATCCAGAAGGAAATGTCATCCCCTGTTAGTCGAACTTCCCGAAACTATCTCGAGTTTAATCTGCCCTTGCTTGCGTATCGTACCGCCCAGTTCTCCGTAGCGTCGTCTTTATGGCATTATACAATTATAGTCGGACTACTAGTCTGGGATCGCCAGTAATTTTATCAGGCTCGAAAGTGGAAGGTTGAATCGCCGTGATGATCCTAACTTTTTCATTTCTGCCGAAAAGTCGTATCGTCTCGCAACGGCTTCCACGCGGCCCTTGCTCCCTAAATCTCAGCCCATTGTACCCGTTCTTCCACCCGACAGGTTATTTTCTCGTCCACCGGAATATATGGATTCGCAAATGCGCATTTACTTTATGCTTGCGCACCTGTATCATCAACGGGTATTACCTGTGGGCCTCTATGCCGCGACGCGGGCTATAAACGCAGGCATACTCCTGTATTCGCGCACGATGCCGATGTTAACACGTTCGATAATAAGCATGCTCCAACGACCGATTTGATCGTCTCGATTTCGATTGATTGCTGTTAATGCATGCGTCAAAAGCTCGTACAGGTGCTAACGGTGTATACGAAACGCTTAAAAGTTTGCACCGTGTGTAGGAATACACAGGATGATTTTGCGAATTCAGACAAGTTACTCATCTCTTTAAACTGTCACTCGTCCTTAATTTCACGAACTAAACTTATTTTTTTACAAATTTTTTGAAAAAAATTTGTTTATTCTATTTTTATTTTTTATTTATTTTATTCTATATTTTTTGTATTCAAATTTATGAGCTAACGAAGTTTTGGATAAGAGTTTTTTATTATACCGGTTGGGACATGTAAATGGGGAACACCTAAATATCTCGGTTATTATTAGTCGTACAAAAAATCTCCACAGAATAAAGTTGTTCTGTTTCAAGGGGCGAATTTGATGATGGTAAAATTTTTTCTCGAGGTAATTTTTCTACAAGATTCCAAGGTCATTGATATTTTTTAGATTGGAATCATATATTTTTTGTTCATATTCTTATAGGGAATAAAATGACAAATTCAACAACCCATCATAATAAATGAAATTCTTCCCGATCGTAAATGTAATATATAATAAATTTGTGATATCGGCGCAAGGTTCGATCATTAGTAACAGCAAGTTTGTAAATTAATTTGTCTCAACATTTCGAAATCTGTATGTATCATCTTCAAGAGAATTTTTGAGTCTGAAAATTAATAATGAGCCGAATCATGCATTTTATTCTCTATAAGGATATAAATAAAAAAATATATAATTCCAGTTTTTTTTTTAAATATGGATGACCTTGAAATCTTATAAAAAAATAATCTTGAGTAAAAATTTTACCATCATCAAATTCGCGCCTTGAAACAGTGCAGCTTTAGTCTGTGGAGATTTTTTGTAGAACTAATAATAATAATCGAGATATTTAGGTGTTCCAATTTAAATGCCCCACTCGGTATTATTATATTAGAATTATATTAGAAGAAGTATCCAAACTCTGAATCCGCATCGTAGAAACTGATGCCGCGTTTGATATAATGGACACAAAATGAAATAAATAAAAATCGTATTAAATTCTGTGGAATTTCATATTCTAGCTTTTCTTTTTAAACTTTTATAAGCCATAAATGCATAAAGATCCGCAGTCCATTCATAATAGGAATCGTGAATGTATGCGTTTCATTAATCTCCTAGAAAAGAAGTTGCTCTGCACTATATCCGTCTGTCAGTTTCGCAAACATGGTAGATGCTTTCCTCGAGCAAATCAATATGTTTTTGTTGAAGCGATAGTTGCACAAAGGGGGATCAAAGCGGAAAGAAAAATACGGGAACAGGAAGAGGAAGTTCAATAAAAGGCGCAAGAAAATGTTACGGTTTGAATCCCCCAAGCGATTTACTGAATTTCTTTGAATATTTGTTCAATGGGTAAATAGGAGGTACGTCTGCTGGGAATTTTTCAAATATCGACCGTCTCCATTCTGTAGACGTTGCGCCGGATGTGAACGTAGAGAGCGCTTTGATGTCCTTTCAGTTGTGTCGGTAATTCAGATACGAAATTCCTCAAATTCCTTAGATCCTCAATTTGTAATTTCAAAATATTTCATAGACGAGAATACAAAATACAATGCAAAATACAAAATACAAAATATTTCATAAACGCCTTACACTTTTTTTATACATAAATGTTCTAAGAATCGATCTGTAGGAACAGTAGTACGTTGAAAACCAAAGTAAGATTAAGACTTTACTGTAAGAACTTAAATGATAAAGTGGATCAAGGAAGTGCTTGTCGACATCATTGGCAAAAGGAATTGTTAGAAATATTAAACAGCTATAAATGATAAATTTAACAATAATTGTCACAATGATCGATGTCGATCGATATTCGATGGGGTGGGGAGAGTTGCTCATCGCTGCACGCAGCGTGCCTGAGCCACCGACAAGATATTGTTAAAGACTGCCACCCTTACGGGACTACGTGTCTCACGAATTTTTCAGTGTTCTCTTACGCCCTCTAGGATATATTCTGACTGGAGTGAGAAACACAAGGCAGCCGACAGCATTTCGCGGTACAGAAGACCACTGAGGAGATCTCGCTGGTAAGAACTGTAAGAAGGCGAATGAAGGCATGAAATGTTACATTCTCTGACGAATCGAACTGGTCTCTTTCTTATGCCAAAAATCCAACTTTCGAAACTAGGAGATCAGTGATTTAAATGTTATGCCTTCTTAGAATTGGTCAATTTCAAATCTTTTTGCCGAACAAGAATACCTGCCGTGTTTGAATGAAATAACCGTTGCGCGCCGCTTACTGAGCGGCGTCGCTAGGTGGCGCCACGAGAGGACGGTTGTTGCAAACTTTCATACACGCAGTTTGAACCGCCATTTGCCGCCACTGATCGCTTGGAATCGTCACGCGTAGAAAGTTTATTGAATTTTGGTACGCATTCATTTAGATTCTCTATTCAAATTGAATTGTTTATTTGTTATTCATTCTGATTGTATACTATTATTTCTGACTGTTTGCGTGTATTATTTCTTTCTATTACAGATTCCGTGAGCAAAAAATCCATCGATTGAAAACATCGATGCTACGCCTATCTTTCCGAGAAACAATGCCCAGACGCCAATGGTCATTGCGAACATTGGTCTGCAGCGGCGGACGTGTCACCGTACGTATCCGTTGTTTTTTCAATAATATTGTATTGTTGATCATCCTTTTCGAACGAATTAGTCAATAATTAATAAATATTCAACTTGAAGCAAGTTTTTCTTATTAATTCTGAGTTTTTCGTGTTTCGTAACGGTCACTTGCATTTGAAGTCGTGTCGTGCTGTAGACTTTTAGTTTTTCAATTTTCCGGTAAAAATAATTTTGACTACATATTTCAACTAAATTATTTATTCATTGTTAATTTCGATTGATTTTCTGTGTGTTTTCAATGGAAAACCTGTATTTTACCCCCATCTTTACAGCACCAGCCAAATGCTATTAAATAAAATTAAATCAAGAGTATTTATTTGAATGTTCATTCAAGTAAAATTTTCTGCCGTTGTACATCTCTCGAAACCAGAAGTTTTGGTCTCTTTCTTATTCCAAAAATCCAAGTTTCGATACTGGGAGGTCAGTGAATTAAATCAAATGGCCTTTTAGAGTTGGTCAATTTCATATCTTTTTGCCGAGCAATTTTTGCCTGCCATGTTTGAATGTAATAACCGTTGGACGCCGCTTAGCCAGCCGCTTACCGAGCGGCGTCGCTAGGTGGCGCCACGAGAGTACAGTTATTGCAAACTTTCATACACGCAGTTTGAACCGCCATTTGCCGCCACTGATCGCTTGGAATCGTCACGCGTAGAAAGTTTATTGAATTTTGGTACGCATTCATTTAGATTCTCTATTCAAATTGAATTGTTTATTTGTTATTCATTCTGATTGTATATTATTATTTCTGACTGTTTGCGTGTATTATTTCTTTCTGTTACAGATTCCGTGAGCAAAAAGTCCATCGATTGAAAACATCGATGCTACGCCTATCTTTCCGAGAAGCAATGTCTAGACGCCAATGGTCATTGCGAACATTGGTCTGCAGCGGCGGACGTGTCACCGTACGTATCCGTTGTTTTTTCAATAATATTGTATTGTTGATCATCCTTTTCGAACACATTAGTCAATAATTAATAAATATTCAACTTGAAGCAAGTTTTTCTTATTAATTCTGAGTTTTTCGTGTTTAGTAACGGTTAGTTTTTCAATTTTCCGGTAAAAATAATTTTGACTACATATTTCAACTGAATTATTTATTTATTGTTAATTTCGATTGATTTTCTGTGTGTTTTCAATGGAAAACCTGTATTTTACCCCTATCTTTACGGCCTCATCCAAATGCTATTGAACAAAATTAAATCAAGAGTATTAATTTGAATGTTCATTGAAATTAATACTGTGGCCAAACAAATTATTTACTGCCGCTGTGCATATCTCGAAACCAGAAGTTTTGGTCTCTTTCATTTGCCAAAAATCCAAGTTTAGAAATTAGGAGATCAGTGAGTTTAATTTTATGCCATTTTAGAGTTGGCCCATTTCATATCTTTTTGCCGAGCAATAACTGCCATGTTTGAATGTAGTAACCGTTGGACGCCGCTTAGCCAGCAGTGTCGCTTACCGAGTGGCGTCGCTAGGTGGCGCCACGAGAGCACGGTTATTGCAAACTTTCATACACGCAGTTTGAACCGCCATTTGCCGCCACTTACTGCTTAGCATAGTCACGTATATATTTTTCGCATTTTCTCGCTAAAATTAACAGAATTACACAAGAAAGTGGCAACAATTTCTGCTCGTCGGAGGTAGAGTATTATCTTATTTAATTTTCATTGACATCTATGTATTTTCGAATCGTGATGCATTCTCGTGGTAATTTGCTCGTGTGTCGTGTCAATCAAACCTATTTAAATTCGTTCCGTGGTACAGAAATAAAGTTTATTGAATTTAGGTACACATTCATTTTGAGTAGCTATTCATTCTGATTGTTTGCTATTATTTCTGACAGCTTGTGTGTTCTTTCTGTTACAGATTCCGCGAGTAAAACATTCATCGCTTGAAACATTGATGCTACATCTATGTATTCGAAAATCGAAGTCAAGACGCCAACGATCATTTCATAAATTCATCAGAAGCGGCGGACGTGTCACTGTAAGTATCCGTTGTTTTGTTCAATAATACTGTGTTGTTGATCATCCTTCTTGAAAGAATTAGTAAACAATTAATAAATATATAACTTGAACGATGTATTTCGTATTAATTCGAAGTTTTTCATGTTTCGTAATGGTTAATTCTATTTGAAGTCGTTTCTTGCTGTAAAAGTCTAGCTTCTCAAACTTCCGTTAAAACTAATTTTGGCTTTATATTTCAACTGAATTATTTATTTGTTGTTAATTTTTATTGATTTTCGGCGTGTTTTCAACTGAAATTAACGAATTTGTTATTTCTGTTACAGGTTTGGAGGAAGAAGTTAAAATTGATCGAATTCTACCCAGATCGATTCTATGGATGCAATCCAAAAATCAAACGAAGTCAAGACACCAACGTTCACTTCGTACTTTCGTCAAGCAGCGGCGTTCGCGAGAGAGTAAGTATCCGTCGGTTTTTCAATAATACTGTGTTGTTGATGATCCTTTTTTTTTTGGTAAATATTTAGTTGTTATTTCTCCAAAACGGATAGACTTTTAAATTTTTTTTTTGAATATTGCATTGTCATCTAGTTCTAAGCTATGTTTCCAATTTCAAGTCTGTAGCTTATCGGAAATTTAGTTTAAAAACAATTTCAAAATTTGTCACCGAACGGACAAGAAACCGAGCTAATAAAAACGTGGTAATAATATTAAAAAAAAAAATAGAATAAGGATAGAAGCAAGAAAACGGTACCTTTTACGGAACGGTCACTTTATATCGAATTTTTTATTAGTGCAGCGGGGCAAGAACGCAGGTTTATACCTGCGTTTTACCATATATACCCTTCAAAGCAATATACATAGTACTCACCAACTATCTATATAGCTATCCTTGTTTATTGATATTTTGATAACACGTTTCGAAAGTTGTCCCACTGGTGTATGGAAAAACAGGGTGAAAAAAAAATGTTTTGTATTGAAGGAATTGCGATGTACGTTTCGCGAGCCTTCTCATCCCTCCCCTCCGCGTCGCACCAGATGGTCACAATTTGGAGGAAATTTTCGATCGTTGCGGACTGCCCCCCTCCAACCTTCGCGGTCCCAAAAATCCGACCGCGGCTCATTCGAAACGTGACAGTCGACATTGACGGACGTGTTTTGCGTTGTCTCCCAGCTTCTGTCTTACCTCTACCGCTTCCCTTATAGCAACAAAGATCTCTACGTGGTGCGTACGGTTTCTATATTTCTTCATTCGGTAGTAATACGGATTATTTACTACAGTTTTTATTTTTGTTAATACCGTGTTGAATGGAAATATTTATTCTTCATCGATTTAAATTTATTCGTGAATCGTGTATTGCCTTCTCGCGATATATTTGCTCTTTTGTCGTGACGAATAATCGAATTCGTGTCATGTGATAGAAGTCAAGTTTATTTAATTTTTATTCAAATTAACTTTTTGGTTTATATTGAACTTGAATTGTTTATTTCGTATTAATTCAAATTTATTTTTTGACGCTTGGTCGATCGATATTAATTGAATTTGTTCTTTTTATTATAGAGCTTGAAGGAAAAGAATCTCACTGAACAGACGAAGTCGAGACGCAAGGTATTGTACTTCTTCGAGCAAGAGTGGACGTGAGCGTAAGTAACATTATCTTACCAATTAAACCGTATTCTCAAATATCATCTTTTCAAAACATAATTAATAATTAATAAATATTCAACTGGAATAGTCTCTAATGCTCGATTGATTGAAATGAAATGAATTTCTTCCTTTTATTACAGCGCTTGAAGAAAAAGAATGTCACTCAATAGACGAAATCGAGACGGTAGCGGTCGTGCTTTTTTTTCGAGCAACAGTGAATGCAAGCGTAAGTAACACTATCTTATTAATTGCATTGTGTTCTTAAACATAATCTTTCAAACTAATGACAAATTAATAAATATTCAACTAGAATAGTCTTTGAAAGTCGATAGATAGAAAAGAAATGAAATTGTTATTTCTGTTACAGAACTCATCGAACACATCAAATATTTCGGGGATATTCAAAGACATACGTGATGTTCAGAGGCAGCTGAGATCGAGAGCAACGTGTCGTGCTTACATCAAGGGGGAGAGAATGTAAGCAGCAAACTATTTTCACAATTAATCTTTGTTGTTGAACATTTTGTTTTCAAAGTGATAATATAGCTTACACAAGTTGAATACTTTTTCTATATTATAGTTTTATTTCGAAAATCATTTAAATCGATTCTTTATATCCCGTTAGTATAGTAAGAATCCATTTTTTAATATCATGCTTCTTTTTTGATTCCAGGATTGCAAAGCTTTGCGCAGTGGCGATATCGTAACCAATGAGGCTCTACCGAGGCGAGGTGCGATTATTGCTGGTTGCGGATTGTGACGCATTTTTCTCTTCCCCCAACAAGTAGTGAGTGCAAAAGCAACAGTTTTTTATTCTTACATTTGAGTAGAACTTTTTGATATTTTGACAAGTATAGTGACCGTGGAAAACGCCAGGCGTTTTCCGCGGGTAGTAATCTGTTGTTTTTTAGTTAGGTAGGGTCTTTTTGTACGTCGCGTTTTTTTTTAATAAATATAATTACATAATTTCAATAATTGAGTTTCCAAATTGCGAGAAGATGAAAATCTTCCGTTCCTAATTGTTTGTATTTTTAAATCATTTTGAATCGCTGGAAAATATTTGATACTACGTACAAAAAGACGATTCGCGACGGATAGATTCTTTCGGCAAAGCATAATTACTGGATTAATTAATTTATATATTACTTTCACGAGTAGAGTTTTTTCATTATTTAGAAAGTTTGCTTTGTCGAAAGGGTCATCCGAGGATTTTTTTAAATAAACACAGTTTTTGAATGAATAAATATATAAATAAAAACAAATTTTCATTAAAACCATTCTTTTTGCTCGAAAATATAAATTTAAATTACATTTTTTATGATCATTTCTGTCGAGATTAAATTTTAAATTCCAAGCTATTTTTCGAAAATGTAAGAACGTTAGCCCGCATAAAATCTAACCGATTCTTTTAGCTAGGATTTTCAGGATATTGAGATTCTGTGTTCGTTGCTCGAATCCTCTCGCGTGCCCAGGCGCTACTCGGGAGGGTAAGAGCAACGGGCATAGAATATTGTTTTGTATTATATGTGGCGACTGACAGTGGTTAGTGTTTCGTGCACGACGTACATTCCACTTGTGTGTGTGTGTTGATAGGCAGTGGAATTGCGTCGGTTTTTTAAACTCAGTTGAATAAAACATTCCTGTTGATCCGTGACATGCTACATGGATCTTCGTGGAATGTGTTGTAGTTTTCTTAATTTATTAAAAATAATGAGTAATATTCCGAATTACATTAAACTGTTATTTCAATTTCGTCAATTTCGTGTTTCGCAATGATCACTGCCATTGTCAGGCGATTTCAGGAAAACTGGTACGTACATTTAGAGTGTGTGCTTGTGGTTTGAACGCTAGGGTGTCGGAGGCGTCCCGGGACGTACTCTCTAGGTGTGATAGGTTATTGCACCCTGGCGTGTGTGTGGAGATCGTGTTGTGGATGTGTTGGAGAGCTTGTATTTTGCAATTTTTTAAATATAGGGCTAGGCAGGTTAGGTAACTTACCTTCTTTGTGTGATTGTTAATACTAAGTAGGTAGGGTCCGGGGCTGGCTACCGTTTTCTCTTTCGGGTAGGCCGCGATTCGCACGGTAGCCAGTCACTGGTAGGAGCCCGAAGTATCGTCTTGAAGCTAAATCGAACGAAGCATGACGTTCGAATTTATGCTTCTTGCTCGATTCTTCGTGTTGTTCTCTTAGCTTCTCGCGGACGCGGACGCGAACGCGCGCGGAATTAGGGCTTTCGAAACGTTGCGATACCGGCTCGATTGCACCAGAGGAGCGATACGCTTCTTTCGAGACTTGTAATTCGTCTCGGAAGTCGTTGATCGTTTTCACTCTGCGAGCACGTGTAGGGTTGCAGATGTTTGGCGGTCCGCCGAAGAGAAAGAAGCGGCTATATGCCGAAGAGGCCCCGACAAACTGTCGCTCAAGAGGGCAACTATTAATGACTTCGCATCTGAAGATGCGTCTTCGCATGCGAAGTCATTTCCTTACTACCTTGTCACTGTACTTGTCTGTAGAAAGTAGAAATTGTAGAAAAGTAGATTTTGTTGAATATATGGGCTGGCCACGCCGCCCCAACGATCAGCGGAGATGGGCACGTCCGCGATTGAAATAGCGTTGCGAAAATATCACGCGTGTTGCATTAGTTTTTGAACAGAGATGAAAATTAGTGTTGCGAATAAAATAGACGCGATTTAGATTAGATGTCATTTTGAATGTTTCTTAAATATTAATTGCAATTTTTTAATAGTTTAAAGATTTTATAATTCTTTTGTATAAAATGTAAAGTAGTCTTTTGGATCTCTGTTCGTTGAATTAGATTTGCGCAATCAAAGTATCGCGTTTGTATTATTCGAGTCTTTCGACATTTCAGGCGCCCATGCTCCAGCTGCAACGAGTCGCAAGTAGAAATTGTAGAAAAGTAGAATTTGTAGAAAAGTAGAATTTGTTGAATATATGGGCTGGCCACGCCGCCCCAACGATCAGCGGAGATGGGCACGTCCGCGATTGTAATAGCGTTGCGAAAATATCACGCGTGTTGTATTAGTTGTTCCTGAACAGAGATATAGAAGTTAGTGTTGCGAATGAAATGAACGCGTTTCAAATTAAAATTCATTTTAAATTAAATTTCATTTTAAATTAAAATTCATTTTATATTCTAATTTGTACATTTTATAAATAGCATTTTTATTAGTATTTATAGTTTTTGTAATTGTTTTCACGAAAATGTACAATAGTCCTTTGTATTCTCTGTTCTTTGCATTAGCGTTACGCAGTAAAAGAATCGCGTTTTTGCATTCGAGTCTTTCGATATTTCAGGCGCCCATGCTTCAGCTGCAACGACTCGCTGCCGGGTGTGGTGTAGGCTTTCGCGATTGCGAGTAGTGTTGCGTGAGAATCTCAACGCGTTGCATTAGTATAGTACTTTTCAAAGTCAAAATTGAAGTAGGGAATGTTTTGGACGAGATTGGTGGAGGTCTCCACCTACTCTTCAAGTAGGAAAGACCTCGCAGCACATGACCGCATGGCACCGTCTCTGTCTGATAAAGGCAGCGTTACTAGGCTTCGGTCTATACTCAAAGCGGCCAGCTCGTGGAGTGTATACTCGCGAGGTGGAATCACGTTTTGAGCGAAGGGGCGCATCTGTCCTGGCGTTACGACGTCCAGGCAGGTGGATGGTCGTCATTAGCGTCTGGATCCGGGGTAGATCCAATGGGCTTGGAAACCCAGTCGCTAGCTATCTCGTCCTGCCTCTACTTCATGCCGATTTGAAAAGGCTTTTTTATTTTTTATTCTTTTCTAATAAATACATACATGTCGCGAATAAAATGATACTCCGCGGACATCACCATCTTTGTTTTGAATTAGCGTTGCGAGAATTTGTGTCGCGATTGTTTTAGTGTTGCGAAAAAGTAACAACGCGTTGTTTCAAGGCGGGAATAAAGTAGAAGTATATTGGAAAACGCGCCGTAATAACAGATATTAGTTATGAATTGTGAGTTGCGACCTCGTAATAGATTAGTGAGTAGAGGACCGACATTGTAGGGTCAGTTGCGCAGGGTGCATAGAAACAGAAATTTCAGAGATCTTTTTTTTGGATTTCCAAATATATTTGGATGTAACTTTAGAGTTTTTTATACCGTAAAAATGTGGAGCATATGCCCACCGGGCCACTACGTAGAGTAGAAACGTATTGGTACGTTCTGAGGCCAAGTTTTGCCGCAAAGCAGTTAGCGCAAAATCACGTGTGCCTTCCGCCATTTGTGTGAGCGCTAAATGCATGGAACGTACCACTGCGTTCACCAGCATGTATATTTTTTGGGACTAACCCCCCACAACGTAGTGGTTCGATCGCGATCGTATAAGCATACACACCGTGTTGTATGTTGAACGTATCGAACGCCTCGTCGGCCCGCAAGGTAAAAGACGGGGTATCTTTACGTTTCGTGGTGTAGCTTTGTCGATGAAATTGAATGTTTGTTGCGCCCTGCAAAACTCATTCCTGCAATGTCCGAATCTATTCTATTATGATGTTCGAGGTCGTGTAGCATTGTCTTTTTAACGCGTTTATATTGAGAATTCGCAGAATCGTGGCGAATAGTTTAATAGAAAAGTTTTCCATTATGCAACTACTAGGAAATCCCGCCTTTTAGAGTTGCGATGGAATGAAATGCCACACTGCACCCTCATATGCTTGTGTTTTATTTCTTACAGCTTACCAACCTAAATTCTCGTAGCCATTGTCTCCCCATAGAGTGGCGTGAAAAGAAATTAAAGTGCACGGGAGTTTTCTATACCGAATTTATAGTAAATTAGTGTTGCGACAAATTATGCACTTTTCGCGTTTGAACAAGGTATTTATTTATAGATTTAGAGTTGCGAAAAAATAATTCGCGGTTTGGTTCCTCCCTTAATTTTAAATGGCTACAATCGCGGTTCAATTTAGAGTTGCGCAAAATAAAACAAAAGTGCACGGGTGTTTTTAGTTTTTGATAAAATAAATTAGAGCCGAGAGAGAATGCACTGTTCGCGTTGTTTTCAGATGTTCTTTGTACATGTTTGTGTAGAGTAGCGTTGCGCAAAAATGGCCCACTCGCGCGTTGTTTGAAATATATTCAGTGGACCACTAGTCTGCATATTTATCTTTTTTTTTTATTTTTTCATTGTGTTAACCAAATTTTCAGCTTCTTTCAGATATTTCTTCCCGTCCCGGTGGAGTGGTAAGAAAATTAAATTACAGCATGAACATTCCATGTAGAGTTGCGCAAGAAAATTAAAGTGCACGGGAGTTCTTCGTACTGTATTTATCATATTAACATCGCGAATAATAATGCACTGTTCGCGTTTGATTTTTCTATACGTTCAACACGTATTTTGTAGATTAGTGTTGCGAGAAAATGGTCCACTCGCGCGATTGTTTGAAATACACATCGAGTGGACATTCATTTCTAATTATATTTTTTTTTTCATGTACTAATTCGAAATTTAGTGTGTTTCAGTTTCAGATTATTTGAAAGCAGAAACAGCTTAACTTGGAGTTGTAGAAATTTGAATTTGTATGTAAACAGTTGCCCGGGCATGGTTGCATGTGTTGCATGTATTATTGGTATGTGTTTTATGTGTTGCATGAGTTGCATGTGCTGCACCGATGTTGCTTGTGTTGTGTGTTTTGCATGTTGTTGCATGGTGTTAGTGGATTGTGATTGTCACATGTTATGCATGGGGATTATGAAAAAAACTTTTTCTATACCATGGTATAGAAGATTTAGTGGGTCGGACGGGTAGGCTAGCAATTATCCTGTTCTTAATATTCATTTGTATAGTTGCCTAAAGTAGAGCACTAACAAATGTTTATCAGGAAGAGTGCAATTATTTATACGGGCTTTTTTTTCTATTTTGTAATTGTGCATTTTTGTAATTTTCCGTCGGGTGGGACGATAAGAAATATTATATATTAAGATTATATAATGTATAACGTATATTATAGTACATAATATTATGATTGTATAATATATAATATAATATATATATATTTATAATGGTATAATATATACTTTTTTTAAATATTTTTTATTTAATTGTATAATACATTTTATAATATATACCAAGTGGGTGGGTGGGTCTCACTCGCAGCAACCTCCACGTGGTGAGACCCGGGCAATCGGTGTGATTACCGATTTATAATATTTTATTTCGTGGAAATGAGACGAATTGCTCTATAAAATATTAAAAATCGGCAATCACATCGAGCTAATGCTGCGAAATTAAAACAATTTCTCGGGATAATAATTCAAATAATAAATATAGAAATAAATAAAAATATATTTATTTAAACAATTAATTTAATAAAAGTAGTATTGACATAATAGTTCAAATAATTAATATAGAAACAAATTATTAAAATGTATTTATTTAAAAATTCTTTTAATTATAAATAACAAATAACTATTTATAAAACAACGATATAAAATAATGATTATAAAACAATAATTACAATGGTGAACAATAAGGGATGTAAGAAAGCAATAAGAGTGCGTAATGAAATTATAAATAAAAAAAGCAATCTATTTTCTAAGAATTTCAGAATGGGTAATGTCAGGAGTCTACATTTATTTATTACCTGCTGTACTGACGCAGTTTCACGTGGTTCATGAACAAATGATCTATTTAGGTAGAGAGCGCTGAACCACCAACTGAATCTCGTCGGTGGGGTGGAACTTTTTAGAGATGTGGTCTTTCAGGTCACTGTAACTTCCACCGTTATCACCCCGCCCATTGCGCCCACTTAGCGTGCCGCGGAATAGCATGGGCGCTGGCAGTCTTTAACAGTATCTCGTCGGTGCCTGAGCTCTGCGAGAGCGCTCAGTCAGTCAGTCAGTCAGTCGGGCCAGAGCGACCGACAGGAGCGGTCAGGTTCCGGAATTTTTCGGGACCAGGGTGTCTATCAGGGGTCATGCACAGCTACGCTGACCTCCTAGCCTCGCTTATTCTCTCGTTTACTCTCGATAACCTTGGACTACCTACATCCCTCTGCTCTGGGTCGCTATTGTTTCTCTCTTTGAAACAATCAGAGCTTTCTGCCTGCTTCGCCTTTAGTCCCCCATGGATCGGAGACTTCTACGATTCACACACTTTTTTCTAGGCAATTATTACTCGACCTATATGTGTAATTTCGTATAAGTCCGTCCTTGTAAGAAAGGGAGAGTTTCTGGGTCTCTCGTGTAGCTACTTCCTTGTAGTGAGACCTGGGCAATTGATAATATCCTCTATTTGTGAGATCTTTTAGTATCTTACATGTAGTGGATAATATCGAGCTACACAATTAGTTTCTGTTAGTATTGGACAGTAGTAGAATGTTGAACTGTAGAATAACACTGTCCAACAACAAAAATATTTCCATATAACTGTTGAGTGGATCTGACAAAGTTTTTCGTTCTGATTTCGAACCAGGTCTTAATTTTTCTCCTACATGCTCAGTTTTTGAGAATCTTGAATTTGAAAAAATACGTATTTTTCGACTTTGTACAAATATTGTGATGTTATTATATGAGATATTGTATTGTTTTTTATAGCAAAAGATTCTCTAGACTTTCCCGAATCCAGTGATGTGCATTAGTAATATGTTGTGATTGTGTGAGCATGTTTAAACAATGGGATACGGCGCGCGGACGCCCGCTTTAGTGGTGAGCGTCACTGGCGCTAACCCGTGTCGGGTATGGATATTTTGTTCTCTGGATTGAAAAAAACGTCGACGTTGGAAAGTTGACAGGACGATTTCCCAAGATAAAAGTCTGCTTTATCGCGTTATGTAATTCGATTTTCCGCTGGACCCTTATTTTTTTATATAGATTGAAAAATATCTTCAAAAATGTGTGCAAAAGTAGTGTCTCTCCGTCTTTAATGTTTGTTTAAACATGTTTAAACAAAAGTTTCAAGAGCAATACACAAGCACAACGTATTACTAATGCACATCACTGGATTCGGGAAAGTCTAGAGAATCTTTTGCTATAAAAAACAATACAATATCTCATATAATAACATCACAATATTTGTACAAAGTCGAAAAATACGTATTTTTTCAAATTCAAGATTCTCAAAAACTGAGCATGTAGGAGAAAATTAAAACCAAATTCGAAATCAGCGCGAAAAACTCTATAAAATCCACCCGTTATATGAAAACATTGCAAAAGTTGAAATTTGTTAGACATTACAATCTGCATTATAATATGCCCAATAAAGACGAATGATTGTTGTAACTTTTAGTAGTATTATTAGTTAACGAATATCGATTTTACATTGTAGATTTAATTAACGTCTTTAATTAAAATTTCCAAGTAATCAAAGATGCAACGATGGATACGCGAATTCGAGTTAAATCTCTCGCCGTTATTAAAGTTCGAAAGTAATATCTTCTACGTCGTCGGAACCGAGAATTTACTACATTCTGCAGCTGTCTGCTAAACACCTTTCCGAGGCTGTACCGATCGTTCTAGTTTCCCAATTAAAAAGTATCTTCGACGGCAAGCAGTACTTCGAAGCTTCGCCGAACTTTCGGCACTCTCTTACATAACCAGCTAAAAGCATCTGCTTCTCGTAAATTTTAGATAAGACTATTAAAACCGGACGCAAACTCGCCCAAAGAAATTTGCGTTCCCTTTCATCTTTGACCATCAAACGTTTCTCTACAGCGAAACAGGTCAGTGCGACCGCTCTAATTAAACGTTTGTTGTCGTCATTTGTCATCAAAGTGAAACTAAGCTCCCAGTAAAATGCAATTTATGGGAGTGCAGCCGTCTCTAGTTATCGTAAGAAATGCAGTCGTGGTATGCTGAATTCCGACTGCATAGGAACTGTGCCACCGGAACTCAATATTACTTGTTCCATAACAAGAATTCGGGTGTTATCGCGAACTACTTTATACGGCATCAAAACAATTATTGAGTATAATAATAAATTGAACTCATGAAAATATGAACTTTTCCTACAAACTCATTGAAAGACTGCGAATCATTATGCATTTGTAGCTTCTAAAAATGTTCAGAACAAGTTAAAATAAAAAATTCTACAGAATTGAATACGACTTTTAATTATGTCAGATCTACAAAGTCTACTACCACTGAAAATAAGGCTTTATTTGTTCCCACTATCTTGAGATTTCACTGGGAAAATCAATGTTGGTTTATTTGAAATACTATAATCGATAAAACAAAAAAAAATGAATTTGTTTAATGCATTTGTACACTACTTCATAAGTTACTTTTGCTTCACGTTCACTTTATCTCGTGCATTAATCGTGTCACGACTTCGTTCCTTGAGCATAAAAATAAATGATAGTTTATTTGTTTAAAACCAGATTCAGTTTATTTATCCCAAATTTCCAATAATTAAAAATTGCATAAACATCCAAAGTCTGCTCATTAATAACAGAGATATTTAAGTGTTCTCATTTAAATGTCTCAGCCAGCGTACAACAGGGACTCTGAATGTCTTCGATAAGACTACTCGCTACAACAAACCTAGCAATGCCTCCGCCAGATAGCAGCAAACTCTGCTGAACTCGCATAACTCGCATAACATAAATGTTCGCATTTGAATTTGATCAAGCTCGAAATCGCATGCGGCGGCAACCGCTCGCGACACATACTGAAACAGTGGTGTAGAGATATCGTGAAACTCACCGGCGGTGTGCAGAGGAGGATGATAAAACTTAACGTAGGCTGGCAGAGCGAGAGTCGCCGGAATCGACAGTTGCAGACCGGGTCCAAGCAGATGTATCAGGGTGCTGACTACGGTTACTACCCATCCCCAGCCGCCTTCTGGGTAATAGTGTCTGGTGAGAAGCCGTCTGGCTTGCACCTGAGAGCTGCAGACTTGAGGAGGACACTTTTTCTCTTGGTCAACGGTGTTGTTCTGCTTCTTTTTTTTCGCGTTCTTCGCGAGACTGTCCCCGTTTCTGGTCTCGCAGTTCCGTCTCGCTCGCGGATCCAGAAGCGGCCATGATCGAGCGCGAGATATCGACATCACACGCGAGTTTCGAATTACCCGCGGGCAAACTGCGTACCCGTGTCGTCCACAATTCGCATCAACATTCTCACCGGTGTTCGCAGCTCGCGCGATCGATGATCGCATGGATTTGTCGGAGGCATCCTGTCGATCCTCCGGGAGGCAGTGCACACCCTTTTCCCGCGTTTCTAGCACTTAACGGGACACGATCTCTGCTCGCTTCCTCTTTTCGAAATACTATTACAATTCTTCAGGGACGTTCCTATGCAAATGTCCGTGGAATTTCACTCGGTTTCAGCTTTTCGAGACGCTCGCTCGCTAGGCGTATCCTGAGGGTCATAAGCACTTAATGGGCTTTTCTGACGAAAGGATTGCAACCGGTTTTAATTGGACTATCATATTTGATCGAGCACACTTAAAAAACCAGAATTACTTTTCTGTGCCATAGATTAAAATTCAACAATCTAATAGTATAGTAGAATTTATAGTATCGTAATCTTTCGAAACGTTACCACAAACATTGGCGATGAAACTTCTGAGTGTTCCAAGAGAGAACAGCGCTTTTCAACTAGCTCAATGGCAATGATTTACAGTGGTGTTCCGTAGCCGGTTAATGTTCCGCGGTACACTGTTTCAGAAATGATAAACGAGGATCACTATCCGCAGGAACAATTGTTAATTTATCGTCGACATTAATATCAACTTGCTCTTGTAAAAGAGTGCTCAAAGTTATAAAACTTTAAGCATGTATCGAATAGAGTTCAATTTCGAATTTCTTTCCTTCGCATTTTACGCAGCATTTGGTCTTGTTTCAGGATTGTTTGATTCTGCATGAAATGCGTAAAATCTTGCTTCAATGAAAAGAAATAAAAATCAACATGATCGATATTCGACAATTTACGCGAGGTACACCCGAGCTCTTGCGTAATGAACGATTATAAATTATGTTGAATTGCGGCAGATCGTTTCTGTTACAACCTCGGTCCTCCATTACGTTACTGTACACATCTTAGGGGTGATGTAGTGTAAAGATTGGTTTTAAAAAATTCGCAGCTCCTGCGGTGTCACTGGCAATTTGTCATATCTGGTGGAAGGTGAACTTTAACTCGTGAGAAACTTTCTGTTTGAGAGAAGGCGACCCAGTCAACGTAGCGAAACGGTTTCCATGTGTACTTTTATTTTTCATTTCTCGCGTTCACGTCATAGCTGTCCACAGCTTGCGAAATAATCATGTCGAACAGAAGGAATAATTCGTAAAATATGTTTCTTTAATTAAAGTAATCGAAAACATTATTCAATTAAGCGTATCAATGTTGTGTTAATTGAAAATTCGATGTTATTCCAGTTTCATCGAGCAACACTTGCGAGATCATTAATTGAGGCACGGTGGAAAGATTGGACATATATGCGAAACGAGTTTTCGTGCGTGAAATCGTTCGGAGTGATTTCTTTCCTTCGCGAAAAATTATTACAGTTGTTATTGCGAGCGAGTGACGATGGAATTAGGTTAATCTTGCAATTAAAGATCCATTGGAGAGATTAACCTTTTTAATTTGACCGTTCGGATATGTTGACGCAATTACCGAATTTGTTTAACATTCGATAAATCGAAAGGTGAAAGTTATTAACGGTTGCCATTCAGAAGCATGGTTTGCAGTATCGATTGTTCGCATGGCGATGAACTCAGAATTGTTAAATGCAAGTGCATGATTATTTATAAAAACTAGTCGTGTATATATATTATGATTAGTACAGATTAATTCTATTATAGTGAAAACATTGATATGTATAAGATGTTTAAACTGACACAAATCAAGTACATCAATCGTAACTTGGCGTCAATAACAATCATTTGCATTACAATAATCTTTGCCACAATGACTCTTCTAACGCTAACAAAAATTCTTTTCTCGGCACAATTGTTGCAAATTATGATATAAAAATAGCGAATCGCGTGGAAATTTACAACAATTTCCGCGAGAGACCGGAAGTTGATTCTGTCACAAAGTGCGAGATGTCACAGGGTAATTGCGATGACCAACAATTAATAATATTCTTAATTATACTTTTGCCGCAGTGGATCTTCTAACGATTGAAAGAAATTGTTCTCTCTATTTGATTATTAAAACATACAACGTGGACAAACAGTTAAAAAATCGTTTAAAAAATGTCACAGGGTAATCTCATCGACCAACAGTTAACAATATTTTTAATTTTACTTTTGCTGCAGTGGATCTTTTAGCGATTGAAATCAATTCTTCCCTCTATTCAATTATTAAGAAATAGTATGTGGACAACGCTTAATAATTCCTACTGCAATGTTAACGATTTTCGTGAGAGGCCGGGAGATGATTCTGTGGCAAAGTGCGAGATGTCACAGGGTAATCGCGAGGCAGTTCGCGTTGACCGAGCACTGTAGAGCGAGCGTCTGAAGACACCGGACCGGGACTGGCAGACCTAAAGCGCGGAGTATCGCGCGGTGCCGGCAACTGATGCTGCAGCGACGACAGCTAGCCTCTCTTCCCTCTCTGTATCCGTTTTGGCCCCTTCCTGTCCGGACTCAGCAATGCGCCGCCACCCGATCACCGCCGCTGTTCAGCGTATCCTTGCGTGGCCGAAGGTATCGCTAGCAAACGTTTGCACCTGTGCACCAGCCCAAACACGCATCGCCAACTATCGGCCCACTATCGGATGTACGACGGGAGAATAGGTATCGCGACGCTTGTACAACTTTTTCATCGTCTAAGGCACTCCTGGACGGATACAGTATCATGCAAAATTATTAGGATTACAAGGATTTATAGGTAACTATAAATCTGCTGGTTCGAAATACTTTATTTCTCAGATTGCATACACTACTGTGCGGAAGAAAGAACCACCCAGTATAATTACAAGATACAACGACAAACAATATATTTATATAGCAATTGTATTGTAGAACGATAAATTTATTACATTTAAAATTTATTACATTTAAAATTTATTACGCTTTTCTATTAAATATCGCCGGATGCTTCTTTCGTTTGCACAGCAGCGTATCCTATGAAACAATGTTTGAAATATTTATTTCGCCTAGAACGCGGCTACAACGCGGGCCAAAATATTACGGAGTTTATGATAAAGTATTGTAAATAGTATTATAAAACCTCGCGGAGGTTTATCGGCCCCTTTCCGTTAATAGACCTTCGGGTCATCAGTTATGCATCATCCTACA
Organism: Lasioglossum vierecki; assembly: GCA_028455595.1. Taxonomy (NCBI): domain Eukaryota; kingdom Metazoa; phylum Arthropoda; class Insecta; order Hymenoptera; family Halictidae; genus Lasioglossum; species Lasioglossum vierecki. Next base: position 31,074,979 of record CM052336.1, on the reverse strand, counting down.
CCCGGTTCAGCATTTTACAGGCGAAGGACAGTCCATCATTGAGCAGATTCCGCTCGGCAACATTTCTCCGGCCGTACAATTAATAGATCGCCGGTGCGGCGATGGGGGTGAACGCACAAGCGGCCTGATTCCCTTCTTTTTGATCGTGCAGAGCCCGAAATCGAAAAATAGTACTCGAATGTAATCCTACGCGGACCGGCAGGAAACGTGTACCGACGAGAGAGCCGCGACCGACGCACCGTATAATATTACATCTTTGGCGCCTTGTCGCGCGGACGCTGGTGAGTAATCGCGACGAACCAACAAAAAAGAAAAAAAAAGAAACTGCAACGAACGAAAAGAAAATATGCACGCCCCTCGTAAGACGTCGCTCGTACGTCGAGGACTTTAGGACAGCCCGATACGCCTTACTGTGCGGGATGCTCTTAGACTACGATCTTTACGATACCATTTGCCTACCATTCGATGGAATGGGTCCTACGAAGATTTAACTAGCCTCCACGCAGATGTCCTGTCAAAAACACCACTGAACATTAAAGCTGCTGCGAATATACAGCGTCCTCGAGTCCAGCATGCAGGTTTGATCCATGGTTTTATTTTAGATCTTGTTATAATTAAACTCGAGGATTTTTACTGGTACTTTATAAAAGAGAATTAAGCATACTTTTATTCCCCCTTAGCCGTTCAACGCTAAATTTTCTGGTTTTATTGAGCTTCGAATAAAGGATTTATGGTGGCGTGCATATATTATGCGTGTTGCATGTATCGCATACATAGATACGGATAAAAACATTTGACTAGGTGGACGTTCACCAAGAGGCCGCTTTCAAACCTGTTCGTTATCATTCCAGACATGTTTTTCCACGGTCTCGCTATAATGCATGACTTTTCACACCTTCTGTTACGTCGGCTACGTGACAATCATTCGTAAATCATTACCAACGAAACTTTAAGGGGGCCTTCGTCCCGGAGGCAAAGCGACCACGGAAACTTATCTGTCAAGATTTCCTGTCATTCTAGAACCCCATCGGGCGCTCGTAAATTTTCTGACACTGTGTCGCGAGCATCCGGTATAAATTAAACGGTTAGGTTGAACGTCTCGCGCTGTTGACGATCGCGGTGTCAGCTTGTTTCCAGCATCGTCGTGATCGTTCCTCGGTGCATGGACACGCTTCTCGCTCCGGCGATTGCCACTCGTAAAGAAGTATGGTGGTCTTAAAGCGTCGTCGGGTCACGCGTTCGTCTGAATCATCGGTGACGAAACTACACGTGCGATCACGCTTCGCTCGATTAAGGTAGATCGACGCCGTGTTAGGCAGAGACTTGCCGTAGGTGTGATTCTTCGGACACATTCATCAGCGAGAAGAAAAGTCGAGCAATTATGTGCGAAACATGTGACAGAGGTGGATTTTAATTAGTATAATTTGTCAGGCAGTGAAAGTTGAGCGTACGGTCTTTTACATCTTACGAATTATGCTTCAGAGCATCACGCGATAAGATTTGTTGACCCTCTCATCGCGAAAAATCACTTTGCAACAGCGAGATTCATTTATTTTATTTTGCCATTGCACAACAGATAATTATTTCATAATATGCAGTGTGCGCGCGAAGTTAATGGAAGTTAAGTGGTACTTTGCGCTGCACTTGACGAAGACGGATCGTTTCGGCGTTATTAATTTGAAAGGTAACGCGTTCGAGTTTCGTTCTTTAAATGGAACTGATTTTGAACGACTCGTGAGTACGCATACAAATTATTTACAGATTCTTTGATAGTTTTTTTTTAGTCTTAGAAAAGATTTATTACAACATTACGTAATAGCATACAAACAAAACTAGCATAAACATAAAGGTGTGGAAATTAACATTTCTCCTTTTGATAACACCTAAACACGCAAATTGCAATTTTTTAAAAAGGATATAATATGATGACAAGCCCTGATATTAGACCCAGAAGCAACTGAAATCTTAATTTGTAGAGTTTTTTCAAAAGTAACGATCTTTGTGTGTTATATAAATCACACTGCCAAATAATATGATTAAGAGTTTCACTCTCAGAGTTGCTTTTACACATAGGGTTATCAATGAAGCCAATACGGGCAAGAGAACTAGCTAAATGATAATGATTCGCTCTGCATCGGTTTATACAACAAATCCTTCTAATCGTGCCATACCACTCCAAACCTAATCCCATTCACAAGAAAAAAACTCGTAATCCAATCCTGCGCTTCTCTGGATGTTCAAACAATTCCTGTTCAAACAGAGGATTTCGTGATATCGTTGTCATCGTCTGTCTTCTCTGATCCTCATCTTTCCCTGAACGGGTCTAGAATTGGAGCGGATCATTTCACGTTAAATCGATGATCTCTTACCGACCGTCATCAGAGATCTTGTTTGAAATGAAATTCGTCATCAAGGAATAAATTGAGTACGAATAATAATCATGGATGGGTTGTCGGCCAACAACACGCGCAATAATTAAAATCGATCTGACAGCCAACAGCGGGGGTTTTAACAAGATGGCGAAAAAAAATCGGCGTTGATTGAGTTTCGGATTATGGTCGCGAGATCCCTGTGACACAGCCACGAAACATTTTCTCCAAGTAGGCGGTAAGTGATGTCGACTCGCATGTGTCGGCGAACAGAAGGCCGTTCGCTGGAATGAGGTTTCTCTCCCTAGGGAATTTGTTGGGAGGGCTTCGTCTAAAATCAAACGAGGGCTGGATTAAATGCGACTCCTGCGTTTGTGTGCGCGATCCTTAAGCTGCGGTTACGGTGCCACTTTGACAAACTAACGCCACGCAAAATATGTTCGAACCGCCGAAAAATATTAGGTCATCCCATAAGTTCGTACCGACTTTTGTGTATACACTTCATGCGTCGATTTATAAACTTTACTGGCGATAGGAGACCAATGCACTTGAGCGTAGCTGTTCGGTAACAGTCCTAAGAAGATTTTAAAATAGTGAATACTTAAAGCTCGACTTTACCCGAATTGCGTTTCATGTCCGAGCGTGACGAATCAGACTGGTTCACTGACCAGAAATTGTGTATGCGGCGCCTCTAAAGAAATTTAATAAAATACACCAATACTGTGCGCATAAGTCGTATAATTCGCGAGTCGGGGCAGCATGTATTTCTTCAGAAGTCATAATTATAACGATACTGCTTGTTACGTTTGCGCGATGAGCAATCCGGACATACTCGCGAAAGTTAGTTCGTGAAAAAACGCGTTCAGTGTAGCCGCAGCCTTATACAGGACCGTGCGATGCTGTTTGCATTCCGCATTCAATGCTCCACGATATTAGCTCCAATTAGGCGGACAAGTTTTTGTCGTCCATTGGCGAGATCCTGTTTTGGTGGCACTGCGATTGGAACTCGCCGACTCTGAGGTTCGATCGTGATTTTATTGTAGTCGGAGGGCTTTGATTAAGACTTCCCCGGGGTTTTGGTTTCGTTTCATTCCGATATACAGGCTTCGAGAACGTTCCTGTCGTTGCTGCAACGGTGTAACCGCAAATAAAATGCTTCTGTGTGCAAATACGTGGGAAATTTAAAATGTATACCCGCTTACTTGAGTTTTTGAATTTAGGAATATTAAGTTCGAAAATTTCAGGCTCCATACTATTGAATGCTGCTCGATAACGTGTCTGTGCACTTTGCACGTTCTCTACTGATAGCTATTAGAGTAGCTTTTACAGTTTGCGTGCGCGTCCTATTAAATAGGGTAATTAAGCGTCGTTATTATTGATATAATATTTTCGAATAAGTGAAATAACCTTGTCATGGCTCCATGCCGTTAATATATACAAATATAATTCGGTTAATGATCGACTCGTTACACAATTGAAATGAAAAATCACTGAATAATTAAAAAGCTTGATCCTCAACGTACTTCACTTAAACGATTAACGTAACTAATCTGACCGAGCGGTGATACGGTCCGGGAATAAACGATGCGCATAAACTGAATTTATTTAAAACCGGGATTGCCGACGAAAACTGGCTCTTAACGAGTTAATTGCTTCTTGCGCAGCGTCCATAATTCAGCGTAAGTTTGACAGATCCGTTACACAATGAGCCAATTGAAGGAAAGGGAGTCTGTTTCGTCATGAACCAATAAGGAAAAGAGGAACGATACTCGGAGTTCCTCCGGAACAAAATACCCCGTGGAAACGATGTCGGCGAGAGGGGGGTTGGGGCGAATAAGAATAAGAAAAACGGTGTTCGGTCTGATAAGCCCGCGGTAGAAAGGGAGAACGGGACGGCACTTTCACCGAATGAAAGTAAAACTCGATTCCGGCGTGCAGACGCACACAGGCTGTGCAACGAAAACTCTCGGGCGCGTGCTCGTCGAATGTCATTAACCGACCTCGCCTCCGCTCCGTGTCCATTTCATCTGCCGACCTCGACGCGATCGAGCACCATGTAATAAAGCTCCCGCGTGTCTAACAGAGGCCGCGTTCTGCTCGTAATAAAGTTTTACGGTCCACGGATAAGTAGGAATATCTACAAGATCCCGCCGCGAGTTAAATGGATGCCAAGTGAGTCAGCTAGGGTAAAGGTACCAGTTATCGGCCCCACCCGGTTATCGGACACGCGAAACACACTTCTTACAAAGTGTCTTATATTACTTTATCTTTATAAATAAAATAATTCAACTCATAAATAACACTGAAATGAGTTTTCTCCGAGTTTTCGAGCCAAATACCTCGCTGCACAGAGGTCGGAAATGTGTGTGGGCCGGCCATATGTCTAATGTTCTGTCTTATCGTGTTTCAGGTTGTACTTCCTGTTTCTCCCGCGCGTCTTCTGTATAATGGCGAAGGTCAAGGGAAAATTAGATGCTTCTCAAACTAATATTCGCGCATGCTGAACTACTCTCCGGAGGAAATTAGGAAACTTTTCCGCGTCCTTGAGAGTAGTAGTATATACGTCGAGTCTGACAGGGTGTATACTAACAGTCGTGTTATTTCCAGCCGCATTGGTCCACGAGTGTTCCGAAAATTTACGAGAACTCCTAGTCGCGGAAGTTACCCGTTTCATGCGAGCCGATTACTTTGCGGAGTTACCTCCTAATAACCTGCATAATAATCGCAATGGGCCGTAAGTTTTCAAGTTCGAATCTTTCTGGGTTTCCCTGGAACCTTTCTCGAAGGTAGTTTGGGAGCTCGAAGGGACGGCGTTGTTTACGAACTTTTATCGTTGTTCCATTGCTTCCGAGAAGTTTCTGTTATTGTAGTTCGCAGACGCGAAATGCGGGGGCATGTTTATGTACATGCACCTTGAGTGCTGTCATAAATGATGGTAACAGCGTGTATCACGGAAGACAGCAAACATGAATATCCTTAAAAAATTAAGTCGACAAGTGGTTGTAATTGTCGTAACGTTTTTACGTCAATATTATCTATTCGAAGTGAACGTCATCACTAGACTGCGCATCTTTAGGCAAAATAAAAAATGTTTGCATTGACTGTAACACAGAGGAACCAAAAAAAAACGTTTTTATTAAGCTGAAACTAATACATTGATATATCCTTACATTTTTAAAAAAATATGTCCACTGCTTTAAACTGTACATACCCATTTCTTTCGGATATTATGAATTTTATTCTCGGCGCCACGGTTCGATCATTTTTCTACATAACAAATAGTTGTTTTATAGGAATACTAAACGCTGGATTCGGATTTGAATCTCCCGGTTCAAGAACCACGTTAGCTATTGAAATGTTTTTAATAGGAGAATAAAATTCATAATATCCGAAAGATAAATTACGATCGATAAACTAATTAATTAAATACCCATTTCTGCAATAAATGTATGAAGTCCGCAGTCTAGTCATCACGATTGAATTAAGTTAGCGATAAACTCTGGACCGTGAGAGAGGGATTGGAACGAGACTTTTCTAGCGAATAGAATTTCACGAGAACCCTTTCGATTTCAAGGACGACGGGTCCAATCTAAATGGACCTCCAGTGGATAACGGTGCAAGGTATCTTTTCCGAGGGTTGGGAGAAAGGTGAAACTGCGCCCTCGAGAGCAGTGAGAACGCATTGCCGGTCGTGCAACAACGTTGTTCATCTCCCCTAACCACTTTCGGATTTTTTTTCCACAGCGCCGCGCCGGAGTAAAGTAGCGATACGCGTCATGTTGCAGCCGTCTGACTCTCTTGTACGAGGACGTCTAGAGATGTCTCGAGATGTCTCCGATGTCCTGTGACGCACGGTCGCCACAGGACCGTAAAACCTATCTTTACAGCCTTGCAGAAATGCTCACAGCTTCGCTGCTGCGGCATCAGCTGGCTGCTATCTAGTTCGAAAAACGGGACGGATGTAGACGTTGCAAAATTTTCAGTAGGACGAAACACCTCCTTTCTTTTCGGGAGATTCAAATCCGAATCCAGCGTTTAGTATTCCTATAAAATAACTATTTGTTATGCAGAAAATAATAAGTAAAATAATAAGTAATATCTGAAAAATTTTCAATAATTGGAACGAACTTTTTTAGAGTCAAGATCAAATTATTCGATCAAGTACAACAACTATTTATGTATTCCTATTAACGACGTAACAATAGATACGCGTGTTTTTTGTCATTTGCAGCATGTTTCAAGGAAGATGCTTTACTTCTTCATATTTTACTATGCTCGACAGCCATGCTGTCGCAGAAAAACACTTTCCACGACAACGGATAAACGAAGTTTGTTTCTGAACTTGCCTGATTTACATTCGCCGTGACTAAGAAACATTTGTCAGGCCGTGGATCCAGTCGAGTCAAACGACTTATCGAGCTGTAGCAAACGCGGTCGTTCCTTGCGCGGGAACATTAGTCACGTTTGCAATAAGGTTTCCGCGGATTCCACGATTCACAATACGGGCGCGAGTTGGAAAACTTCCTGCGAGGGGACGCGTCGTTAAATTGGACGGATTTAAATCAATCCTGTTCGTCTATGTCGGATAGTTCTGCGACATCTTTAATCCCTGTCAAGTTCCATTTTCTTTTTAACTCTCGTACGCTCCTCAGAAATAGTTGCATCAAAGATTCTCTGATTATGTCTCGTCCATGTGTGGTTCACACGTTAAGCTAAGAAATTACGATTTATTTAGAATGTCACATACATTCATTAAATAAAACCACAGTTAATTGTGTGTGCTGAAGTTTGAAAATCGGTACAACAATTTGATACTATATGAATGTCTGTGTACTATCTAGAATCAGGAGATCAAGAAGTTAACGCGAATGATGTCACGCGGGGGTCCACGCGCAATTGGCTCGACGAGATTTCACATTCACTTGTTTCAGCCGAAGTGTCTGTGCAGCGATTGCATTCGAGAGATGTTTCTACGAATTTGAATGTATGGAATCCGCCGTCCCCAAGAATTGCAGTTTGGTCTGAGGATATCTGAGTGCGGCTGCGACGCGACACGATGTAACGAAAAAAGATAGAACAAACGCGTCCCAGTGGCCGGAGGATTTCATTCCTACTTGGAATTATCCTTTCTGTTTGCCTGATAGCGGTCCCTCGCTTCTGCTCGCAATCACTTCTTACGGGTTTTACTGTGGCCGCCCGCTGCACTGTAACAATCTGTATTTTCCTATCGCATACGCCCACGAGATTTGTGGCGACGACGCCACCGAGATAAAAGCTCCGTTTCAATAAATTTACCCGAGGGTTTTTTGAAGGACGACTCTATTTTTCCCGTAGGACAGAGCCTTTGCCTTAAATTATAAAGTTAAGGAACTCTCGAGGACCATCCCACGCGGAAGTTCCGGACCCTTTGAAAGATTGAAATGAATTTTGCTTTGAAAACTTAATTTTTATTATTCGCTTGAAGGTTCGAACTTTTTGAAAAATAACTAT